>CM033277.1:8126507-8340097 GCA_019343175.1 Oedothorax gibbosus | reverse complement strand
ATTGGCCTTGCAAATTCAAAAAAGAGTCGCATAGACTTTTCCTCGTTACCGTACAAAAAATTTCATTGGAATGATTTCTTTTCCAAGTTACATGAAAAAACTTCCTTTTAGTCAAATAAATGTTAATTTATCAGCGGTTATTGCTATTTTTGACAGATTTTTTTTTATTTTCAAAATTATAACAATTCCTATAGTATTCAAATATTTCGAAATATGCACAACTGGAATCATTGAACAAATAATTTATATCTATTCTGTAGTGACGATATTGAAATTTGAATTACGACCTGATGCAAAACCAAACATTTTTTCTTTTTAAATAATTCAGGTATCACAACTTTTAAGAATCAACGCATTAGAAGCGTAGAGTTGTATGATATAATCTATTATACCCGAATATTTTCTAAAATTTATATTCTTTCCCCGAACTATTATTTCAAATTACCCTTCCTTTTTGTAAGATTAACTCACGTTTATGTTCGACGTTACATAATTATAAGGGGATAAGGAAACTATGAACTGTAATAAAATGTAAACTATAAAAATATACCGATTCACATACTTTCAGTTTGTAGTGTATTGCTAGAGTTTAGCCATTAATACAAAAACACTAATAAAAATTTATATACGTTCCAAAATTTTACTCTTATACTTTAATTTATGTACCAATTTCAAAGTTATTTTGTAAAATAAAATTTATGAAAATGTCTTCTAAAATTCCAAATGCGTTATTATAAATTCTTAGATGACTAAGTTTTTTTTAAGTAAATTAAGATCCATGGCAGGTTTGAAATTAAACATCGTTGAAAGGTTTATTGCCAACAAACCTTTATTCAACTCATGTCTTTTAGAATTTATAAAATATAAAGGGTTTTCCATAAAAAAACTATTCAAAAATATTTTTTAATTTTAAGTTGGACCAAGCGAGTAAATACTTTTCTTTATTATCTACTTTAATCACTCATTGAATTGTATATGTGAGGATAAAATAAAATGTAGTACTGATTTGCTGAACCTTAATGATGTCAAACTATTTAACAAAAAAACCTAAAAAAACTTTATACTTAAAAAATTTTTGATGTTATTTGGTGTACAAAGCCTACCTTTTTTAAAATCAGTTTCAAGACTTTGAGACAAGTTAAGTATGCAAATTTCATTGTTATGCATCACGCTATATTTCCAAAAATGTGATTTTATTTTCTAGTAAATAATAAAATTTCCATATTATGTAAAAAATGCCAAAAACTATAAAACGTTGCAAGAAAATCTTTTAATTCCAACTATAGAATAGTTTTAGTAGAAGTCTTTTTTTACACTTTTTATTTAGTAGAGCCATAAATTTGAAATTTTTTTCTATTCAATTGAAAGATATCTAAATGAACAACTGGAACTGTCACGCCCAACAGTGACGTCACAGTTGTGTCAACCGTTTTCTTGAGCCTCATAAACAAAACACACGGCGGCTTCTTCGTCTAAACTAGAGCTTTCACGCTTCAATGTCGCCACAGCAATGACGTCAAGCATTGTCGTCTTTCCCATAAACAAACCACGGTCTTCTCAACTAGTAAATGTTCAAGAAAAGAATCTGGTAATTAAAATAAATTTGAAAATATGGTTTGGGCAAGTTATACTATACAAATTAGTTATTCGAAATTTTAAAAAAAATACAAAAATAAGATGGAAAGAACTTACATTTGCTGTATTCTTGTATTTCGTTCGTCAAAACAATTTTATTTGTTTATGTATTGTATGTTAATTGATGGATCAGTTGCTGTAAGATATTGTGTCCACCTCAAAAGCCCTAGATCGCGGGTTCGAGTCTCGGCTGAGTCGTCAGTTTTCTGGATGGGAAAAACATCTAGGTAGGGGACGTAAAAGATCCATTGAGTACCCATTTGGTTTGGGTTCTCTCGTGAAAGTTGAATCTGGGCATACTTAAACATCCACAGAGAGCTCAGATTCCTTAAAATCTATTATTCATTCGTCAAAGTTGGTAGCGTGAAACCCTAGATGGTTTCACAAATAAAATTGTTCTCAATTCTGGGGAATATATATGCCGAGATCGATCTGGGCAAAAGGTTTGACGGCCAAAAAACCAGCCCCGTTTGAAAAAAAAAAAGATTAAAGTCACAGCTCCCAAAAGAAGTCGATGTGAAACTCATCACAATTTCAAAGTGTTCGTTCCTCTAGCGTCTTATTATTTTGAAAATAATTACTAAAATTTAGAATGTCAGTTAATACCTCATTAATTAGAAAAATATTTCATATGAATTGGAATAATATTTCCAATATTTAAAAAAATCATTTAAATATGCTTCCCTTCCCCCTGTCAATGATTTATCAGAAAAGATTTTAAAATAAAAAAAATTTCACTAAAAAAGATGAACCAGTTATGAAATTTTCGAAAGATAACTTATTAAAGACGATATATTTTTCAATAAAATTCGCCTGATAAAAACGAAATAACGTAACTAGAATTAACAAGTCCACCAAGAACCAGCCTACGTATCAAATAGTGTTAATAGTTAATTTGTGTGTTATTTCATTTAGCTTTGCATTCTTTTCTAATTGTTTACGATACGATAGCCACTTTTTCCTGGTACATTCGAGCCTGGCATTCGAGCTTGTTTAATTATTTGCTGGGCAGCCCTAAATTTTGGGTACCGCGTCCCCTTAAACATTGGATGTGATTGGATTTTCTTTGCACATATTTTTTTTGTTTCCCTCTAATATTAAAAGGGTAGTTTTCCTTGTCTACATTAACAAAACTTTTTACCAATTTCCCTCGTATATTACTTGTGTAACATTAATTTCAACCTAAATTATTATATTTTCTAAGCAGATATTACCTTTACTTAGAAGTTCAGTTCTTGTTCACTTATCAGCACAATTTATCTGAAAAGAGACTAAAAAGGCACTTAACTTGCTCATTGATTTTTTTGTTAAATGAATTAATTTTAGCTTCCACACTACGTTTATAACGTAAAAAGTGGAAGGTATTATAATCGTTCAGTCCGTCTGTCTGTGACTCACTTTCATAGCCCAAACTACAAATGCTACGGACAAGGGTGATACGTCAAAAAATTCAGCTCATCGAAATTAGAATGCTTTAAAAATTTCAGAAAAGAATTCGAATTCGAAGTAATACTTCACACGATTCGAAGTACACTTCACCACGATTCGAAGTAACACTTCACACGATTCGAAGTACACATTCACAACGATTCGAAGTACACTTCACACGATTCGAAGTACACTTCACACGATTCGAAGTACACTTCACACGATTCGAAGTACACTTCACACGATTCGAAGTACACTTCACACGATTCGAAGTACACTTCAGTTATTTAAAAAACTGCAAAATTGAATGCTCATTTAAAAAGCATAGGAAGCCATTTTTATTAGAATTAAATTATCATTGGCATTACCAACAAGCGCTCGAGAAACTTTAATTCTTTTAGACAATAAATTGAAATAAATTTATTTTTGCGACATCGATCAGTTTGAAATGACGTCAAATATATTTCACTGCGGGATTCTTTGTACGTTGATATGAAATGTTTTTATTCTATTTAAAAGCGGGGAATATTACATATTTATTCTTTGAAATAGAAATTAATTTTTGCAAACGATTAGTAATAATTATTGAATTTTCGAAAGAAAATAAATGAAACTAGCCAAATTTAGCATGTAAATGTTTAATATAGAATATCAATGCTGTGTTTGTTGCTTTTTTACCTGTTAAACACAACTGTTGTGTGGAAGCAGGTTAAGTGACAGATTCTGCTACAAACCTACTTGTTTAATTTTCAATGGGGTTTAAAATCGTGATGCATTTTTAATAAACAAATTAAAAAAAATTAATTCGTCTCTTGAAACAAAGCCGAATGAAATATCTATACAAAAGCTCTCGTAGCTATGACTCTTGTACGACGTTCTTTCAACCAAGTCAAACTTTTTCACATTGCTACTCACAGTGTGGTCATATTTTCATTAAGCTGAATTCTAACATATTCCAGTTAACTACAATATTTCTCCTAAAACCATTCTGAAATAAGTCTAGATGGTTGTGCAAGTTTAAAAAAAAAAAAAAACTCCAAAAAGTTGGCTATCCTACGAATGTTTACCGTTGGCATATGCTTTTCTATACTAAATTTTATTTAGCACTTTTGTTAGTAATCAGACATTAAAATATATTTTCTACCAATTTTTTTATATATAAATTGAAGTTGTCAGCCTGTAATTTGTTTTCAAACTAATGCATATTTGTAACTGTGAACTGATGCGAGTACTTAACGTAATCGCTTAACATTCTACGTATACTCTGGAATACCCCCCCCCCCCAATAAAAAAAGCATCGGACTGAGGAGCCCAGTCGGTAAGTAGCTTGCCTTGCATGCAAAAGGTCCAGCTTCGGTCCCGGACACTGCCAAAATAACTGACTATCTATAGACGGTATGTGCCTCCAAAAAGTCCGACGAATAAATACTCGTTGTAGAGGGAGTTTATACGTTAAATGAGCTTCAAAGACCCGAAGCTTCTTACTGTGTCACCCAATAAAGTTCAGTTGGGTGCCTACTCCGGTGTCGGCTCGTCAATAGGGTATTTGACTTTTTAAAAAAAATTATTGGCTTAAAATATTCTTATGCCAAAAATATTAGACCCGTACTTTTTCTTTTTTTCAAATACCCCATAGAAAGTGAGAAAAATGAATTTTAAAATTAGAAGGAAAAATTACCCCCGAAAAGGCTAAGTGGCTGTCATGTGGTATCTATGACGTCTTAGTAACTATAAACAAACTTTGAAACACCATTTTCGAATCTACTTTAAGCAAATTTAACAATCCGTTTCTGTAAAACCTCCCCACTATCTATATAATTCTTATTTTAATAGTAAATTAGATTAAATCCAGTTTAATTGCAAGCAAAAAAAAAACATCACACTGGTTTAATTATATATACTAGTGACGTCAGCCAAATCGACGTGTTTGTGATCGTGTGACGTAACGATGAAAAAAAGCAATTTTGAATTTATTTTTATTTTTTATTTAAGATTTATTTTGCAAAAAATATATACCTTTGTTATTTTTGGTTTCAAACTATAATTAATTTAATATTGGAAAGTATTTTAGCGACATAGTCAAGTACCCTATTTACTTTAGTTCTTAATTATAACCCTTGTCACCAATAGCCTGTGTAGCTCTAGTGCAACGACACCAACCCTAACCTCATAGAGCAGATAAAGCAGTTTCTTCATCCTTATAGAGTTTTAAATCATGCAAAATAAAATATATAAATGTTTTTAATTAGCTTGTAACGTAAAATAGTATAGATGTTTTTTAAGTTTGGAACTTATCTAACTAGAACATTCCTATAATAAAGTATAATGCAGCGAAAAAAAATTGCTTTTTATTGAATTTTTTGTAGTTGTAAAAATCAAAGCACAAGATATACCTACATTTGTGCTTACATTTTGTGATGCCAGTCACTCTAAATTTTTTTCCTGTAAATATAATCTTTAACCTTAAAATGTTGCTAGGTATAGTTTCTTTCGAACTATATAATACACTGGAACCTCGATTATCCGATTTAATTGGGATCGGAGGTTAAGTCGGATAATCAAAAATTCTGGATAATAGAGAATTTCCATCAAATACTAAAACTTATGATATAGAGGAGATCCGAAAGCTATGGCCGAAAGTCGGCGGACCTTAAATCTGCACAATGTCCGAAATCGCGGTGGTTGTGCAGTTGTATATATTAAATTTTAGTATTAAGTTATCTTTGAGACTTCCTGGCAAAAAGAAAGTGCCAAAACGTTTTTTTTAGTTATAAGCGGAGTTTTGGGAAAAGTGCTTATTTTTTGTTTTATAGAAGATATATGGAGTCTCACAATTTTAGAAGATTCCTGGAGTTTTCCTAAAATTTAAGATTGCCAGGAATTTGCTTTTACTTTTTCAATGGCTTAAGTTTTGATATCTTAAAATCACCGCAGTTTCCCGATTTCCTAAAACCCGATAATTTCCTGAGTTGAGAATTGGTACAGAATTCCAATTTCAGAATCCCCGGATAATGTCGATTTCAAAATCGCCGGAGGTCCCGATTTTTTAATCGCGGAAGTTTGCCAAGTTCAGTATCGGCGGAGATTCCTCACTTTCAGAAACGCCGTATATTTCTGAAACTGGTTTCTTTTTTGAACAACTAAAAAGGACTTGGAAGTTGGAATTTTTTTATGTTGATTTAGAGAGGGTCCGTGAATAGAAAGTTCTGGATAAAAGAGGGAAGGATAATCGAGGTTTTACTGTATATTTTTAAGAGGGATATTCAGTCGTGTGTCAGTCCCATAGAGCTAATGCATTAAGCCCTTATCAGACGGTACGAACGTCGCTCGTCGAACAACTTTTTGGGACAGCAAAAAACGTCACAAGAGAACGACACGTCATGCGTGACATCACAAACTTAAAAGCAGTATTATCGCGATATTGGAGGGAGGAAGAGGCTCGGCCATGACGTCACGACTGAACTACGTTCTGATTGGAGCAGCCATTCGAAGGGCAAACATGAGCCGGATTTTTTCGAGTCGACTCGAAAATGCTCATCGAGCAAAAACTGCTCCAAAAACCAGTTTTTGATATGGCGTACGGACGTCTCTGAACGAACGAGCTCTCGTGTGACAAGGCCTTTAGTTCATCGTCTAGTAACTAGCAACTATATAGCAACTTCTAGAAAGTATTGCTTTGCTAAGTAAGCATTTTTTTTTTAAGTATGCGAATCGTCATAATAATAAAACAATATTTACAATAGCACAGGTAGATATCGAGTGTCTCTAACTGAATCCGTTTTTTTTTTGTTTACTTCATAACTTGGCAAATAAATTTTTTACGTAATTTCGTTTGCAAATTTGATTTCAGACGAACATTTTCTTAAGTACATTACAAAATCGAAAATCTAAATAATACCGATCTAACTAATGAGAAAGAAAGGCCTTTACTTTCGTATATATATTAGATATCTATTACTTATCACTGTCGTTCGCAAAAAGAAATAAAAAAAATTCGGTTTAATTAAAAAAAATTGTTGCATAAACATGGATTCTATGATATATTTTATTTGGTTTATTAGTAAGTGAAATTTTTTCATTGTTTATTTTGTAATAAAAGCTAACTTCCCATCCAATTTGTGCATTTGAAGTACATATTCATTGCTCGATAATGAAATGGAAAGTTTCTTGTAAAAATCAATAGTAAAACAGGCATTTCAAAGAAACTTCAAATTTTCAAACTGTTTAAAGCATGGTATCGTTTTGCTTAATTTCTGGTATATTGAAAAGTCCATTTTTTAAAACTATACAAACTCACCATAAATATGATTGGTATTGAAATTGTAAATTAAGAACTTTTTATTAAATATAGCATTATAACCAATAATGGCTCCTATTCGATTAACGAGTGCTAGTTGAATTCCTCCAATTTGTCGTATATTTGACGACGTCTTTATTAATTACTAGCAAATTTATACCCGTTCTTCGCACGGATTAAAAAAAATATCAGATCGTTCCAAATATGTTTACCATATAACCTGTTATAGGATCATAAACTTATTATTTTTTCCGCTCGTTATAAATTATAAAATCCCGTTTCATTGCCTTAAAATTCCAAAATGAAAAATACGCTGTAAAATGCACTCATAAATGCCATCACAATTCCCTCATAAATACATAAAACCTTTTAGCTCATTTGGCGCGTTTTGGGCAATAATTTGGCGAGAAAATAGATATAGCTACCCACACCCATTATACAGCTCTAACACAATGACCTTCGAACAACCGACCAGCTTATAAATTATTCATAAAAGAAATTGCCTATTTGGCGAATTTTAGTTAATAATTTGGCGAGTTTGGCAACGTCTTTGGCGAAAAAATAAAGACATAACACACTAATAGCTCTAGTGCGATGGCCTTTATTAACCATCATAGTTCAGTAATAGCTTAACTATACATTTATTGCTTAAATATGCATACATGCAGTCAACAGAAAAATCCAATGAAAAAATCATCAAATAAACCCACAATAAAATCCGGGAATGAAGACTGGCGGAATTACGTCACTTGAAACGTGTCAATTATTTTTCAAATAATGAATTAAGTTTCTGAAAGTAATGGCAAAAGAATAAAATAAACATTTTGAATTTTAAATGTTTTCGTTAAAAGTTTTATTTAATTTTTTCAGCCGATGGCATCAGGAAAGAAAAAAATGACCGGATTTGAGCGAAAGTGGTGTATTTTTTTCAGAAAATTCGAATTTTCTCTAAAAATGAAACAAATATGAAAAAAACTAAGCCTCAGGTGCACACGTTAGTATTAAAGGGAATCTATCTTTAAAATTTCGAATTCCTGTGGGCAGTATAAGTAGGTCTTTTACGATCCGATAACAGACACACAGACAGACAGACTCTTTCTTTATTATTATAGATTACCAATTATAGTGTAGTTTGAGTATGGTAAAGCCGTATTAATTTCGTTATAAACCAATCTGTGCATTTGGAGTAATTAGTTGGGTGTAAGCGAATTTAAGACTTAAGTGATTTTAAACTCAAGTAAAATGATCCATAAATGGGTCATTCCTCAGAAAACGTACAATTTAAGGCAAAAAATCTCGAAAAAAAAATATTGATGAAACATTTTGAAATTTTGGATTTGAGTTACACTTACATACTACATTAGAAAAATAACATCGGTCCAGATCATACAATTAATATTAATTATTCGGATGGTAAGTCTTAATTTAATAATGTTTAATTTAGAAAAGTTTTAACCCCCAAAATTAACATAAAAATATTTTATTGATATGTTACACTTGAATAAAATTTCAGCTTTACTTTATTATATTAGTTCATGGCAAAATATAATAAAAATATAATGTGTTTCACTTGTATTTAATCAGTTTATTGTTATATAATTAAAACGTCATGTCCGTGGACACATAAATCATACAGTCCGTGAACACATAAAACATGTACAGTAACTGCTGAAACAATTTTAAAAGAGAATTAAGGGGGGGGGGGATGATGTTAAACTCATCCAAATTTGTGTGACCGTGCAATTAATCTATTACTGGCTGTGTTGTCGCAAAAAGCACACCGCCATATTGATATCAAATAATAACACTGATCGTTTTTCTGAAAAGAAACACAACCCATACAAAGTCATTTACTTCAATCTGTCTTAACCCTATTGGAAGTAGATAGCTCTTAGGTCTCAAGGCGGGGCGGCATGAAAGTTAAGTTAACATACAGTCAAACCTCGTGAACTTGAAGAAAACGTCCGAACGTATGCTTAGTAAATGTTTCATATTTTGCACAAAAAATCTCTTTTTTTTCAATACTCCAAGAAGAAATTTATATTGTTTAATTTTAAGGGGAAAAAATAAAATGTAGAAAAATTCAAATAATAAAAAAATAACCACAAGTTTTTATTTTTCACTTGATCATCCCTGATTTTGTCGAAAAGTTTTGAGAAAAGATACTACAAAATTTTCAGCCTATGCTAAGCATGATTTCATGTAACTGTTAAGTGAATTCGTTTTTCCCTCTTTTAAAATCTTACTAGTGAGCGAATAGGCTTTTATTTTATCTTAATCTTTTCACTCCAGAGATCCACATACATGAACCTGTGTAGAATTCACTTCACAAACTTTATTTAAAAAAATTCTGGATACCAACTTTTAATTATAAACTAGAATGTGTATTCAAGCTTTCCAAAAAATACCGAAGCAGCTTACTTATTAATTGTACAAAAAAATGACGTAACAAGCGGGTCAATCAGATTTCGGAGGAAAATTTTTTTTTCTGGAGTGAAGAGGTTAAACGGCAATTCATGCAAAACGGTCATATTAACGGGGTTGTCTGTATTTTAATATTGCAATATACTTTCCCGACGCTTTTTTTCTTATTTAACCCCACTTATACATGGTGAAGCAAATAAAAGTGGCCCCAACGTGGAGATAAGAATACGACAGAAATGTTGCCAAGTCAAAAACCAATACAAAAACAGGATTGCTAACATGAAGCAATTGATCGCTTCAATATTAAGCCTAAACAAACACTTGGCGACTTATTTGCCGGCAACTACGCTATGGTTTGAAAAGCTAGTTGAAATGAAATATAAACAAGGTTTGTAGAGATGATCAAAAAAAAGTTCCCACTAGTAATTATTTCGGTTGTTATTTATCGTAGAGAATCGGACCTTTCTGTTTTTGTTTTGTTAATACAAAACCAAAACATTCTAAATTGATTGCAAGGCCCAGAATCTGGTTTTCAGACCCGTTTCAGAATGTTTTTAAACTTGTTGTCAGCAGATCCTGCCTGACGCCATTTCGTAACTGATCGTAGCCTAGTACTCTTTTTTTGGCACTTTTACTCATTTAAATTTTTCATCAAATAACTGGTTCACATTTTTTCCAAGAATTCGTTTTAATAAAATCTTCTACAATGAACACTCTCTGCTGTACTGTGAGTTTCATCTTCACCTGTGAATTGATCAACTTACACTCACACTGACGTACTACGATCTGAACTGGCCAATAGTCCATGAGTAGCTCTAATGTGATGCTAATCCAATCCTACCAATGCAAAAACAGGTTTGTCAAGTTAATCCATTGCACGCTTGAATAATCTTTATTTCCACTAGAAAGCTTTCAGGCAGCTTCAAGAGTATTTCTCGCCAAGCATTTCAACGTATTCCTATCTCTAGATCGGGGCCACTTTTCTTTGCCTCACCCTGTATCTCTAAGTGCAGAATGCGTCTGTAGTGTGGGACCCCTCAAGACACGCTTTCAAGACACAAATTCTGAAGCTATACTACAAGGTAGGACAGGGCCAAGGAAGGGACATGTGAACCTTCGCCAAACATCTCCGCTCTTCCGCCAAGACGTTACAAAAAAGAATTTTCACTCGTCAAAGATTGCTTTTGTATGCCCACGTGAGCATCGGTCATGATCATGCGTTTGCATGTCACGTGGGCACACAAAACCAATCACTGACGAGCAGGGTCTGATCTTTGATAAGGAACGTTAGGCCCGGGCCTAGGCCCCAAAATTTTAGAGTCCCTAAAATTTAGTTTCTGTTATGCTAAATACTGTGAATCCCCAAAATATCAGTAAATTAAAAAAAAATTATAATACTCCACTTTGTTTTTTTACTTGAGTTTGACTCAGAAATTGATCGATGTTTATAAGGAAGCCAATAAAATTGTAGAGCAAAGATTTGATACATCGGCCAACTAACACCATTATTACCAGGTGTGCCGATCCCCCCAGAGCTGACGACGCACCCCCGTAGGAGCGTATCAGAGCGTAGGATAGGAATAGGATATGAAAAATAATTGTCAGAAATATTCGTCTGGTAGACGCCATCGAACATAATTTAGATCCTCTTTTTTTCTTAGTGTCGTTCTGGATTCAGTAACCAATTCATATTCTTTAGTCAAAACAATATACAAAAAATGAAGCCACTTGTGATTTTCTTGCCAATTGTTCCTGTCTTATTTTAAACCAAATAAAAATTCTCCAGAATACGGGTTCTGCTGGATATGACCCTATACGCAATCGCCCCCTCCCCCTCCGTTGGTTACCAGGGGGGGAGGGAGTCTGAGAAATAATAAAAATTTGTTGGTTTTGTCAAAATAGAATTTGTTAAAAAAAAATTATACATTAAATCACCCCCTCCCCCCTCAAATTTCGACGACGCAGTCTGCGTCATTGACCCCCCCCCCCCCCTTTGTAGGCACCCCTAATTATATTACTAACTATCATATACAACATTTTCCGTAAAGGGACCCCCAAAATTTGTTGTTCTTGAAGTCTAAGGCCCTGTGCTTGACTATCTGTGCTTGAAGATAAGGCCCTGCTGACGAGTGAAAATGCTTTCGGCTACGTCTTAGATGTTTGTTAAAGGTTCACATGTAATCAGGGCCTGATTAACCATAAGGCCTGTTATAGGCCCGCGGCTAGGGCCCCTAAATATTGGTTTTCTAATTATGCAAGATTACCAGAATTTCTGCTACTTTAAAAAAATTCCCAAGACCCCCCCCCCCCCCCACTTGTTTTTAGATTGACTTTGACTCAGATATTGACCTAAATTGATTGGTTTGATCGATAATTAAAAGGAAGCCTATAAAATGTTAGCAGAATATTAGATACATCGGCCAACTAGCATCATCATGACGGGCAACCATGCAAAGCATTTTCCGTAAAGGAGCCCCCAAAATTTGTTGTGCCTATAGTCCGAGTTTTCTTAGATCAGGCCCTGCTGACGAGGGAAAAAGCTTTCTGTAACGTCTTGGCGGAAGATTGGCGATTTTTGGCGAACATGTCCTCTGTCTCTGGTCTAGTCTCTCCGTGTATGGGCAAGCTTTAAGGTAAGCACTGACGATCAGAGCTTTCCCAAAAACGAGAGATCGACAACGGGAATTCGAAAATCAATCGGAATCGGACGCATCGATGGCGGGCGGGACGAGGTCGTATCGACATCGGCAAAGACGGGAACCCGGGTGGACAAGGTGTTGGAACGCGAGAATCGAGATGCGAGTCGACGCGCGTCGTATATGGAGAATAATACAACGGGAGTGGGAGAATAGAGAGATTTATGTCCATGGAATGTGGAAATAGGGCGAAAATTGAGTGCGGAAGTACGCTGGAATTCATGTTAGACAGTGATTAGAAATTGGCTAGAATGGTGGGCAATCGAGTAGCCAGGTATTCGTCCAATGGGAATCGATGTATTGGTGATTGCTGTGAAGTTATAAATAATTAGTGGTTTGGTAGTTGTAAATAATTAGTGTTAGGTAGTTGTAAATAATTAGCGTTAGGTAATTGTAAATAATTAGTGTTAGGTAGTTGTAAATAATTCGTGGTTTGGTAGTTGTAATTAGTTAGTAGTTTGGTAGTTGTAAAAGTCATTAGTGGTTTGGTAGTTGTAAATACTTAGTGTTAGGTAGCTCTAAATAATTAGTGTTAGGTGATAATTATATTTAGACTAATGCTAATGGTAGTTAGTGGTAGGTTTTAATCTAAGTAATATTAAGTGTTAATGTCGACTGTATTTGGTATTATGTATAAGTATTTGCTGGTGATTAGTATGTATTATTGTCTTCTGTTAATTAACGTATATTAGTGTCAACTGTTAATTAGCGTAATATTACTGTCAACTGTTAATTAGCGTAATATTAGTGTCAACTGTTAATTTGTGTAATATTAGTGTAAACTGTTAATTAGCATGCGTTAGTGTTTATCGTTAATTAGAGAGCGTAGTTAATTGATATTATTGGTCTTTCTTATTATTTAAACAGTATAAAACAATAAGAATTATCAACAGTATATTAACAGTTCTAATATCGGTATTTATACTATAAAAGCCGTATTTTTTAATACTAGCATTATTTGTTTATTAGTTATTTTCTTTAAGTAATTTTGTTATTTATACTAACTGGTAATTATTGTATGTTAGTTTTATACTCTTCAATCATTGAGTCTTCACTATCAATAAGTAATTGGGAATTTAAAAAAAAAATTAAATAAAATTTTTATCAATTAGCCTACTCTTGTGGCAAAAATAAGGCATGCTGAAATCTTTGTTTTAATACAATTATTATATGATTGAAATGTGAAAACTTCTATCATATTTGAGAGTGGGATAAATCGCGATTTTATCCACTGAGGTTTAAAATTACGAAGCTTGTTACGAATACCCATGTATTAGCGTCTCCAGTGCAAAGTTAGATCAACAAAACGACTTTTTAAAAGAAAGAAAAAATAATCATTTTGTGTCCAGTAGCTAAAATGTAAGACACTTATTTGTTTTCAAAGCCTATCTAAATAAAGAAAATATAAGACAAAATGCAGACCATAGTCCTCAACAATTTATGTTGGACATTTAGAGTTAGAACGAAAAACGAGTTTGAAAAACTTAATGTTTTTATTCGGTATAAGAAAGGTGTTAATAGAATTCTAAAATGGAGAAAAATCGGATAAAGTAATGAAATAAGTTCTTTGTAATAATATTAAACACACACACATTGAGTTATATCACTTTGAAACTTTCAGATATCATTCCGAATTTGTGCTTTCGAAATGTGATCCTATGATACCGTGTGGTATTAGAACCATCCGACACCCCTAAGTAAAATATTATGTCTCGCCTATGTTAATTTTCCTTACCTTAGGAACATTTTTCTCAGTAACTATACGAGATATCATGATCTTTTTCATATTTTGTTCTTCACATATATATGTATACCCATGTATTAGCGTCTGCAGTGCAAAGTTAGATCAACAAAACGACTTTTTAAAAGAAAGAAAAAATAATCATTTTGTGTCCAGTAGCTAAAATGTAAGACACTTATTTGTTTTCAAAGCCTATCTAAATAAAGAAAATATAAGACAAAATGCAGACCATAGTCCTCAACAATTTATGTTGGACATTTAGAGTTAGAACGAAAAACGAGTTTGAAAAACTTAATGTTTTTATTCGGTATAAGAAAGGTGTTAATAGAATTCTAAAATGGAGAAAAATCGGATAAAGTAATGAAATAAGTTCTTTGTAATAATATTAAACACACACACATTGAGTTATATCACTTTGAAACTTTCAGATATCATTCCGAATTTGTGCTTTCGAAATGTGATCCTATGATACCGTGTGGATTAAGACCATCCGAACACCCTAAGTAAAATATATGTTCGCCTATGTTTAATTTTCCTTACCTTAGGAACATTTTTCTCAGTAACTATACGAGATATCATGATCTTTTCATATTTGTTCTTCACATAATATGTATACCATGTATTAGCGTCTGCAGTGCAAAGTTAGATCAACAAAACGACTTTTAAAAGAAAGAAAAAATAATCATTTTGTGTCCAGTAGCTAAAATGTAAGACACTTAATTTGTTTTCAAAGCCTATCTAAATAAAGAAAATATAATCTTTGATTTAAACTGAGAATATTTCAAAGCATTAAAAGATACTTTTACAGTGATTTTTTAAATGCATTAAAAACACACACAAAAAAAAATCAGATTTAAATTTATATAAGTTTTTTTCCTTTGAGCAGAGATATTTAAAATTCCTCAGTTAAAATCAAAGAGCTATAGGTAAGGAACAAAATATTAAAAAAAATCATAGTTTCTTATAGTTACTGAGAAAAATGTTCCTAAAAATAGGAAAATTAACATGGGTGAGATAGAACCTTCCGACTCCCCTTAAAAGGAGGTTTTTTTTTGTAATAATTTTCATTTGAGTTTCAGTAGCTTCCAACCTGTTCCCTATGGATTGTGAAGGAAAGTGTAAATGAGAGAAAAGGTGACTATGAATTTGAAATTTTTTAATTTTTATTATTGTCTAGTGGAGTAGCTTTGGCTCTAGAGGGTACCTTTAGCCCGAGATTTTATGAATGCAGTATTCATTTTCAAAACATTAAAGACTAAAATATTAACTCGTAGTCATTCAACGGATTTCCATTGTTGGTCAGTAAAATTGAGTATAGAAAGGAGGAGAAACGAACATTCTTTGTAAAGTGCATTTTATGTTCAAACGGTATTTTTTACCCTAAAATATTAATTGCACATATAGCTTAAAAATAGGCAAGTCAAAGAATTAACTATTAATTAAGTATGTTAAGGGTTTATAATAGTGCTAACCTAAAGATTTTTTTTATTTCAGTTGGCGGCAAGTTTTTAACCCGTTCTGTACTGATTCAGTATCCTATTGGTAAGTAAAACATTTCTTAACGTTTCTAATGTTGTCCTATAAAATATTAGAAACAATAACACAAGCCTGTACTGATTAGAATAGCTGTTGCTGGAGATTTGGGTATTTTCTTAAATTTAAATTTTTAAGCATTTATTAGGGTTAATGGAGCGAGATGGCGCTACGTATTTTCTAACTAAACAAATATTTAATTAAATTGAAATTATGAACTTTCTTCGTTTTCACTGCTTATCAACTTACTTTCATGGTGACAGGATTAAACCTAACTAACAATTGCAGTCCCCCCCCCAAAAAAAAAAAAAAAATAACAAGCATTATTTAAGGTGACATTCCTGTTTAGCACGTTGAAAATCATTCAGAATTGGATACTTTTATCTCAGTCACATTTTCACTGTTGACCAGTAGTGTAATTGGTGCGTAATAAGGATTAAATATGTGGCGCATTCAGTAATAACTAGATTTAAAAAAGGTGGCGCAAATAAAAGCGGCCCGGCTTAGAAGTAGGGATAAGACAGGAAATGCTGCCCAGTCAAAAACCAATACACAAACGAGTTTGCCATATGAAGTCTGATTGTTTCAATCAAGCCCTTAACAGACACTTGGCGAATTATTTTCCGGTAACTATGCTATCTTCACCTGCGCACTGATCTGATCAACACATACTTACACTGCTCGCAGTAAGATCTGAACTCACCAATAGTCAATATGTAGCTCTAGTCTAGTAACTTTTAACAACCAAACCGACCTATGGGGGAAAAAATAGGTTTTCCAAGTGAATCCATTGAATAATTTATGAAATCGACTTCAGGCCGTTTCAATAGTTTTTCTCGTCAAGCATTTCTCTGCATTTGTAGCTCTATGCCGGGGCCACTTTGATTTACGCCACCCTATATTAAGAGCTAGTAGTTATATTTGATTGCATAAAACTTACCCAAACCCATTAATGCTGAGTATTACGGGGTTATTCAAAGTGCGTGTTTAGTGGTAATTACAGAGCGTTATTATAACCTCTTAAGTACTCAGCAAAATCTTACACGTGTATAGTTCATCTAAACATACTTTTCATACATATATATATATATACTAAAAAGTATGTTTTGCAAATTAATTTTTTTAAAAAAATATTTTAGAGTTACTGAGAGACACGCCTTAAGCTCTAAAAATTCATTTTTTATGCTATAAAGGCAAAAAAAGCCGCATCACTTATTTGTAGTTAACAGTTCATTTTAACATTGTTTTTAATGCAAAATGTCTTTAAAATTAACTACTAAAAGAACTTTTTGACGAGTTTAAAGAAATAACTAGTTTAAAATTATTTTTTAAGAACTCTAATATCGTATTGACCCTCGTTCAACTGCATTTTTTATAGAAATAAATGACTGACACCTGTAATCAAAGGCTGAAAACTGATTTTTGGATCTTCTATTGAACCAGGTCAATTTCGAAACTAATTAACATATTAATTGTTTGTGGAGAGGTTTAAAAAAAATGTCCCAAAATGGGGACACCAGGTCGCAACTGGTTTAAGGGCTATAAAAGTGAGTAGAAGGAGCTTCTTCAAGAAGGAGCGTCTGGGCTCTCGGCGAACTACACTGCTCAAAACAGTTAGGGGAGCACTTCGCGTACTTTTGTTAACCCTCTCAGATTCAACGTTTTATTTTTTCTAAAAATCTAAAATTTGTGAAATAGATTCATTATACATTCAGAATGGTAGGGTAAAAATTAATGGAAAAATCTAAATTTTTTTAAATAAAATTTAAGGGGGGGTGATTGGAATCGTAACTTTTGAATAAATTATAACAATAATTTTTTTATAACTTTATTTGTTAAAAAAGTTCAAATAATTTTTCAAACATCTAAGAATGCAAGCGTTAAGAATTTAGGGTCAATTTATTTCAGAAAATTTTTTGGAAGTGAATTTTATTTTACCATGCTTTTCATATTTTCATTTAATTAAAACCAACATTATTTAATTCTTCAAAAGACACGATTCTCCCATCTAACGATAAATAAGTGCAAGCTCAACTTAATGAGAAAAAAATCGCAAGCTGATGATTCCAAATGGAATCCTTGGGGGGTGAAAGGGTTTAAACCATGAATTTCTCTAATTCTTTTGAGCAGTAACGTGTAGTAGTTCTAACGTGTATATTGTTTCAGTTGGCGGCATGTTTTCAACCCGTTTTATAATGGCTCAGTACCTCATTGGTTCGGGATTTGGTTCAGCCTCTCATCGTTACTTCTGAGGATGCAAACGCGGTTGCCAAGCGTAAAATTTTTGATCAGCGTTTTAAAAAGCCCTTTTCATCCCTGATCTAAATTGCCGTAGAATCCTATCATCTGTTATAGCAAAACTTCGTACAGGCCATTTTTAAGACGTGAAAATATCTCCTGATAACTCCCCAACAACAAACCCATTCTTCAGAAATAATTCAGAATCCCAACTAACGCCAGACCATTTGTTTGACTGCCAACCAATTGCTGCCGCTCTTTTTAGGCTTGGCGCACCACCACAAGACGTACTTTTTAGAGTCTAGGCCCATGACCTGGCGACTCATCATCGTTTTTGGCCCTGTATAGAAATAGCTTTACATGGACATGATAACAACAACATCGCATTGGTAAGTAAAACATTTAACGTTTCTAATATTGTCCTATAAAATATTAGAAACAATAACACACGCATGTAGAAAATACTAATTAAAAGCAGCTGTTGATCGAGATTTTTTATCTTGCAATTGAAATTTTTATAGGCATTTAATTGGGAGCCGCACTTATAAGGCTATGTCTGCATAGTTTTAGTGCGCGAAGGATAATTATAGTGCTTGTTCCTCGTTTACATAGGGCAAACTATACTGCGTTTTTACATTACCTCCTACTAGATTAAAGCCGTACAACAGGAACGTTTTTCCTTCGTAACGTCATGATGCGGAGGCCAAGTTTGACTCAACTTTTCTCCTACTGTAAAGTGAATCAACGAGTGAATTGTGGAATGGGTGTGGTAAAAATAATTTACTTGTTTTCAAGTAATTTTAACTTTTTGAAATTTATCGAGTCATTTTTGAAGGAGAAAAGTTTAGAAAAATTTGGCCTTCACGTCATGACGTCACGAAGGGAAACCGTTCCTGTTGTACGGCTTTAATCTAGTAGGAGGTAATGGTTTTTATGGCTAATTTTGTGGAGTATTAAAAGTTGTAGTCGCAGTCCGTGTTTTTGGGCTATGTGTGCAGACATGGATAGTTATAGTTCTAACTATATTGCGTTGTTATGGCATATTGAGAAGTAGTTATAGTGTATAATAATTAGGGCTTATTAAATTGATTTCAAAGAATGTTTTTGGTAGGATTAAATATGTTGTGTATTGAGTAATAACTTTACTTTTTATTAAGAGCATTATATTGCGTTTTAAGGGAGTATTTGGTTGTGTAAAACTTACAGTAACGCAGCATATTTACCAGGCTTACACAAATTGTGCGTTCAGTAGAAATTACAGAGTCTATTAAAATACGACGACCGTCTCCAATTGCCCTCGTGTAGCTCTAGTGCGACGATAATTCAAACTAAACAGTGGATTAAGGGCTATGAAAGTGCACAGAAGGATTTTCTTAGTGCGTATGGAGGGTTTATTACAGTGCTAACTTATATTTTGTTTCAGTTGGCGGTATGCTTCAGACCCATTGTATAATGGCTTAGTATCTAATTGGTACGTAAAACATTTCTTAAAGTTTCTAATATTGTCCTATAAAATATTAGAAACAATAACAAAAGCGCGTGGAAGCATGCTAATTTAAAGTAGCTGTTGATAGATATTTGTTTTATTACTTGAAATTACATTTTTTTAAAGCATTTAATAGGGTAGATAGTAGGTAGTCCCCATCTGGGGGGTTATGTAGCATAGTTTTAGTGCACGAAGGATAATTATAGTGCTTATTCATTTGTTTTATATGACTAACTCTACTGCGTATTTATGGCTAATCCTATATGGCGTAGTTATAAAAAATTGTAATGCTTATTTAGGGCTAATTATGTAATCGGTACGCATGTGGTTATTACAGTGCGTTTTATCGTTTATATGTGGTTTATTAAACATAATTGGTAGGCATGTTATGATGCGTATTGTGGGTAATTGCAGTTCGCATGACGCAAAATGTATCAAAGATATTAACTTAAAATTTTGCATGTAGTTATATCTATCTATAATTATTATTTTAAAGCAAAAAAACAGTGAAAAATTCCTTTCCAATTTTTTCGGGATATTATATAGCAAGAAAATTATGATTTTTCAGATATGTAATTTTAATGCCGAAACTTTAAAAATATTTTCTTTTTCAATAAAAATTTATAATGAATATAAAGTTTCAACTATGTTGTTACAAACATGTGCAGAAAAGTCAATTATAATATAGTTTTTCTTCGTGCACACCTTAACCAGAGTCACTTTGTAAAAACCTATAAATAGAGATGTTTAAATGATTCCTTTTAAGATAAATAAGAATTTATTCAAATAATTTTTTTATGAATAATTTAATATATTCAAACAATCTGCATAACAAAAATTACTTTAATTAAATAAATATTAAATGTGTGGTGCAGCTTTTAATAAGCCCTTCCATTTCGCAAATTTTCCCTGTCGCAGACTTCCCAGTTACCTTAAGAAATAAATATGTGGTGAGCATATTGAGTGATATATAGATATAGTTTACATTAAAAGATAGTTATATTGCGTTTTGGGGGATTATTTAGGTGCGTAAAACTTACGCACCTATTAGCAACACTAGCACTTAATGTAACACTGAGAATTACCGGGCTACTTCAAAGTACTTATTAAAGGATATAAAAGTGCACGGAATTATTTTTAGCTTCCACACTACGTTTATAACGTAAAAAGTGGAAGGTTTTATAATCGTTCAGTCCGTCTGTCTGTCTGTCCGTCTGTCTGTCCGTCTGTCACCCACTTTCACATAAAGAACCACAAGTCCCACAGACAATTGGGATACGTCATTTTAAAGCAAAAAATCATATTAGGCTACATTCCAAATTTCATTAAAAAATTTAAATAACTAAATTTTTTTATCTACATTGAAATAACATGCAAATTCTATTTTTATTCATATTTTCACTGTTGGCATCCACAAGTCCCACAGACAAGTGGGATACGTCATTTTGAAGCAAAAAAATCAGATTAGGCTACATGCCAAATTTCAATTAAAAAATTTAAACTAGAAGCTTATTTAAAATTTAAATAACTAAAAATTTAATCTACATTGAAATAACATGCAAATTCCATTTTTATTCAATATTTTCACTGTTGCCATTTCGTTAAACGTACGAGAAACTTTTGTTAAAATAAAAATACACTTTGAAAAAATATTTATTTATGTGATATGATTCGGTCTGGATTGTTGTATTATCACAATAGAGTTCTTTTAATGGTTCTATATATATGTATGAAGAAAGATGCATAGAGAAAATGTGCTAAGTTTCGCTTTTATTTTTAAAGCATCAATTGTACAAATTATATATTTTTTAACTATAAATTAATTTAACAAACTATAAATAAGTGAATTTTGGAAAGAAATGTAAATGGGAAATTGTGGCGACAAAAATTTTTAGTAAAAAAGATTACATCATTATTCTTCGAACTTCAAACAAATTCAGCAAACGATAAAGTCTAATTATTAAATCTGAGAAAGAAGATTAATGAAAATAGTTAATTTTGGCGTTTAAAACTGAATTACAAATAGCTAAAGGCCCTGTTTTTATTAGAATTAAATCACATTTGCCATTCGCAACAATCGCTCGAGAAACTTTAATTCTTTTAGACAATAAATCAAAATAAATTTATTTTTGCGACATCGATTAGTTTGAAATGACGTCAAATATATTTCACTACGGAATCCTTGTATGTTGATATGAAATGTTTTCATTCTATTTAAAAGCGAGGAATATGACATATTTATTCTTTAAAATATAAATAATTTTTGCAAACGATAAGTAATAATTATTGAATTTTCGAAATAAAATAATTGAAACTAGCCAAATTTAGCTTGTAATGTTAAATATAGAATTAATGTTGTGTTTGGCGCGTTTTTTCCTGTTAAACACAAATATGTGGAAGCGAGTTAAGTGACAGATTCTGTTACAAACCTACTTGTCTTTTAGTGTGTAAGGAGGTTTTATAAAACAGTGCTAACTTATGAATGTATTTGTATATTATTTCAGTTTGCGGCATGCTTTCAACCCGAATTATAATGGCTCAGTATCTTTGGTAAGTAAAACGTTTCTTAATGTTTCTGATATTATCCTATAAAATATTAGAAACAATAACAAAAGCATGGAAGATACTAATTAAAAGTGTCATTTTTGTACATTCACTCAGTAGTCGAGGGGGTAATAATAGTTCATTTTCTACATTGTGGTTAACTATACAGTGTTATTTGTATGGCATAGTGAAAAGTAATTGTATTGCTTGTTTAGGGCATTTTAAATCCTAGTAACTAGGGTTAATTTTAGTGCGTTTTTATTGTTATTTCACGGACCTAACTTATATTACGTTTTTATGGCAAATTACATGTCGTATTGAGAAGTAGTTTTTGTGCGTATTTAGGGCTTATGAAATACGTGCGCAAAGGAAGTTTTAAAGCGTTTTCATCGTTTATATGGGGCTATGTGTACAAATATATATTGGGTTATTAGTTGTAGGTTGCTTATAGAATGCTGCATGTGTATTTTCGGCTACAAATAGGGTAATCAACTACTTTTTTTATCATCGTAAGTTACGCGAATGTAATACGACTTTTTTCTTCAAGTTTTTTTTTTTAATTA
This sequence comes from Oedothorax gibbosus, assembly GCA_019343175.1. NCBI lineage: Eukaryota > Metazoa > Arthropoda > Arachnida > Araneae > Linyphiidae > Oedothorax > Oedothorax gibbosus. Next base: position 8,317,512 of record CM033277.1, on the reverse strand, counting down.
AACATGAATTTTAAAATTCGGGCAAACTATACGGCCGAAAACGCTGTCTGGCTGTCACGTGGTATCTGTGACGTTACTAGTAAGTATAAACAAACTTTGAAATACCATATTGCAATCTACTTTAAGCAAATTCTCCGCTTCTGTAAAACCGTTTTCCATTATGTCTATAATAATTATTTTAATGATAAATTAAATCAAAAACATCACGCCGGTTTTTTATACTTACTAGTGACGTCAGTTCAATCGACGTGATTGTGATCACTTGACATATCGATGAAAAAAAACTTTTCAAATGTTTATTAATTTCGCAAAAAATATATATATTCGTTATTTTCGAGTTTAAACTTTAATTCAAATAATATTTGAAGGTATTTTAGCGACACAGTCAAGGTACATGCTTACTGTCGCTTACAGAGTGTATTTAGGGCTTGTAAAACTGCATATTGAGCAATATTTTAGTCCCTATAGATGGTTTACAGTAGTGCGTGCTTATGATTTATTTTATTTCAGTTGGTAGCATGTTTTCAAACCATTCCATATTGGCTCAGTATCTTAGTGGTGAGTAAAACATTTCTTAATGTTTCTAATATTGTCCTATAAAATATTAGAAACAATAACACAAGCATGTCGAAGGTACTGATTAAAAATAGCTGTTGATCGAAAATGGTTCTGACTGGAAATTGCATTTTCAAAAGTATTTAAATTCAGTGCAATTGGCTTTATATACTCACATTTATTAGCATTATTAACCTAAAATGGATTAATTTCGAACCTAACCCTTAATTTTGAAATCACAATATCTAATTTTTGGTGATTTAATCGCTTCCGGCTGTCTAGTTCTAGCCTCCTTTAGGAGCTAAAAAACAACCAATAACGCCTTGTAATTTAAAACCCTGATCAAATGGCGAGGTCGACACTTGAGCGAGCACAACGGAACTTAGTGACATCGTACGTTTATAAGTTATATAATTGTAGTTCTTGTTTAGGGCTTTCTAAATCGCATTAAGAGTTACTGTCAGTCCCATAGAGCTAATGCATTAGTTTTGGAATCACACTTTCCGCAAAAGTATTACTTGGCCATGTTAGCCCTTTTTCCCCAGGTATGGGAATCAACATAACATCGAAATGAAACCAATTTGAAACGAGAATGTTATCTAGTTATTTAATTATATATTTTTGAAGTTTAAAAAGCCCAAAATGCCCAGCAGATGGCGACACTATTTTAGACCTTAGAACACTATTTTAGAATAACCGGATGATATTTTCTTTTTAATTATGTTTCAAATTGATGTTATGACGATTCCCATACCTGGTGAAAATGGGATAACATGGCAGAGCAATATTTCTGCGGAAAGTGTGATTCCAAAACTAATGCATTAGCTCTATGGGACTGATAGTCCCTCTTAACGAGGGGCAATTTTGGTACGTTTTCATCTTTTATATGGGACTAACTTTACTGTGTTATTTGTATGGCATAATGAAAAGTAATTGTAGTTCTTGTTTAGGGCTTTTTAAATCGCATTAACGAGGGACAATTTTGGTACGTTTTCATCCTGTACATGGTCTTAACTTTATTGTGTTATTTGTATGGCATAATGAAAAGTAATTGTAGTTCTTGTTTAGGGCTTTTTAAATCGCCTTAACGAGGGGCAATTTTGGTACGTTTTCATCCTTTATATGGGCCTAACTTGACTGTGTTATTTGTATGGCATAATGAAAAGTAATTGTAGTTCTTGTTTAGGGCTTTTTAAATCGCATTAACGAGGGGCAATTTTGGTACGTTTTCATCTTTTATATGGAACTAACTTTACTGTGTTATTTGTATGGCATAATGAAAAGTAATTGTAGTTGTTTAGGGCTTTTTAAATCGCATTAACGAGGGGCAATTTTGGTACGTTTTCATCCTTTATATGGGCCTAACTTTACTTCGTTATTTGTACGGCATAGGGAAAAGTAATTGTTGGGCGCATTTAGGGCATTTTAAATCCTAGTAACGAGGGTTAATTTTAGTGCGTTTTCATCGTTTATATCGGGCTAACCATACCGAGTTATTACGGCAAATTATATTGCTTATTTAGTAGTAGTTGTAATGCGTTTTTAGGGCTATTGGGAGTTTATCCGGTCATTTTAAGAAATAAATATGTGGCATATTAATTGATAATTAGATATAGTTTACATTAAAAGATAGTTATATTGCGTTTTCGGGGATTATTTGGGTGCATAAAACTTACCCTAACTTATAGTAACAGTGAGAATCACGGGGCTTATTCAAAGTGCTTGGTAAGGGCTATAAAAGTGCACAGTAGGAATTTTTAAGTGTGTAAGGAGGATTTATAAAACAGTGCTAACTTATGAATATATATTATTTCAGTTTGCGGCATGCTTTCAACCCGGTTTATAATGGCTCAGTATCTTTGGTAAGTAAAACATTTCCTAATGTTTCTAATATTGTCCTATAAAATATTAGAAGCAATAACACGTAATCCATTAATAAAAGTAATCCATTTTTGAACATTCACTCAGTTCGCGAAGGGTAATGATAGTGCATTATCTATACTGGGGTTAACTATACTGTGTTATTTTTATGGCATATTGAATGGTAATTGTAGTGTGTGTTTAGAGCTTTTTAAATCGTATTAATGAGGGACAATTTTAGTACGTTTTCATGTTACGACGTTCATTGTTTAGGGCTTTTCAAAATCGCATTAACAAGGGACAATTTTAGTAAGTTTTCAGCCTTTATATAGGGCTAACTTTACTGCGTTATTTGTACGGCATAGTAAAAAATAATTGTAGTGCGTGTTTACGGCATTTTAAATCCTAGTAACTAGGGTTAATTTTAGTGCGTTTTCATCTTTTATATGAGCCTAACTATACTGTGTTATTTTTTGGAGTTTTGTTTTTTCTTGAAATTGCATTTTTGCTTATTCCCGCAGTACGCGAAGGGTATAATTAAGGGCGTTTTTATCATTTATACAGGCTAACTAAACAGCTTTTTTTATGTCAAAGTAAATGGCATATTGAGAAGTAGTTGTAGTTTGTATTTTGGGCTTATTGACTACGCAGTCTTGATGGGTAATTGTTTGAGTTCATCGATTGTATCCCTTTACGACGCCTTCAGATGGCGCTGATTTAAGGTTATGAGACTAAATGTAAAGAGTTGTATAGAAAAAATTGCCTTAAACGGCATCAATGCCAGCAACGCCTTAAGAACTACGTCATTTTTTATACAAATAAACGACTGATACAAGTCAACAGCGTCGGTATCAATATTTCTGAAAAGCTTGAATATTCTCTCTTATACCCGTACAATAGTATAGCTCAGGTGGGAAAGGGTAGGGTATTAGGTAGGGTATTAACTCCTTTTTTTTATCTTCGTTAGTTAAGCCTATGTATATGTTTTTCAGTTGGTGACATGTTTTCAACCCATTCTATAATGGCTCAGTATCTTAGTGGTGAGTAAAACATTTCTTAATGTTTCTAATATTGTTGTATAAAATATTAGAAACAATAACACAAGCATGTCGAAGGTATTGATTAAAAATAGCCTTGATAGAAAATTGTTCTGACTGGAATTAGCATTTTCAAAAGTATTTAAATTGAGTGCAATAGGCTTTATATACTCACATTTATTAGCATTATTAACCTAAAATGGATTAATTTCGAACCTAACCCTTAATTTTGAAATCACAATATCTAATTTTTGGAGATTTAATCGCCTCCGGCTGTCTAGTTCTAGCCTCCTTTAGGAGCTTAAAAACAACCAATAACGCCTTGTAATTTAAAACCCTGATCAAATGGCGAGGTCGACACTTGAGCGAGCACAACGGAACTGAGTGAAATCGTACGCTGACGCCGTCGGGTGCTTAGACTCCACCGATTTAACGAGCACGCATATCGTAATTTGCATGTGAACCCCAGTGATTTTAGAGGGATCTTCCCTTCCCCCCCCCCCCCGGGGGGTTTCGGGGATTATTTGATTGCGTAAAACTTACCCTAACTTTTAGTAACCGTGAGAATCACGGGCTTATTCAAAGTGCTTGGTAAGGGCTATAAAAGTGCACAGTAGGAATTTTTTAGTGTGTAAGGAGGATTTATAAAACAGTGCTAACTTATGAATATATATTATTTCAGTTTGCGGCATGCTTTCAACGCGATTTATAATGGCTCAGTATCTTTGGTAAGTAAAACATTTCTTAATGTTTCTAATATTGTCCTATAAAATATTAGAAACAATAACACAAGCAAGAAAGATACTAATTAAAAGTAGCTGTTTATAGTTTTTATCTCGAAATTCCATTTTTGCACATTCACACAAAACGCGAGGGGTAATTATAGTGCATTTTCTATACTGTGGTTAACTATACTGTGTTATTTTTATTGTATATTCAAAGGTAATTGTAGTGTGTGTTTATGGCTTTTTAAATGGCATTAACGAGGAACAATTTTAGTACGTTTTCATCCTTTATATAGGGCTAACTTTACTGCGTTATTTGTATGGCATAGTGAAAAGTAATTGTAGTGCAGGTTTAGGGCATTTTAAATCCCTGTAGCGAGGGTCAATTTTAGTGCGTTTTCATCGTTTTTATGTGGCTAACTATAGTCTGTATTTACTATGCGAGCCTCGAAAAGACTTTATTCCCCCATCCCTTCGCTTGGTTTTCCAGGAAACAGGGGAGGGGGCAGCATCGCTCTTCGAATCCTACCTCGTTTGAGGTTCTGTTGTTGAGGTTAACCACAATTGTTTTATGTAATCTTTCATGCTCATGGAACAGTAGAATCTTGACGATTATGGTTGCTAAAAACGTTTCGGATTAGGTGTGATGATTGGAAATTGAGCTAAATTGTTGCCACTCTTTAATTCATTTAAGAAGAAACTGGGCTTATTATTGTTTTAACTGGCTTACAAAAAAATTTCCAATCTTCGAATAAAAATCTTTTATTTGGTTCAGTTATTTCTGGATTATTATACAGAGACAAAAATACTGTTATAATAAAAACCCGATTATAAAGATTCCAAATTATTAGCAATTGCGATTTATGACACAGTGCTAACTTTTATAAAACAGTGCTAACTTATGATGATTTATTATTTCAGTTTGCGGCATGCTTTCAACCCGATATATAATGGCTCAGTATCTTTGGTAAGTAAAACATTTCTTAGTGTTTCTAATATTGTCCTATAAAATATTAGAAACAATAACACAAGCAAGGTAGATACTAATCAAAAGAAGCTGTTTATAGTTTCTTTTTTCTTGAAATTCCATTTTTGCGCATTCACTCAGTACGCGAAGGGTAATGATAGTGCATTATCTATACTGGTGTTAACTATTCTGTGTTATTTTTATGGCATATTGAATGGTAATTGTAGTTTGTGTGTTTAGAGCTTTTTAAATCGCATTAACGAGGGACAATTTTAGTACGTTTTCATCCTTAATATGGGGGAGTAGGGGAGGCTGGGGAGCCCAGTTGGTTAGGCGTACGCCTTCCATGCGAAAGGATCCAGGTTCGGATCCGGGCATCGCCAAAAATAACTGCCGACCTATAAACGGCCCGTGCAGCCCAAAAATGTCCGAAGAGAAACACCGCAAAGTACCAACGCTGTTAACGATGTCGCCCTTAATGGTTGCGTTGGGTGCCTCCTCAGGTGTCGGCTCGTCACTTGACTGTGGTTCCAAATTACGACGCCCGTGGTCAATAGTCTTCGTGTAGCTCTAGTGCGCCGATAAATCAAACCTGCCTACCTACCTTTATATAGGACTAATTTTACTATGTTTTTTTGTATGACATAGTGATAAGTAATTGAAGTGCGCGTTTAGGGCATTTTAAATCATAGTAACGAGGTTAATTTTAGTGCGTTTTAATCGTTTATATCAGGCTAACTATACCGAGTTTTTACGGCTAATTATATTGCGTATTTAGTAGTAGTAGTAGTAATGCGTTTTTAGGGCTATTGATAGTTTATCCGAGCATTTTAAGAAATAAATATGTGGCATATTGAGTGACATATATAGTTTACAGTAAAAGATAGTTATATTGCGTTTTCGGGGATTATTTGAGAGCATAAAACTTACCCTAACTTATAGTAACACTGAGAATTACGGGACTTATTCAAAGTGCTTGTTAAGGGCTATAAAAGTGCTCAGAAGGATTTTTTAGTGTAAGGAGGTTTTATAAAGCAGTGCTAACTTATGAATATATATTATTTCAGTTTGCGGCATAATTCCAACCCGATTTATAATGGCTCAGTATCTTTGGTAAGTAAAACATTTCTTAATGTTTCTAATATTGTCCTATAAAATATTAGAAACAATAACACAAGCAAGGAATATACTAATCAAAAGTAGCTGTTTATAGTTTTTTTTTCTTCTTGAAATTCCATTTTTGCACATTCACTCAGTACGCGAGGGGTAATTATAGTGCATTTTCTATACTGTGGTTAACTATACTGTATTAGTTTATGGCATATAGAAAGGTAATTGAAGTGTGTGTTTAGGGATTTTTAAAACGCATTAACGAGGCGCAATTTAATACGTTTTCATCCTTTATATAGCGCTAATTTTACTGTGTTATTTGTATGGCATAGTGAAAAGTAATTTTAGTGCGTGTTTAGGCCATTTCAAATCTTTGTAACTAGGGTTAATTTTAGTGCGTTTTTATTGTTATTTCACGGACCTAACTTATATTACGTTTTTATGGCAAATTACATGTCGTATTGAGAAGTAGTTTTTGTGCGTATTTAGGGCTTATGAAATACGTGCGCAAAAGAAGTTTTAAAGCGTTTTCATCGTTTATGTGGGGCTATGTGTACAAATATATATTGCGTTATGAAATGTTAAGTTGCTTATAGACTGCTGCACGTGTATTTTCGGCTACAAATAGGGTAATCAACTACTTTTTTTATCATCGTAAGTTACGCGAATGTAATACGACTTTTTTCTTTTTTCAAAGTTTTGTTTAAAAAAATTTAAACATGAATTTTAAAATTCGGGCAAACTCGGAGTTCTATAGTATGGTAGAGGAACGACTCGTACTGAGCTGCCATAGGCAGCCATGGTTCACTACGGAGCCCGAATAGAGTGGCAAAAGTGCTAGTTAATTTATAATTTTGATACTGATAAAGGAAGTACACCCAGGGCAAAGACAGGAATAGAACCAGCACCTGTTACAGCGAGCGGACTGCTAGCGTTATGGCCTGCGATCCAAGCCACTCGGCCATCGGGCCCCACATGCCACCCTAATTGTCTCCGTGCTGGTCCATGGTGCTGTTGCCAGGTTCAGTCTTTACCATACTATAGAACTCTTTGGGCTAACTATACGGCCGAAAACGCTGTCTGGCAGTCACGTGGTATCTGTGACGTCACTAGTAAGTCTAAACAAACTTTGAAATATCATATTGCAATCTACTTTAGGCCAATTTGAACTCACCGCTTCTGTAAAGCCGTTTTCCATTATGTCTATAATAATTTTTTTAATGGTAAATTAAATCAAAAACTGCACGCCGGTCTTTATGCTTACTAGTGACGTCAGCTCAATTGACGTGATTGTGATCACGTGACATCGATAAAAAAATAACTAAATTGTTATAGTTCATTTTTTCTCCTTTTATGGGGTATTTGAAAAAATAAAAAATACGGGTCTAATATTTATGGCATGGGAATATTTTAAGCCAATAATTTTTTTTTAGTCAAGTACCCTTTTCGATGCCGAAAACACGTCGAATAAAAGAGTGTAATTAGGGCTTATAAAACTGCATATTGAGCAATGTTTTAGTCCCTATAGATGGTTTATAGTAGTGCGTGCTTATTATTTATTTTATTTCAGTTGGTGACATGTTTTCAACCCATTCTATAATGGCTCAGTATCTTAGTGGTGAGTAAAACATTTCTTAATGTTTCTAATATTGTTGTATAAAATATTAGAAACAATAACACAAGCATGTCGAAGGTATTGATTAAAAATAGCCTTGATAGAAAATTGTTCTGACTGGAATTAGCATTTTCAAAAGTATTTAAATTGAGTGCAATAGGCTTTATATACTCACATTTATTAGCATTATTAACCTAAAATGGATTAATTTCGAACCTAACCCTTAATTTTGAAATAACAATATCTAATTTTTGGCAATTTAATCGCTTCCGACTGTCTACACTCTTAAAACAAAAGAGTGAAATTCACTCCTATAGGAGAAGTGCATTTTCGGCACCGGAAAGGAGTGGAAATTAACTCAGACTGAGTTAAAACCGCTCGTTTTGTTTTAAGATTGTAGTTCTAGCTTCCTTTAGGAGCTTGAACACAACCAATAACGCCTTGTAATTTAAAACCCTGATCAAATGGTGAGGTGCTTGTTTAGGGCTTTTCAAAATCGTATTAACGAGGGACAATTTTAGTAAGTTTTCAGCCTTTTACGGCTAATTATATTGCGCATTTAGTAGTAGTAGTAATTGTAATGCATTTTTAGGGCTATTGAGAGTTTATCCGGCCATTTTAAGAAATAAATATGTTGCATATTGAGTAATATATAGATATACATAGTTTACATTAAAAGATAGTTATATTGCGTTTTCGTGGATTATGGGTGCTTAAAACTTACCTTAACTTATAGTAACACTGAAAATTACGGGGTTTATTCAAAGTGCTTGTTAAGGGCTATAAAAGTGCACAGAAGGATTTTGTTAGTGTGTAAGAAGGTTTTATAAAACAGTGCTAACTTATGAATATATATTATTTTAGTTTGCGGCATGTTTTCAAACCGATTTATAATGGCTCAGTATCTTTTGGTAAGTAAAACATTTCTTAATGTTTCTAATATTGTCCTATAAAATATTAGAAACAATAACACAAGCAAGGAAGATACTAATTAAAAGTAGCTGTTTATAGTTTTTTTCTTGAAATTCCATTTTTGCACATTCACTCAGTACGCGAGGGGTAATTATAGTGCATTTTCTATAATGTGGTTAACTATACTGTGTTATTTTATGGCATATTGAAAGGTAATTGTAGTGTGTGTTTAGGGCTTTTTTAAATGGCATTAACGAGGGACAATTTTAGTACGTTTTCATCCTTTATATAGGTGGGGCTGGGGAGCCCAGTCGGTTAGGCGTACGCCTTGCATGCGAAAGGTTCCAGGTTCGGGTCCAGGCATCTCCAAAAATAACCGCCTATAAACGGCCCGTGCAGCACAAAAATGTCCGAAGAATAATACCCCGTATAGAGGGAGTGCACGTTAAATATGCTCCACAGTCCCAACGTTGGAAGTCGCCCTTAACGGTTGCGTTGGGTGCCTACTCAGGTGTTGACTCATCACTTGTTTGTAGTTCTAAATTACGATGCCCGTCGCCAATAGCCCTCGTGTAGCTTTAGTACAACGATAATTCAAACATACCTACCTTAATATAGGGCTAACTTTACTTCGTTATTTGTATGGCATAGTAAAAACTAATTGCATTGCGTGTTTAGGGCATTTTATATCCCAGTAACGAGTGTTAATTATAGTGCGTTTTCATCGTTTGTATAGGGCTAATTTTACTGTGTCATTTGTATAGTGAAAAGTAATTGTAGTTCTTGTTTATGGCTTTTTAAAATCGCATTAACGAGGGACAATTTTAGTAAGTTTAAAGCCTTTATATAGGGCTAACTTTTCTGCGTTATTTGTATGGCATAGTGAAAAGTAATTGTAATGCGCGTTTAGGGCATTTTAAATTCTAGTAACGAGGGTTAATTTTAGTGCGTTTTCATCGTTTATATCGGGCTAACTATACCGAGTTATTACGGCTAATTATATTGCTTATTTAGTAGTAGTAGTTGTAATGCGTTTTTAGGGCTATTGACAGTTTATCCGGGCATTTTAAGAAATAAATATGTGGCATATTGAGTAATATATAGATATAGTTTACATTAAAAGATAGTTATATTGCGTTTTCGTGAATTATTTGGGTGCATAAAACTTACCCTAACTTATAGTAACACTGAGAATTACGAGGCTTATTCAAAGTGCTTGTTAAGATCTATAAAAGTGCACAGAATTATTTTTTTTTGTGTTTAAGGAGGCTTTATAAAACAGTGCCAACTTATGAATATATATTTCAGTTTGCGGCATGCTTTCAACCCGTTTTATAATGGCTCAGTATCTTTGGTAAGTAAAATATTTCTTAATGTTTCTAATATTGTCCTATAAAATATTAGAAACAATAACACAAGCAAGGAAGATACTAATCAAAAGTAGCTGTTTATAGTTTTTTTTTTCCTTGAAATTCCATTTTTGCACATTCACTCAGTACGCGAGGGGTAATTATAGTGCATTTTCTATACTGTGGTTAACTATACTGTGTTATTTTATGGCATATAGAAAGGTAATTGTAGTGTGTGTTTAGGGCTTTTTTAAATGGCATTCACGAGGGACAATTTTAGTACGTTTTCATCTTTTATATAGGTGGGGCTGGGGAGCCCAGTCGGTTAGGCATACGCCTTGCATGCGAAAGGTCCCAGGTTCGGGTCCAGGCATCGCCAAAAATAACCGCCGACCTATAAACGGCCCATGTCAAATGCACGAAAAAATGTCCGAAGAATAATACCCCATATAGAGGAAGTGCACGTTAAATATGCTCCAAAGTCCCAACGCTGCGTACGATGTCGCCCTTAACGGTTGCGTTGGGAGCCTACTCCGGTGTCGGTTCATCACTTGTTTGTGGTTCTAAATTTCGACGCCCGTCGCCAGTAGCTCTAGTACGACGATAATTCAAACCTACCTACCTTTATATAGGGCTAACTTTACTTCGTTATTTGGATGGCATAGTGAAAAGTAATTGTAGTGCTTGTTTAGGGCTTTTTAAATCGAATTAACGAGGGACAATTTTAGTACGTTTTCATCTTTAATATGGGGGAGTAGGGGAGGCTGTGGAGCCCAGTTGGTTAGGCGTACGCCTTCCATGCGAAAGGATCCAGGTTAGGATCCGGGCATCGCCAAAAATAACTGCCGACCTATAAACGGCCCGTGCAGCCCAAAAATGTCCGAAGAGAAACACCGCAAAGTACCAACGCTGTTAACCATAGAGTTAGGAAGGAGGAGTAGAGGGGTCTATGCGTTCAAATGGTTTGAAGAAGGGCTGTCAGGTTTTTCGAGCTACTGCGCATAACATAGTGACCGAAATTGGCTCCGAGGTATCCCAAGATGCACCGCTCTAGCCTGCTTCATTTGTGCGCTACTGCGCATATACATGGACCTCTCTATTCTCTTTCATAACTCTATGCTGTTAACGATGTCGCCCTTAATGGTTGCGTTGGGTGCCTCCTCAGGTGTCGGCTCGTCACTTGACTGTGGTTCCAAATTACGACGCCCGTGGTCAATAGTCTTCGTGTAGCTCTAGTTCGACGATAAATCAAACCTGCCTACCTACCTTTATATAGGACTAATTTTACTATGTTTTTTTGTATGACATAGTGACAATTAATTGAAGTGCGTGTTTAGGGCATTTTAAATCATAGTAACGAGGTTAATTTTAGTGCGTTTTAATCGTTTATAACAGGCTAACTATATCGAGTTTTTACGGCTAATTATATTGCGTATTTAGTAGTAGTAGTAGTAATGCGTTTTTAGGGCTATTGATAGTTTATCCGGGCATTTTAAGAAATAAATATGTGGCACATTGAGTGATATATAGATATAGTTTACATTAAAAGATAGTTATATTGCGTTTTCGTGGATTATTTAGGTGCATAAAACTTACCCTAACTTATAGTAACACTGAGAATTATGAGGCTTATTCAAAATGCTTGTTAAGGGCTATAAAAGTGCACAGAAGGATTTTTAGTGTGCAAGGAGGTTTTATAAAACAGTGCTAACTTACGAATATATATTTCAGTTTGCGGCATGCTTTCAACCCGATTTATAATGGCTCAGTATCTTTGGTAAGTAAAACATTTCTTAATGTTTCTAATATTGTCCTATAAAATATTAGAAACAATAACACAAGCAAGGAAGATACTAATCAAAAGAAGCTGTTTATAGTTTTTTTTTTCTTGAAATTCCATTTTTGTTCATTCACTCAGTACGCGAGAGGTAATTATAGTGCATTTTCTGTAATGTGGTTAACTATACTGTTTTTTTTTTATGGCATATTGAAAGGTAATTGTAGTGTGTGTTTAGGGCTTTTTAAATGGCATTAACGAGGTACAGTTTTAGTACGTTTTCATCCTTTATATAGGTGGGGCTGGGGAGCCCAGTCGGTTAGGCGTACGCCTTGCATGCGAAAGGTCCCAGGTTCGGGTCCAGGCATCGCCAAAAATAACCGCCGACCTATAAACGGCCCGTGCAGCCCAAAAATGTCCGAAGAATATATACCCCGTATAGTGGGAGTGCACTTTAAATATGCTCCAAAGTCCCAACGCTGCGTACGATGTCGCCCTTAACGGTTACGTTGAGTGCCTACTCAGGTGTTGACTCATCACTTGTTTGTAGTTCTAAATTACGATGCCCGTCGCCAATAGCCCTCGTGTAGCTCTAGTACGACGATAATTCAAACCTACCTACCTACCTGCCTTTATATAGGGCTAACTTTACTGCGTTATTTGTATGGCATAGTGAAAAGTAATTGTAGTGCTTGTTTAGGGCATTTTAAATCCTAGTAACGAGGGTTAATTTATACCGAAATTTTATGGCTAATTATATTCCGCATTTAGTAGTATTAGTAGTTGTAATGCTATTGAGAGTTAGCTATTGAGTTAGTATTGAGAGTTTATCTGAGCATTTTAAGAAATAAATATGTGGCATATTGAGTAATATATAGATATAGTTTACATTAAAAGATAGTTCTATTGCGTTTTCGGGGATTATTTGAGAGCATAAAACTTACCCTAAATTAAAGTAACGCTGAGAATTACGGGGTTTATTCAAAGTGCTTGTTAAGGGCTATAAAAGTGCACAGAATGATTTTTTTAGTGTGTAAGGAGGTTTTATAAAACAGTGCAAACTTATGAATATATATTATTTCAGTTTGCGACATGCTTTCAACACGATTTATAATGGCTCAGTATCTTTGGTAAGTAAAACATTTCTTAATGTTTCTAATATTGTCCTATAAAATATTAGAAACAATAACACAAGCAAGGAAGATACTAATTAAAAGTAGCTGTTTCTAGTTTTTTTTTTTCTTGAAATTCCATTTTTGCGCATTCACTCAGTACGCGAGGGGTAATTGTAGTGCATTTTCTATACTGTGGTTAACTATACGGTGTTATTTTTATTGTATATTGAAAGGTAATTGTAGTGTGTGTTTAGGGCTTTTTTAAATGGCATTCACGAGGGACAATTTTAGTAAGTTTTCATCCTTTATATAGGACCAACCTTACTGCGTTATTTGTACGGCACAGGGAAAAGTAATTGTAGTGCGCGTTTAGGGCATTTTAAATCCTAGTAACGAGGGTTAATTTTAGTGCGTTTTCATCTTTTATATGGGGCTAACTATACCGAGTTTTTACGGCTAATTATATTGCGTATTTAGTAGTAGTAGTTGTAATGCGTTTCAGGTATATTGAGAGTTTATCCGGGCATTTTAAGAAATAAATATGTGGCATATTGAGTGATATATAAATATAGTTTACATTAAAAGATAGTTATATTGCGTTTGCGGGGGTTATTTGGGTGTATAAAACTTACTCTAACTTATAGTAACACTGAGAATTACGGGGCTTAGTCAAAGTGCTTGTTAAGGGCTATAAAAGTGCACAGAAGGGTTTTTTAGTGCTAAGGCGACGCCCGTCGCCAATAGCCCTCGTATAGCTCTAGTACGACGATAATTCAAACCTACCTACCTTTATATAGGGCTAACTTTACTGCGTTATTTGTATGGCATAGTGAAAACTCAGGTAGGAAAGGGTTAAAGAGATAACTACATTGTTTTTTTTTTATCAATCTTATTGAGAAGTAGTTTTAGATCGTATTTAAGGAAAACATATATTAAAAGTTCCTTTGTAAATCCAAATATTACTAAATTAAATATCAGTCTCTCAACTAAAAAAAAATTACGCAATAAGATTTAAAAAACCCTAACTTTAAATCTAGTGACAGTTATTGTTTACAGTGTGGCTAACTTAAAATATACCATAATTCAAGCAAATAAATTTTTAAGCTCGCATAGATATTTCTGTGAACTTTTCTTTTGAATTAAAGAAGATCTTAGGATTTGGATATGTAATACGATAATACATAAAATGCTGATGAAGCAAAATTTAAGTCGAAATTATTGCGTAATAGAACGGTTGAATAAAAAATAATTTAAAAAATCTAGACACACAAATAAAAAAAAGGCACAAGAGAATACTATTTCAGCATGGAATTAAACTTTGACAGAAATTGAAGATGTGGAGAGTTTTTCAGTTATCGTAGAGTTTTGATTCCTACTTCATAACTAACGTATCAAAAACTCAAAATAACTGCAATATGAAGGGCTTAGTTGCAAAACTAACATTATTCGAAGTATAACTAAAATATAGGGTCCGGCTTCTTTGGCGATTTCGTCCAGTTGAATTTACTATTATCGAAATTCGACAATGAACTTACTGGACCATATCTTAGTGATACTTTGTAGAAGTAAAGCGTTTTATCCCATGTCTCTACATATAATCAAAGAAAAAATTATATTATATCAAGCAATGTGAATTATTGTCCAAGAAGAGAAAAGTTCATGCACGAGCCCCATCTGTTGAAATTTATTGAAAACACTTTTAGTTGCACTGCACCTAGAAATCATTCGGGTTTTTTTTCAAATAACAATACATAAAGACAGTCTAAAATTAAGTCATTTTATGTTCTTTTCTGTTAATGAAATAGACATTAAAATGCACTTTTATCTATAATAATAAAAGAGTGTTTGTCTGTGGATCGTGAAAGACCTACTTATACTGCTCGAAAAAATTCGAAATTTTTAATATAGATTCCCTGTAGTACCTACGTGTGCACCTGAGGCTTAGTTTTTTCATATTTGATTACGATTTTTTTATTAATATAATTATTTACAAAAATACGTCATCCACCTGAGAGTGAGAGACCAAAACTGGGGCTTGAAAACACATGGGCCAGGCTGAAACAGGGGCTTGACATCATCCGTAGATAAACATGAAAATCCAGTAAGAAGAGCCGTTAAAAAATTAACACGAATTCAATTTCTACTTTTAATTTTTAATTTGAAAGGAACTTTAGCGTGAGCAAAAATTAAGTATAAACACGAAAAATCGAGAGGATTTAATTTGTAGGATTGTTATTTGACTATCATTATTTTATTTCGTTTATTGATTGTAGAATGATTACAACATTTGGGTTGTTAAATTTTAAATATTGCCAAAAGTCGTCAATGAACAGACCGACCATTTTATTACAGCCGTGTCAAAAACAAATCACCGTTATTAAAGGTTGGGTTTAGAAAGCTAGTACTGCATATAATTGTAAATTTGGAAAGCACTGTAATTGTCTGTCTGTCAATCATTTTCATTACTAAGACTACAAATGACACATGCAAGTGTGATACGCCAAACTAAAGTAAATATCGGGAAAATAGTCATTTTTAATTTTCCCCCTAAAATTAAAAATTTCTGTACTGCAGTATTTACATACTATACTTATTCATTAAATAAAACTTTCTTCACATTAAAGTTCTCCAGTCTGATATTAATGGGGTTTTTTATTCTATAGTCTTGAAATTCTTACAACGAATACAATTAGCTAACATTTTCGAATATATTAATTGAATTTCCAGAAATATATTAAATTAATAGCCAATTTTGAGTAGAAAAGTCTTAATCAGGCATTAAAAAACCTAGGTAAAATTTAGGTTTTAAACTGTTGCATTCTTGTATGAAAGTGATTTTTTAAAGTGTCACTTCCAATACTAACCTGTTTCAGAATCAATTGATACTTTTTTTTCCTTGTATTGATAAACAATTGAAATTGCTTGAAAACTCCCTGCGGCTTTTAAAAAATGTCAAAAATTAAGACTTCAGGAGAAGTACTAAATAATAATAAATATATATATAAAGCTAGTAATCAGAACCTCTCTCTTACACAAAAATAATCTATTTAGTAACACCAAGATTTAGCTTTCTGGACAGAGATTTTAATACTCTAAGCATTATTTAATTAAAAGTAATAGCTCTAGGAAAAGGATATAAAGAATATAAGTATTCCGTTCATAAACTTTTAATTTAAAACTAAACGCATAAAATCGAAAGTTAAACGTTTTAAAAACACAATTTAACGAGAAGAACATTAAAATCTGGAAATAAAAGTGAATTTTACAGCGGTTATTGCAAGCTATATTCCATGACTAATCTTCATCTGTTACCACCAATAACAACGTCCCTGCGTGTAATCCCATTGAAAACTAAAAAAGACTATTTTAGAGATGAGAAGTTGATGAAATTGTTTGTCAAGGAGGAGTACCAAGCAAACCTAAATTACAGTATGAAGCCAGTAATCGCTTTAAAGTAGGCCCAAACACTGAAACGCTCTGCCCCGCTTCACACTTAACGGTTGAATACCTGGTCGCTGTAATTTCGTGACAGATGATAACAATAAGACAATTGTTAAGACAATTGTATCTTTCACTCATGGAAGCGAAAACTGCACTTGCCGTCTTATCTACAGTTTTGAATCAGTAATGTCACTGCTAACTGATTTAAACTAAAAACTAAACTCCTCGGTGCAACAGCCCATTAGTGGGCCAGGGCCTGCCGTGCCCATTTCAGCTTTCGTGACCTAGGGCTCTGGGGTGCTAGGCATATGTCCCGGTAAGGTGGCCAGCCTCACGCTGAACCCCCCAGTGTTTAGGTCCAAACATGCTTGGTACCCATTTTATCGACCCACTCAAGGGATGAAAGGATGGGTCAAAATCGCCTAATCCGGAATTCGATCCCCGGATCAGCCCAATCAATTTGGTTAAAATGATTATTGAAATTTTTTGTAAAAATATTGTGTGCTAAATCCCACACTTTAAAAACCGTTAACCTATCTGAAGATTAATAACTATTTGCTTGTTGGATGACGAACACTTGTTGGATGACGACGATTTATAAATAAATGACGCTATTTACTTCCAATTAATTTTTATGAAATATAAGGTAAGGAAAGTAAAATATTAGTTCTGATTCTGTATAATTGGTTTTGGAACATTGAGGCGTCTGTCTTGGTACATGAGTTCCCAGTACCTGTCGAACGTCATAATAAGCTTTTTGAGAAAACGCACCCGAGCAAAGAATAGCTTCCATAGATCATTTTAGGTTTTAAAGTTATTAAAATTCCCTTATAGGGCATATAATTACCATAAAATGTATTGATTTATGGAATGGCAATTAAAAATCATATTCTGTTACACACCCCTTGTTTTAATTGAAATTGAAATCTGTTTGGAATGCGGTTCCTTAGAATCAAATCTTTCGGCGACTTTCAAATGTCTTCCCTTCAAATCACGCCAACCATCTCCACCTACCTCTAACCTCTCTATGACCGCTATTCATTTTACTGGCGACATATTAGAGTGAGAGGAGATACATAAAACACCCACAAAAAATGTCACTTTATTACCAAACCCAGCGTCTTTATTACCGAGCCTGTAATACTCATTCATAACAAGAACCCACTCCCCCCTCCTTCCTACTAAAAAAATTTATTCGAATTGCACGCGACGATTCTGCGTGATCAATGGTTTGGAAAAATACCCCACCCCCAAATTAGCACCCCGTTGAGGTGGTTTGAAAGAGGTTTAACTCTCCGTTTTATTGAAACTGATTTTTAAAGAGAACCATCCAACGAATACAGATACATATGTATCAACTAGCTACAGACAGTTTTTCTAACACCGCGCATGATTTTTTTTATAAAATATAATTGCATTTTTATAGAATGGAAGGAGTCTTCTAAAACCATTCACTTGAGAAGTATTGAAGAGTTTTTTTAAAGCGCTTTTACTAAAAAATACATTTCAAAATTAAAGCCTTGCAAATTTAAATTTAAATTTTTTGCAGTGAAACTAACTTTGCTGTTTGCTTATGTGCTTTTTACACAGGGAATTGACCTCCAATCTCAAAATTACCATTGAATAACTTCATGTTTGTGCTCGCGAATTCCATAATATATAAAATTATTTTTTAAAAAAACTATTCCTTTACTTTGTACGTTACCTCCTTCCCAAACTAACAAATTGACCCCGGACCAAACACTCCCATGCCTTTTTTATTTATTAATCCCTGAAAGCTTTATGTTCCATAAATAAACCCCCCTCTTTCGTCCTGGCCAAAACGAACAAAATTAAAACCCTTCTCTCCCAATGTCCTTCCTTGGATTGCATTTAAATGAGAGCAAATGAGGTATCTGGCAACAACAAAAGGGCGACCTGGATTTAATCGTCGCGATAAGGTACAGGGGGGTTGCATGGAATGTTGTCCCCTCCCCCTCCTGTCAGTGATTGGCTCCCCCCGATTATCATTACACTATCTCTCTCGAATTAAACTGTCTCTCGATTTGAGAAGCTGGGATTAAGGAAGAAAATGAGCTTTCGCGTAGCGGGATGGAGTGAATTGCTTTTTTTACATAATAGGTGTTTGGTGATACCGTTATTTTTATGAACTATGGATATTTCTACTTTGAAAGATAATTTTTAAAGGTATATGGGATAAAGCAATAAAAAATATAGAACAGGAATAATGTCTTAGTTATTGAAAAAACGCACAAAAATTAAAAATTAGCAATGAATAGCAAAAAAAAAATAGTCCGCATCTCGTTGAAAATATATTTTGAAAGCATAAAATCGGAAAAGCTAATTACTGGACAAAGTTCTTAACTTTAATTTTTTTTCAATTCCTCAGTGTTTACAATATCATATAATATGTTCATTTTAAAGTTTCATCTGAAATCGAAAAATGACGGCTTAACTATTCAATAGATACAACCAAAGTGTAGTACTGCTCAATGGCCTTTGTAGTTTTTCCTGTGAAATATGATACTTCATATCAACGAAGAGAGCCTGTGTATAAAAGCAATTTTGTTTTTAAGTATTAACACAACTGGAATGCCAACTCAAATTTTCTTATTTAAGTATCTTCAAATAGTCTTTTTAGCACTGCTTTAAGCTAACTAAAACTAATTAAGGCAGCATTTAACAAATTTTCAAAAAGAAAAATGTTATTTAATTATCATACATGCATTTATTTGAAAAATAAATTTCACCTTGGGGTGATTTTTTAATAATCTGGCAAAATGATTGATTGCTAACTTCATTTTAAACTTTTTATTAGAAAAATTCACCAAATTTAGAATAAAATTAGGTAGTGTTTAAATTAATATAAACAAATAAAAAAGAGACTATTTGCCCAACTTTTATAGATAGTGAGTTGAATGATAAACTAAACGGTACTGCGAAATTCACTACGTCTAGTCGCCCTACATACAGATATGGCTCTGGGGAGACCAGTCGGTAAGGTACTTGCCTAACATTCCAAAGGTCCCAGGTTCAGGCAGGCATTGAAAAAATAACTACCGACACATAAAACGGTCTGTGCAGCCAAAATGTCAGACGACAACGACCTCGTGCAAAGGGAGTACAGTTAAATATTCTCTTAAGTCCCGACGCTGAGCACGAAGTCGCTCTTTCAAAGTTACGTTGGGTGCCTTCTCAGGTGTCGGCACGTCAATTTACTCTTGGTTCTAAATTATGGCACCCATCGCCAATAGCCCTTGTATATGGGGAGACTACTATAACAATAGGGTACTTGACTAAAAGAAATTTATTGGCTTAAAATATTCTTATGCCAAAAATATGTCACTAGTAACTATAAACAAACTTTGAAACACCATTTTGGAATCTACTTTAAGCACATTTGTACTATCCGCTTCTGTAAAACCTCCACCCATTATCTATATAATTCTTATTTTAATAGTAAGTTAGATTAAAACCAGTTTAATTACAAACAAAAAAACATCACACCGGTTTGTTTATACATACTAGTGACGTCAGCCGAATCGACGTGTTTGTGATCACGGGACGCCATTTGAAAATGAGCCATTTGAAAATGATTTTTATGAATTATTTAAAGATTTATTTTGCAAAAAAATATATATGTTTGTTATATTTGGGTTCAAACTATAATTTAATTAATATTAGAAGGTATTTTAACGATACTGTCAAGTACCCTATTGAAGACCTTAGTGGAAGAACGTGCTAAGTGACAAAAATGTGAAAACGAAAAAATGATCTTTAAAGTTTTTAGTTTGCACTCGGATCTGTTGAAAACGGTACTTGCAAAATATACTAAACTTAAAGTTTATGTAAAATGAAAAACTTGCCATCGTTAAAAAAGTTAGTAATAAGTTCATTGACACAAAAATCTTAATATTGTCAAAAATGTCACTTGGCACGTTCTTCCACTAAGCTGTTCAACCTGACCTCAACATACAGGTAAATTAGAACCTGTTATTATTTCTTCACCATCCCTATTCCCGTAGCGCCGAAAAGATAAGAGTTCCCTTTAAAACCCGTCCTTTTGAAAGCGTCGTCTTTCGTTTTATTAGCATACGCAACCGTCGTTTATTTAAGGAATTACCCGCCCCTAGCCCAACTCCCGCCTATTCTTTTAATGGGGAGATTACCGAACGTCTGATTTCAATCACTTTTAATCTGATGCGCAGGAGTAGACGTCGAATTAACGTCGGGACAACGTTGCAAGGTTGAGGGTCGTTTGAATAAAAGGACGTATTACCGTTGATGTAAAAGTAAAATGGGGTGTTTAGAGGTAACCTGCTTGGTATAGAGAGGTTTAAGGTTACAAATGCTTTGGACTAACGTCCAAAGATTAATGCGATTTGGTTAATTAAGCAATGGTGATTTTATGGGGGCGAATTAGTCTTCTTTATTATCATCTGGATTGCACAGGAATTTTGTCAGAATTCTAAATAGTAGCTTAGAATTGCAGAATAGTTTAACAAAGAATAGTATTATTAATCGAATAATAGAATCAAGTAATATTCTATTGTATATAGACTTTGAAACATGAGAACGACGTTTAAAAGGTTAACTTAGAACATTACATTAGAAAACATTAACTTAGGTCGTTTGAATAAAAGGGACGTATTACCGTTGATGTAAAAGTAAAATGGGGTGTTTAGAGGTATAGTGCTTGATATAGAGAGGTTTAAGGTTACAAATGCTTAGGACTGACGTCGAAAGATAGCGATTTGGTAATTAAGCACTGGTGATTTTATGGGCGAATTAGTCTTCTTTATACTACTGATTACAGGATTTTGTCAGAATTCTAAATAGTAGCTTAGATATTGCAGAATATTTTAACAAAGAATAGTATTATCATTAATCGAATAATAGGAATCAAGTAATATACTATATGGTACTTCTTTACTATATGGTTTGCGAAAGATATTGTGTCAGAATTCTAAATGGAAGCTTAGTACAGTGTATGTAGAGAGGTTATTTCAATAAAGAATGATATTAATAATCGAATAATATAATCAAAATAGTATTCCATTGTATATGACTTTGAAACTAATGTGACATCGTTATGACGATAAAAGGTTAAACATCAATTGGAAACATACTTTAATAATATGACTACGGTCAACAACATTCTATAGCAATAATGTGATAAAAGCTACGAATCATTATTGCTCTGTACTATCTATAAATTAGCAGCTTTATCCAAGCTATTCCAATTCACAGTTTAAATTCCAAATTAGTAACTCAGTTGCCAATAAATAATTATGAGAAGAATTATTTCATTAAAATTCAGGAATCCAATCGTCGCCAAGATCTTAAAATCTTTAATTTTCTAGAACTTAGATTTAAATAAGCATTATATTCGTAATTCTTTAAGTCCACAATTCCATAGCTCCAAAATTCCACGAAAGGCGTCCATTTTCGATTATGGAATCCTCGCTCATTTTTCCCGCGATTTATTTATCCATCGCCAAATCGACAGAATCTCTTTAATTAAGTCCAGACGAAATCTTTCTCGCCCGAAGACTCAGATTTATGGAGGAACTGATTGCCTAGAAAAGACATTGGGAATTTTAGGGTTGCCGGAATGAAAAGTATTTTGAAAGTGGCCAATGTAATAGAAAGTCGCCCAATACCTGAAAAATGTCACTTAATAATTAACTGTTGTCTAAATTAAGGTATTTTATAATGTCCGCACTCACGATTGCCTATGGGATTAACTTTCATTCTTTAATTAAAATTTTAATTTTATATAACTTTTTTTTTAACTCTCCGCATATGGTTTATTTTTGAGAATTTTAAATTTTTTGATTAATCGTGACTAAAAGGGTTCAATGAAATAATAATAAGGTATTTTGACACAGAAATAAGGAACAAAAGTATACTTTTTCTAAAGAAAAACCTGTTTAAAAAAAACTAATTATCCCATATACCGAATGTTTTAAGGAAAAGTTTAGGGAGTGCGACACCAGGGCTTGATTCTAACTTTCTAACACAGTTAACACATGATCTAAAAACGTGTACTTAAAGTAATGCACTGAATTTTAAGTCAACAAACACAAATTGAGGAGCTTAGTGGGAGAACGGGTTATGTAACATTTTGTAAAAAAATTGGGAGTTTTGTTTGATACCAAGCTTTCCTTTTTTCTTAAAATTTGAGTTAAATGTATTTTAGCTTCCACACTACGTTTATAACTTAAAAAGTGAAAGCTTTTATATATATTTTTATATATATTTTTATATATATTATATATTATTATTTAATATATATATTTATTTATTATATTTATAATCGTTCAGTCCATCTGTCCGTCCGTCTGTCTGTCCGTCACCCACTTTCACAAAACGAACCGCAAGTCACATAAAAATGTGGGATACATCATTTTGAAGCAAAAAATTAGGCTAGGCTACATTCCAAATTTCATTAAAAAATTTAATTAGAAGTTTATTTAAAATTTAAATAACTTAAATTTAATCTACATTAAAATAACATGCGAATTCTATTTTTATTCAATATTTTCACTGTTGCCATTTCGTCAAACGTACGAGAAACTTTATTTAAAATAAAAATAAAACTCTTGTAAAATATTTATTTATGTGATATGGGGTTGTTTCACGGAGGATCTGGCAATTAGCTCTGCGGGGCATTTTACGATATTTTTACGATATTTTTTTTTAATTTTAGAATAATTCTAAAATTACAAAAAATATCTTAAAAATACTAGCTGCATGTTGGAATCTTTTTAGTGACTTTAAAAAAAAACGTGAAACGGGGGCTTTGCTAGTATTTTTATGGTATGTTTTTGTAATTTTGGAATTAAATGGTATTTTTTCGTAGTGTTTTTCTCCTAAAACTGGTGGCAACACTGTTGAAAGACATGAAAACAAAACCGCAGAGATATTGCCAGATCCTCCGTGAAACAATCTCATTATTCAATTTGGATTGATGTCGCATCACATTAGAGTTCTTTTGATGGTTCATTATTTATATATGAAGAAATATGCATATAGAGAGTGCATAAAAATATGAAAAGTTTCGCTTTTTATTTTTAAAGAATAAATTTTACTAATTAGGTATTCTTCGAACTGCAAATTAATTTAACAAACGATAAATATTATTAATTGAATTTTTTTCGACAGAAAGTGAATGAAAATGGGAAATTATGGCGACTAAAAGTTGTTTATTAGGAAAACTACTGAGAATGTTCATTTTTCGCATGAAAATCGTGTCCTTTTTTTAATTTTTAAAATTATATAAAGTTAAATGGTATGATAATAGTTTCGCTTCCATTTTTGCAGCAAAAAAATACACGATAATTCTTAACTCGACTTCTTCTAGTTTTCGCGTTCAAAACTTTAAATTAGAACTTATTAAATGCCCTGTTTGGCGAATTTTTAAGGTATATAAATAGTGTGTTCCCTGGTGAGCACAAATAATGTCTGGAAGCGGTTTAAGTGACAGATTCTGTTACAAACCAACTTGTTTTAATGTTTGAAAGTACCGTTTTTAATAGGTCTAGGTGCTAATGGGGATATTTCTTCTGACGTCACGCTCTCTATAATGCTTTTTAATTGGTTGTCTGTTTTCCTTGACAGAGTGTTGAAACAGCTCATTGGCTTATATAACGTCACGCGCTCCGAACTGCGATGCCATTGGTTGTTTTCTTTTTTGTGGCAAAGTGTTGAAACAAGCCCATTAAAAACTGTACAGCTTATTCTCTCGTTTTCACTGCTCCGTAATACAGCACGTCATACAAGTGTCTTACACTAAGCTCCTCAATTGTCGACAAATCATTTAGAATAAAATTAAAACATAAGCTTTTTAGTATTAGTATGCGTAAAAACACATATGTGCTTTTTTTCAAAGATACCCCTAATTGGAATCGAAATTCATACTAAATTATTTATATATTCATACTTTATTATTTTGGTATAAATTTTATAAATTATACAATAGGTTTTCGAATGATCTGGATATTTTTAATATGTCTTTTAAAGTTTTCAAAGCTACATGTGTTCAATTTTTTAACTGATTACATGTATTTTTATAGTACCTTTTTTTGGTGTTGTATCTGTCTGTGTTTTTTCTTTGCACCACTGTTATTGGATGCTTTTATCCGCAGTGTGTGTATTTTTTAAACAAATAAATTTAGTAAATCCGCCTCTACATTCGGTTTCGCCAAATTGGCGATTCATTCCAAAACCTCACCCCCACCCAATTATCCCCACACCTCACCAATCGTTCCGCATTCGCAAAATGGGTCGCGATTGTTTGAGCAGCGAAATAAATGCGGGGAAGAATTTTAAACATTTATATCCAACCCCCTCCCCCCTCCACCCCCCACAAACATTTAAAGGGCGCAAACGGGGCGCAGTTAATTAGACGTAAAACTGATTTGCATGGGGCAAGACAGAACGGCAGAAAACTGTATTACTGCAGGGGCAATTAATTCCGTACGCAAACCCCGACAGCTGGTCAGTAGCAACTGGTCGTGGGAGGGTTGATATTTGGGGTTGTTTTGGGATCAAGGTTTCCCTCTGTTTCTGTTGTTTTGTATAGGAAACTTATTATTTTGTATTTTCATCATAATTTTTTTCATTTTGTGTTCTCATTATTTTTTTCCGTGTTTCTAAATACTAAAAGTGCTCATGTTAATGGACGACTTGAATGGGGCGGAGCAAGTTTTTTTTTTAAAGAAGACACTATTTGACGTAATTGTGGCGTCACTGTACGCTTGACGTTCTAGTTTGAACGAATGAGCTGATAATTGGTCTACATGTATCTGATTTGTCGACTTGATTATTATCATTGGTTTCAATGGGAATTTAATACCCTATTTTCCGAATGGACGTTTCCAACACCAATTTAGTGTAAGGGCATGCGGAGCGCAGTCGGCAAGGCAATTGCCTTGCATGCGAAAGGTCTCAGGTTCAGTACATAACTGCCGACCTATACAAAGGTCTGTGCAGCCAGAGTCCGACAAATAATACCCCATGTAGAGGGTGTGCACTTTAAATATGCTCTAAAGTCCCGACGCTGTCGCCCCTAAAAACGTTGAGTTGGGTGCCTTCTCGGGTAGTCACTTGACTGCGGTTTTAAATTATGACGCCCGTCTCCAATAGCCCTCGTGTAGCTCCAGTGCGACTATATTCAACCAAACCCTTTTTGACGTAACAGGTGCCAAACAACACTCCTTTCCCCTGAGTCCGAGGCCAGAGCCGAGCGCGTTTTAACGATGTGTCGTTGCGAAACATGAGATTTAATTTCGAGTCCTTACAAGCGTGCGACAACGGTCTGTTGACCGTTAATCACGGTCGCACGACGGCCATTACGGCCGCCCGATTGACTTCCTCCGAAGGGCTGTTAGAAAGGGACCGCGTTTCACTGCACCCCCAAGGACTCGGAAAAAAGGATTAGAGAGTTTTGGTATTTCTGGCTTGTTGTCTTGAGGCTATGTCCTCACTACGACATCAAAGACAACAAATGCAACAAAAATGGGCGTTCGCCAAGAGCGCCAAGCGATGCAATGGCTTGGGGGCTGACTCTGCCAAGTCGCCGAGTTTTGTTGCATTTGTTGCCTTTGTGGCATTTGTGGCGTAGTCAGGACATAGCCTGAGACAGAGAGAATCGAGAAAAGCGTGATATAAGCTACGGCGTACTTATTTTTTAAGTTCAAAGAAGATTTCTATGACGTCACCGTATCCGACTTGTTCGAGTGTCGGTTTACCCAAAGACGATAAGCCGATGACAGTATTGGGAAAATTTTAATTGTAAGAACAATTAAAGATTAATAATTAATTGGTAAATGTAACCACAACAACTAATAATTCAATAATTGTAATTGCGGAAAATTACAATTAACAATTAATTGTTAACTGTAGTAGTAACAATTAACAATTAATTATTTTTCAATTGTTTTGTTAATTTTAATTAAAAATTACAATTATAACAACACTGTTGTTTAATTTAAAACTGGTATGTATATATAGATATACAATATACCCGTGGGGTTCCAGGTAGTAGAATAGTGCCCCCCCCCCCCCCCCCCCATCTTTTCCTGCGGTTAAATAAATATGTTGGCAACAAATAAAAGACCTATCCAAATAATCATCAATATCTTTCATTAAACATGATTAGACAGACAATATCAATTTAAAATTTCTTGTATAAAATTTCTTGTGTGTGTGTGTCAAAATAAAACCATGATAAATGAACTAAAAAGTGAAACATTTTTTTAGCAACAAATATTCGACGGTCCATTTAAAACATATACTTTCAATTTCATTATCTTTTAGTGCTGTACTAATCTCCTTTATTTGAAAGCAATTACAACCTCGAGGAAGATCTTACAGAATAGAAGTACCAATTCTGTACGACACAAAATTATTTATCTATGTAGAAAATTGTAAACTTTTAACAAATGTTTTCAGAAACGAATAGCTTTATGCAACAAAGAAACAATGAACAACAATAAAATAAACTATTAGCTCCAAATAACACCAATTCCCCTCTGCCTCTGGACTTATGCCCCCTTAACTTCTCCTCCACCTAACTGTGCAAAAAAACGGCTAAACAACAAAAAACGGCGCAAAAAAACGCCCCAACTTGCAATGATATAAGTGAGCAGTTATTGTCTCCAAGCGAAGGGTTCCGGCAACCACGCGGTTATTTTAATGACGATTTACGCCCCAGTAAACGCCCCTGGGCCACTACAAAATACAACGTCGATATTTGTAGTGGGAGGGGGGGACTCCAGGTGGTTTTAACAACTACGCTGCTGTGGAAACAAAGACTTATCCATAAGGATAGAGTGGGTAGTGGTAAAGATAAAATGAAACTAACATGATTTCTCAAGTCACGTGGGAACCATAACAAGTGGGGCTTCAAGGCCCGGGTAATTTTAGAGGCCCTTTTTGAAGTGATATTGTTACAAAATATACGTACTGCAAACTTTTGACCGATAGAAGTAAGGTCAATCCTCAAATATTAGAATGTCAGCCAATTATTATTGTACTTATTGCTATTGAAAAATCAAAAATATTAAATATTTGAAATTAAGTTTTTCATAAAATCATACAATATTGCGAAATGGTCAACAGAATGTACATGTTTACAGCCAGTTTTGGGGTCTTCTAAAATAATGGGACCATGTCCCGGTCCTTATAAGCCTAGACAAAGATCAGGGCCTGGGAGAACTGAAGAGCCCAGTCGGTAAGGCCTTGCATGCAATCATACATGCAATCATGCATGCAATCATGCAACATAACTGAGAGTCAGATGTAATGGTATTGTTATCAGAATGTCAATGCACATTAGTATCAATAACTTTCAAAACTAGTTAATGGCGAGATAATGGTAACGCCAAATGTTGCCAATTCTAAGTGCATTTCCCGCCAATTCAGCGATTCATCTTAGTACAACCCAACCCGGCGTTTTACTATTAGACACTCAGACTCTATTGCTTATGTCTTTGAGCGGAAAGCCCTTTTTTCTCGCGAATTATTTCCCCTGCTTCGTTGGCAACAGCAATGCCAGAATCGTAAAAAAAACACATCCCAGCGCCACATGGTGAGGGGATTTTACATCATTCCGAGTGTGAGACCGCTGTCATAAAGGCATCGATTGTAATCGGTAAAATGGCGGGTAATGTTGCACGTTCGATTTTATATCCTTTTTTTTGTTCTAGAACATTCTTTTTTACTTTTGGAATATCGTTTTAAGAGGGATAGGAGGGCCGAAAAATATTATCAATGCTCGGAATAAAATTTGATTCGTTTTCGGATTTCGAACAGGCTGTTTTGCGTCGTAAATGGCACGGAAGAGAATTCGAGCGAAATGAGCCAGTTTTTTATTCTTGTTCCACACAAACGAAGTCGTTTTTTTTTCCTTCGATTTTGTGAAAAAGAAAACACAAACTTTTTTTTAATGTTATTAAAAATATGGAATCATACTACTTTCACTATTTCTTAATTTTGGTATAAAAGAAATAAATTAATTTTTAAGAATGCAAACAATTTTTGAGAGATTGAGTAATTGTTGAGAAAGGTGACAGCATTTTACGAATACAAAACGAGCTTTATAAAATATGCAAAGTATATTAATTTTAATGATTTTTTCTGAAATTCCTTCAAGTTGCAAATCAATTACCTTTTATTGCATCACAACTGCCTAATTCAGCCCACATTAGAGCCTTTTTATCTATTTCTAAGCAACTAAACACTGTGCACACTTTTAGGCCTTCAAAAGAAAGACATTTTGAATCTATTCCTCGAGTAAACTGCAATGTTATGTACACTGTTAAAAATGTTGCGCTTGGTTTCACCATGATATTGGTTCCTAGTAGCTGCAACGGCTGTGTGGTGAAAATGTTTCACCTTTTTTTCGGTGTTTGGTTGAACCATTTTTCTGGACTTGGAAACAAAAAAACCTGAGAAATGGTTCAACCGAATACCAAAAATATGGTTTAACGTTTCACCACACAGCCGTTGCAGCTACTAGGAACCATATTTTTGGTGAAACAAAGTGCCTAGTTTTTAACAGTGTACACACATCATTATAGTATTTTTGAAATTTTCCGTTTTCTTGGCGTAAATCTTACCAAACGGAATCTTTTTCGCCTAACGGAATTTTCTAGCGACAAAACACAGTATACGCAGTTAAAGGACCACAGTATACATCGTTAAAGGTTACCATAGGAAATATTTCGTTTGACGACAGTTGTACATTTTTGGTGACTCTATTGCTTGCTCTCCGAGACAAAAACCTAAATTAGAATCCCCTTATACTTACACCAGTTTGATCTCAAAAATTTTATTTCCTGGATACCACAAATATATTAAACATAAACCGCTAAAAAACCATCATCGAATCGATATAATTCCCAAGATAGAAACAAATGCTAATAATAATAACTTAACATTGTTTAAAAACGCGTAAAAAAAACAAGTAAACAAATTATAATTTCCTGCTAGCGTCAATAAATATTCGTCATTAAATGCACAAAACCAAATAATAAAGTACTAAAATGGGAGGGAGGAATTCGCATTAGATATCATAAAAACTGAGTCATCCTAATCAAATAAGAGCGAAACGGCATTTTAAAATAAAAAAGCGACGCCTTCTTGAGTATCGACAAAATTCCATTCCGTTTAGGGGGGGCTAGAAGAAAGCAGAGCTGCTTTGGCGTCTTTTGTGTTTCAAGCTGAAGTTTTTTGGATTTAGCCGAATCAAATAAGTTTTTCTTAGTTAAGATTGATTTAAACTTCTTGCTTTTTAATGCTGCAGCTTGGTTTGCTTAACTAACTACATTCTAACTACTGCTAACTATAAAAGTAAGTCAAACGTAAAAAAACGTGAAATAATAAATTTATCGTTAAAATAGCCTCACACGGTAGAATGTCACAGCATTTTTAAAGATTTTTAATCAATCTGGTTTTAATTAAGATTTTAATCAACTGGAACATTTTATCCCCTCCCCCCCTCCTCATTTCTGAATAGTACCTGCACAGATATCTTCTGAGGCACAACGCCTTGACCCACCAAACTATACCGACGTTATAAAAAAGACCGTCAGAATCTATTAATTGAAGATCATAGTTGAAGAACATGCTATGCGACAAAAAGGTGAAAATGAGCTTTAAAGTTTTTAGTTTGCACTCAGGTCTGTTGCAAACGGTACTTGCAAAACCGTAAAAAGTATACTAAACTTAAAGTTTATGAAAAGTGGGAAACTAGTTAGCGTTAAAAAAAGTTAGTAATATGTTTATTAACACAAAACTCTCAAGTTTTTCGAAATATATCATGTAGCACGTTCGTCCACTATAAAGCTCTTCAATTGTGCCAAAGTCTAACGTCAGAAGCAAATAAGTGTGTCAAATTGCAACCCTGGTTTGCGAATCAACGCCATCACTTACATTCTCTTACCTCTTCGATTCCAAACCATTTTTTCCCTTTACATCAACCTCATCGTTTAGGCACAAAACTTTTAGAAAAGGCGCCATTAATTCCCTTCCTCCGGCGTCATCAAAGACACGAGAAGACATTCTTATTCTCGATAACGACATTTCGAAAAGTCGAGAATAAGAACACAAAAAAAAAAGAAAGAGAGAGAAACATGGAGAATGAATGCTTTTAAAATAAAAATCAGAAAATGTTTTAAAAAGGAAGGGGGAACTGAATAATTTGCGATCGGCTCCGTTGAGGCTGCAAAAGATCTTTTTCGGGCATCATATCGGATTCTGAAATAATGTCAAACAAGTCTCAAAGATTCGCCATTTTGGGAAGCGGTGAAATCTAATTAGAATAACCAGAGACGTGCTTTTCAATGGAGAAAATATGCTATAATTTATCTAAATGTGTTCCGATTTGTCGAAAATTGACGAATATTATCTAATAATTTAATTTTAACAAACAGTAGTAGCAAACAAACGAATTGTCATCCTAAACTACACTAAAAAATTCACCACTTTCATTTTAATTTGTAGCTTTAGAAACTTCTTCCAAGTAGCAACCCTTTAAAAGTTATATTGTATGAAAGCTATATAACAGCACTCATTTGGAAAGCAACTTGAATGCTAATAAATGCTTTTTGAGAATAGTTTTCCTTAAGAAACTTTTATAATACTTTTTTTTTAATCTAAGAGTATTTGTTATCAGCAGACTTTATTACCTCAATTAATTTACTTGAACTACTATTACATGAGATTTAAAATATAATTCCGATTTTTTGCATAAACATTTTTTTTATGTCGTTCATAATCTTAGCTTAGGTTTCATCAATATTTTTTGTATTAAATATTACTTCCAAAAAATATAAGTTAAAATTTTTATAATAATTGAAAAGTTACATGAGCTGAAAAATTAAACAAATTTTACTTCAGTCAAGAAAAAAGAAAACATTATTTCACCAATAATTTTATCAATTATAGAAACAGTTTGCCGGAATATGTAGTGCATTCAAAAGGAGTTGAAGGATTAAAAAAGAATTTAGACATTTATTGGGGATGGTATAAATAAATAATGATTTTGAACCAACTTTGATGGGCTTAATGTTGGTCGTCGGTTTTTTTTCCCTACTATGCATTCATCATTATCTTCATTAATTAACTTTGAAAACCCTATGATAAGCTTTTCTTCGTCGAATATGATATAAAGGAAAAACAACTTCTACAGGGTTCAAAAATTCGCATACATGTTCAATTTAATTGAAAGCTGGTATGTAATGTGTTAGTGTTATTCTATTACGATATTTATGTGTTGTATTACGTAGAAAAATTAGCTTTGTGATATAAGTCCATTTAGAATGAGACGCCATAATATGTATCAAAATAGGATTATTTGATAGTTTTCATTATTTGAATAGAAAGAGGCAGAATGTGTTGTAATCAGGCTGCTCTTTAATCAGAGGAAGTTTTATGTTTTTCCTCATTGAAAAGTTTAGATATCTGTTTCCATACACGACCCTGGAACACCAAAAAAACACCACTCCACCCTCTCTCCTACAAAACAAGTCAAAAAGAGAATCTCACGTCAAATGGCGGGGACTGAGAATTGCAGACGCATTTATGCATCTACTTTGGCCCACCCTTCTCATCATCAGCATCTGCCATCAACGAAGAAAAGGTTCTTGATAAAAATCTCGCTTTTTATTTTCACCCAACTTGCAAGGATCCATTAGCCTGATGGAAAAGACAAAAGCTTCTTTTTTTTAAAAAGAAAAAGACGAGACCCAATATTCAGACGTTTTATGCTTTCGTTTTGTGCTGTCTATCTTTTTGTTTGCAGTGATTTTGTTACATCAATGGCCGTTTTCTTGTCCCATCCATATGCAAGAACCTCTTTCCCCACTTAATTCCATTAGGAAGGCATTTGAGGTCCTGGTTTGCCACATTTGGCGAGATATCTTAAAATAGGCGATGTCTTACATCCCACTTCCTTCTTTTTAAACGAAAAAATTAAACATTGGAAAGTAGAGCATTGAGATGGCGGTGGTTTCTGTCCGTCTATCTGTATATTTTTTTTTTCAAATTGCATTATACCATCCGCCGATTTATTTTTTAGTTATTTGTATTATTCATTTTAATTTATTTATTTTTTACTAGAAAGGGCATTCGACATTAATCTTTTATATTTTTTGTCCATCTGTCTTTGAACTTTTCCCATTCCGTCTGTCCTTTGGCGTCTTTTTCTACTTTTGTTACCTAACCTTCCGATTTTTAAAATTCTTCTTTTGTTAGAAAGGCGTGATATCAGATGCATATCTTATGTCCGTCCTGCCGTCGATTGGTACTTTAAGAATCTCTGTGAGTATTAAAATAACATGAAACTACCAGTTGTCAATTTTCCATGTGCAGCTGTTGTGTGATGTTGTTTTGATTGAAACCTTAAGAATAATATAATGGCATTTTTACAGAGCTTTAATTTTACAACAAAATCATGTTGAGATTTTACTTTGCGTTTTTTATAATCCGAGGAAACTTCAAACAATTTTACTAATATTCTCGTGAAAAATGCAAAACATTTAAAAAGAATTTAAAAATTTTAGAAATTTCCAATTAATTTTTTTAAAAAAACTTTTATAGAAAAAAGTAGACGTTCAATGTTGTGCAAAGTCAACCTATTGCTACAAAGAACTTGTTTATTTATATTAAATGTAGAATCTATTAAAATATAGCACCTAAAGTTTGCATAATATTCCGGAAAGTTCAAGAAAAAATGGGGGGGGGGGAATTGTATGTAATACTTTATAATGAGGCTTATATAACTGACGCATTTCTAAATATCATTACCCAAATATGTAGGGGGCTATATTTAACATTAGCAAATAAATAACCGTTCTTCGCACGGACTAAAAGAATATCAAATTGATCCAAGTATATGTGTCATTTAATTTGCTTTAGGATAATAAGCTTTGCGTTTGTTCCCTTTAATTATAAAGAATAAAATCCCTTTACTTATATTGCTTTAAAATTCCAAAATAAAAATACATCACTATAAAATGCACATCCTCATATCACAAAAATCTTCCTTAATATGAACTTACTGTCATCGCAATTTTCCTGATAAATTCAAAATTAACCATAATTGTATAACAATGTTATTTCACGTCAAAACCTCCATTTTGGGTTTAAAAAACAAAAAAAAACATTTAGCTCATTGGCACGTTCAATTATTTTTCAAATCATTAATTTAGTTCCTGAAGGTAATGGCAAGAAAATAAAAGCAATTTCAATTTTAATTTTTATGTTCATTTTAATTTCTTCTGTCGAATGGCAACACGAAGAGGAAAAAAATGATCGGATTTGAGCGAAAGTGGTATATTTTTTTCATAAAATTAGAATTTTCTCTAAAAATGGAACAAATGTGATAAAACTAAGTCTAAGGTGCACACGTTGGTATTAAAGGGAATCTATCTTAAAAATTTCGAATTTCTGAGGGCAGTATAAGTAGGTCTTTTACGATCCACAGACACACAGACTTTTTTTTATTATTATAGAAGAAGTTCTTAAAGAACTAAAATAGCCTACTTTCCTGTTACTTAAATACTTACTGAAATTCTAATCGGGAAACAACTAGGTTCATAACAGTAAATAACATCAACAATTGTTTCTACACTAGATTTACACACATTAGAAAAAAATCGCTAAACACAGCATCCAGCTATAATTTAAACTTCTAAAAGTCAAAATCAACTATTTTCCTTAATATTCTTTCACAAATAACAATATTATTTATCGTCTGCTCGATTTATTTGTAGTTCGAAGAATAATTAAATATTTATTAATAACAAAAATAATGAAACTACTCCAAACTGCATTAAAAAAATAAATGTAAATTAAAACTAAGCAGAATTGTATGCAAAAAATATTCCTGGAAATGCCAAAAGAAGAATTTTTAAGATCCGAATGATAGAACCGATTTTGGAAGGGGGGTACGGACGGACAGACCGACGGACATTGACCGCATGTCAATACCTATTTAATACCTATTTAAACACTTAACCATAAAAACATTTTTAGCTTATACCCATTAACGACGAATTCATGAAATCCATTAACGCCTTCATTTCCGTTTTAAAACGTAAACTTTTAAGTTTTTTAAATTTGTCCTTTGTGTAAATTAATTTGTTTCATATTAATTGTATGGTACAATGGTCTTCATTTGTCTTACATTTTATTTACTTAGAAAAACTTAAGCATAAAGAATCGATTTCGCTTGGCAAATTATTTTGCCAACCGTAGTTAAAAATGTGGCTCCAGTTTGGGCGATTTCACATTAAAAAAAAATTGGCGAAATTTGGCGATTTAAAAAAAACTGTCCATCGGCAACCCTATGATCTGTCCTCTTCTCTACATCTTCGCAGATGTAAAATGAATAAGCATTAGTTGTGTTGTCTTCCTTCATTTCCCATTGTCCTCTTGTGTTTATTTGGTTTATTTTAGCATTTTTATAGCTTTTGTTCAGTGGTGGATGGCAACACCCAGAGCAGCTTGCTGGAATCTTCGCTCTCCATCAAATTACAGAATCGTTTGGTCGTCGTTGTATTCTAAAAAATATTTTCTTTTTAGATCTTCATTTTTTAATACATTCTGAGATTGAAATTTAAAACACAGAGATAATAAATTGGGATATGGTAGTATTATCCAAATTTAAAGAAAAGTTGTTTATAATGTGTAAAAAAATATATACTGGATCTCTATTTTTTTACGGCTATGACATAGTAGACGTATCCTGAAAATTAATCCAAATCTGAAAAATGAAACTATTTTACTAAAAAAATCTTTACATTAAAAAACTTAAACTTAATCATTAATTCAAACGATTAAATAAACAAAAGAGATAAAATACATTCTTTTTTTCAGAATCAAAATTGGAAACAAATTTATTTTAAAATTAAATGAGACAAGTGTTTTACCATTAAAAATTAACAATGTTATCAAAACTATTTCTCTCTTATTTTAGTACACGATGTACGGGAGACTGGGGCTTTTTTTCTCATGGGGTAAGTTTTCTACCAAAACCTTATTTTGGAAGTGGGCCAGTGGGGGGAGGGGGCGTTGAATTTATAAGTGAAACAATTGGCCAAAACCAGCCGTTTTTTTATGTATTTTTGAGAATTTTTCAGTTTGCATATTTAAAACTTTGTCATGTAAATCAATTTGCACAAACTTGTAAAACAATTTTGCAAGGAATGCAGTGACACTTTTTGCACACTACTTATTTTGCAAAATTTCATATCAACTTCATTTTGGCATCAAAGTATAGATTTTTGAGTCTTACTCTGAACAGTGAGTTATTTTGTCAATATAGGAGGCTAAATATAGAAAAAAGTATAACATATTTAAATCATTTGTAATAACGTATATCTGTCAACAAAAACCTGGAAAATACTATGCAACTTTTCTTCCGTAAATAACTATCCATAATTTACGTTGCCTTCCATAGCGGGGCGGAAATATGGGGGTAATAATATGCAGACCTGTGATTGGCTACTTTGCAACAAAAAGTGTTGTTTTTAAAGAAGAAAAAACGTCAGCTGGTGTACTTAAAAAATACTATAAAATTTCATAGATTGTGTTTATTTTACAGAATATTTGGAATTTTAAAGCAAAATCAGATTTTTAACAAACAGAATATAAAAAAAGAACCTTACTTCTACCTAGCCCAAAAGCATAAAAATAACAAAGATTAATAAAGTGCCTACCCCGTATTCGAACAACGGACCATTAGATATTTAGTCCAACGCAATTAGCAGGAGGGCACTTCAACCACCATAGACACCAGGGCGCTTTTTCCTCATCCGACCCAGACATGTGAAAGAAGGAAACTGCCTTCACCGAGGAAAGCGCCACGCAACCGTGCAGGTGCTCCTTCCTCATCAATTCGCAAGAGGGCACTTCCACTACGAGTAATACACCAAATCATAGACACTAGGGTGCTTCTTAAACATCCGACCCAGACATGCGTAAGAAGGAAACTGCCCTCACCTAAGAGAGAGCCACGCAACCGTGCAGGCGCTGCTACCTATCAATTCGCACGAGGGCACTTCCACCACCGAGGAATTCACGAAACCATAGACAAAGGGCGCTTCTTCCTCATTTCCCACCCAGACATGCGTAAGAAGGAAACGCCCTCAACGAGGAAAGCGCCACGCAACCGTGCAGGGCTCCTTCCTCATAATTCGCAAGAGGGCACTTCCACCGAGTAATACACCAAACATAGACACTAGGGTGCTTCTTAAACATCCGACCCAGACATGCGTAAGAAGGAAACTGCCCTCACCTAAGAGAGAGCCACGCAACCGTGCAGGCGCTGCTACCTTATCAATTCGCAAGAGGGCACTTCCACCACCGAGGAATTCACGAAACCATAGACACAAGGGCGCTTCTTCCTCATCCGACCCAGACATACGTAAGAAGGAAACAGCCCTCACCGAGGAAAGCGCCACGCAACCGTGCATGTGCTCCTTCCTCATCAATTCGCAAGAGGGCACTTCCACTACCGAGTAATACACCAAACCATAGACACTAGGGTGCTACTTCCTCATCCGACCCAGACATGCGTAAGAAGGAAACGGCCTTCACCGAGAAGAGCGCCACGCAACCCTGCAGGCGCTGCCACCTCATCAATTCGCACGAGGGCACTTCCACCACCGAGGAATACACCAAACCATCCGACCCAGACATGCGTAAGAAGGAAACGGCCTTCACCGATAAGAGCGCCACGCAACCGTGCAGGCGCTGCTACCTTATCAATTCGTAAGAGGGCACTTCCACCACCGAGGAATGCACCAAACCATAGACACCAGGGTGCTTCTTCCTCATCCGACCCAGACATGCGTAAGAAGGAAAAGCCCTTCACCGAGGACAGTGCCACGCAACCGTGCAGGCGCTGCTACCTCATCAATTCGTAAGAGGGCACTTCCACCACCGAGGAATACACCAAACCATAGACACCAGGGTGCTTCTTCCTCATCCGACCCAGACATGCGTAAGAAGGAAAAGCCTTCACCGAGGACAGTGCCACGCAACCGTGCAGGCGCTGCTACCTCATCAATTCGCACGAGGACACTTCCACCACCGAGGAATGCACCAAACCATCCGACCCAGACATGCGTAAGAAGGAAACGGCCTTCACCGAGAAGAACGCCACGCAACCGTGCAGGCGCTGCTACCTCATCAATTCGCAAGAGGGCACATCCACCACCAAGTAATACACCAAACCATCCGACCCAGAAATGCGTAAGAAGGAAAAGGCTTTAATCGAGAAGAGCGTCACGCAACCCTGCAGGCGCTGCTACCTCATCAATTCGTAAGAGGGCACTTCCACCACCGAGGAATACACCAAACCATAGACACCAGGGTGCTTCTTCCTCATCCGACCCAGACATGCGTAAGAAGGAAAAGCCCTTCACCGAGGAGAGCGCCACGCAACCGTGCAGGCGCTGCAACCTCATCAATTCGCACGAGGGCACTTCCACCACCGAGGAATACACCAAACCATCCGACCCAGACATGCGTAAGAAGGAAACGACCTTCACCGAGGAGAGCGCCACGCAACCGTGCAGGCACTGCTACCTCATCAATTCGCAAGAGGGCACTTCCAACACCGAGGAATACATCAAACCATCCGACCCAGACATGCGTATGAAGGAAACGGCCTTCATCGAGGAGAGCGCCACGCAACCGTGCAGGCGCTGCTACCTCATCGATCCGCAAGAGGGCACTTCCACTACGGAGTAATACACCAAACCATAGACACTAGGGTGTTCTTAATAATCCGACCAGGCATGCGTAAGAAGGAAACGGCCCTCACCTAAGAGAGAGCCACGCAACCGTGCAGGCGCTGCTACCTTATCAATTCGCAAGAGGGCACTTCCACCGCCGAGGAATTCACGAAACCATAGACACAAGGGCGCTTCTTCCTCATCCGACCCAGACATGCGTAAGAAGGAAAAGCCCTTCACCGAGGAGACCGCCACGCAAACGTGCAGGCGCTGCTACCTCATCAATTCGCACGAGGGCACTTCCACCACCGAAGAATACACCAAACCATCCGACCCAACATGCGTAAGAAGCAAACGGCCTTCACCGAGGAGAGCGCCACGCAACCGTGCAGGCGCTGCTACCTCATCAATTCGCAAGAGGGCACTTCCACCACCGAGGAATACACCAAACCATCCGACCCAGACATGCGTAAGAAGGAAACGGCCTTCACCGAGGAGAGCGCCACGCAACCGTGCAGGCGCTGCTACCTCATCAATTCGCAAGAGGGCACTCCCACCACCGAGGAATACACCAAACCATC
Source organism: Oedothorax gibbosus (assembly GCA_019343175.1). Classification (NCBI taxonomy): domain Eukaryota; kingdom Metazoa; phylum Arthropoda; class Arachnida; order Araneae; family Linyphiidae; genus Oedothorax; species Oedothorax gibbosus. The sequence continues at coordinate 8,278,716 of CM033277.1, read as the reverse complement.
CGACCCAGACATGCGTAAGAAGGAAACAGCCTTTACCAAGAAAGCGCCACGCAACCGTGCAGGCACTGCTACCTCATCAATTCGCAAGAGGGTACTTCCACCACCGAGGAATACACCAAACCATCCGACCCAGACATGCGTATGAAGGAAACGACCATCACTGAGGAGAGCGCCACGCATCCGTGCAGGCGCTGCTACCTCATCAATTCGCAAGAGGGCACTTCCACCACCGAGGAATACACCAAACCATCCGACCCAGACATGCGTAAGAAGGAAACGGCCATCACCGAGGAGAGTGCCACGCAACCGTGCAGGCGCTGCTACCTCATCAATTCGCAAGATGGCACTTCCACCACCGAGATATACACCAAACCATAGACACCAGGGTGCTTCTTCCTCATCCGACCCAGACATGCGTAAGAAGGAAATTGCCTTCACCGAGGAGAGCGCCACGCAACCGTTCAGTGTTCCTTCCTCATCAATTCGCAAGAGGGCACTTCCACCACCGAGGAATACAACAAACCATAGACACCAGGGCGCTCCTTCCTCATCCGACCCAGACATGCGTAAGAAGGCAGCTCTCTTCCAGAAAGCATGGCATTTCTTCCAGTAACTCCTTTCATTTTATTGTAGCAAAAAAAGTTGGTTAGTTTTAATTTACATTTCTCTCTTTATTTAACATGCTTCGTAGAGTTGTTTCCTGTTTTGCTATTGTTAAATATTTCGAAACGATTGTGCTTTTACAGATTTTATATTGAGACTTATTTAAGAACAAGAAGTTCACGTTATTTAAGGTGTTGTTGGTGATATTTTCTTAAAGCTACAAATGTCATAGGAACGGATGCTGGTATTTGACCCAACCTATTTAACATAATAATTCTTCGAACTGCAGATAGCAACAATAATTTACAACTTAATGTTATGTTTGGCGTTTTTTCACCGGTTTATAAGCGTTTGCAAGTGAAATAGATTGTTACAAGTTTACTTTTTAATAAGAATTTCAATAAGTATTTAAGTTATAAAAAAGTAGGCTAGTTTAGTTATCTTAGAACTTCTTATTTATTATAAGTAGATATTTTTGTAGGATAAGAGAGAGAGTGTGTGTTGTGGTATATAGAGGCCTAACAACTCATATTCAAAAATTTAAATATAAACATTTTTTAACACGGTAAAATATTCTGTAAGAAAGTTTATTTAAAGATGTACAACAAAAACATATTTCTTTCAATAATCGAGAAAAAAATACAGAAAATTCCTATAAGAAAAATAATTTGAAATATTCAGAAGGTAAGATCTTTTATTGGGGTTATTCACAGCACGTTTGGAAAACAATAAAATATAACTAAAATTCAATATATTGAAGAATGTATTGAAAATTTATTCGCAAATATGTGTTTAAAGCAATTAATTGAAGATCTAACAATAAAGACAATAGATTAAAAAACTAACCTTTTCCGTGTGGTGCTCATAATTCAAGGCATCTTTCTTGTACAGCAAAGAATCTTAAAAAAAGACATAAATATTTAAATATATAAGTTTCAATGTATCAATATTTAAATAGGGGCTATCAGTTATTTTATTTATTTAGATAATTTTGTTGAATTTTATTGTTAAAATCATGCTTTAATGTGTAGGAATTTATTCTTCAGGTTTGAAAATACCAATTACAAGAAAAGTTTGAAGGAAACATATCATTTGGGTACTTAATTATACTAAAGGCATAATTAATCGAAAGGTACGAGAAACGTTTTAAAAAATTATTTAAAAACACTTTTGAATAAATTACCAGATGAAAATTTTCCTTTAATATTTTTTTTGTTCAACTTCATATATTTGGTGAAAAAAGTGCATAAAAGCAAAACTTTATCTTAAAAAAATTAATTTATATCATAAATAATATTAATTGTAATTTAATTATTATTTAATATATTGCAAAAGTGAATTTTCTAAGTTTTAAACACGCGTATACACTAATCGCAAAATGGCGTCGTAAGGGCAATTAGAACAATAACTCCAACTTAACAAAGAGCATTGTTTTAAATACTCACAAATATAATAATGATATAACAAAATAGTTGGTATTTTTTAAAGAGCTTTTTTATTTGTTCAAAATTGTTTTTATTTCAACAACTAAAACGGTTAAACCATTCCATTTATTAGCTTCCACACTACGTTTATAACGTAAAAAGTGGAAGGTTTTATAATCGTTCAGTCCGTCTGTCTGTCCGTCTGTCACCCACTTTCACAGAAAGAACCACAAGTCCCACAGACAAGTGGAATACGTCATTTTAAAGCAAAAAATCAGATTAGGCTACATTCCAAATTTCATTAAAAAATTTAAACTAGAAGCTTATTTAAAATTTAAATAACTAAAAATTTAATCTACATTGAAATAACATGCAAATTCCATTTTTATTCAATATTTTCACTGTTGCCATTTCGTTAAACGTACGAAAAACTTTTGTTAAAATAAAAATAAACACAACAATAAAAATATTTATTTATGTGGTACAATTCGGTTTGGATTGTTGTATTATCACAATAGAGTTCTTTTAATGGTTCTAATATTATATATGTATGAAGAAAGATGCATAGAGAATTCTAACTTGGCATAAAAAAAATATGCTAAGTTTCGCTTTTATTTTTAAAGCATCAATTGTACAAATTATATATTTTTTGAACTGTAAATTAATTTAACAAACTATAAATAAGTGAATTTTCGAAAGAAATGTAAATGGGAAATTGTGGCGACAAAATATTTATTAAAAAAGATTACATCATTATTCTTCGAACTTCAAACAAATTTAGCAAACGATAAAGTCTAATTATTAAATCTGAGAAAGAAGATTAATGAAAATAGTTAATTTTGGCGTTTAAAACTTTGAATTACAAATAGCTAAAGGTCCTGTTTTTATTAGAATTAAATCACATTTGCCATTCGCAACAATCGCTCGAGAAACTTTAATTCTCTTAGACAATAAATTAAAATAAATTTATTTTTGCGACATCGATCAGTTTGAAATGACGTCAAATATATTTCACTACGGAATCCTTGTATGTTGATATGAAATGTTTTCATTCTATTTAAAAGCGAGGAATATGACATATTTATTCTTTAAAATATAAATTAATTTTTGCAAACGATAAGTAATAATTATTGAATTTTCGAAATAAAATAAATGAAACTAGCCAAATTTAGCTTGTAAATGTTAAATATAGAATTAATGTTGTGTTTTTGCGCGTTTTTTCCTGTTAAACACAAATATGTGGAAGCGAGTTAAGTGACAGATTCTGTTACAAACCTACTTGTATTTTTATCGCATCAATTTTGTTATAATTTATTTTTCGAACTGTAAACTGGTGGCTACCAAAAGATATTTATTAAAAAAATATATCATTATTCTTCGAAATTCAAAAAAAAATTAGCAAACGATAAAAATTAATTAATAAATCTGCAAAAGAAGATTAAAGAAATTAGTTAATTTTGGAATTACAACTAGCTAAAGGCGACGTTTGGCGAATTTCTTTCTGTGGTGTATAAATAGTGTTTCCTGTTGATTACAAATGTTGTGTGGAAGCGGTTTAAGTGACAGATTCTGTAACAAACCAACTTGTTTTCGAATCAACATATTGTTGAAGAAAATAGAATTTTCTGCTGTTACTGACAGTAAATGGAAAGAAAATGAAATTAATAATACAAGTTACCTATTTAGAGTCATAAACGATAAAATTCAATGCACTTTTAGTTTAAAAAAATGCATAAAATCATTTAAAATTAACTAAAAAAGAGTCTCCAAACGCGTTTATGACTTTTGCAAATATATATATTGAAAATACACTTATAGTAAAGAACACTCATTTCTGCTTAATATAAGGTATAATGCGTGTCTAAATTCTATTTAGTTCTTGAAATATTGACAAGTACATCATGAGATTTAAATGATATTTGACCAATACTCTGCTTTTAAAAAAGCACGTTTCTCGGTTATATGTTTTTGGAACTTGCGCGAATGATAACTCCATTTTGGTTTGAGCAAATGACTTGAAATTTTTTTTAGACGTCAAGCATACTTATATAATTTAAGTGGACTACCAAAATTACAATACGATGTCTAGTTTTTTTAAATTAAAATTTTATTATAAATATTGTATTAAATTTCAAATTTATTTTTACACATCATGAAAATATTTTAAATTTTTCGTCAGATAACCTATTCTACAGTCTATAACGTTTATAGAACATTTATGATTGTAATTTGTTTATTATTAATTTAGTATGTAGCTTTCAGAATAACTTATAATTTACGCAGCGCTAAAGAGAATATTTAAAATCTCAAAACGAGACTTTATAATCTGAAACATATAATATGTTGTTAATTAATGTTTTATTAAAACTTAGTAAAAGTTTTAAACCTTTATTCATATACTTATATTTCATGATTAATTCAACTATGAACTATTTTCGACCAATTTAAAATTTATACAGGTCTAGATAACCCTAAATAAGCTGAATAATAATGCACCGGTGTATTCACAAATAATAAAGATAGTAGTTACTTTAAATGTAATAAGAAACTGTCGTTTTGACAGTTTGGGTAGGGTAAGGGTAGGTACATATATATTCCGGCTCGGTGTGCTTGATCAGAGACCCGCTTATGAAGCCTTCGTCAAGTAAGACAGACAAAGAAAGAATTTTTACTGTCACAGAGAAAGGAAGTACACCCAGGGCGAAGGCGAGAATCGAACCCGCACCCGTTACAGCGCGCAGACTGCTAGCTTAATGGTCCAAACCACTCGGTCATCCGGGCCCCCTTGACAGTTTACGGGAGGTATACTTTCAAACCATTAACGTCAGACATATGAATAGCACTAACACTTTTTGTTTATAAATGAAATAATCTGACCAAGTAATACTTGAGATTTTACTGACAAACACGTACAACATATGATCCCGAACAAATTACGTTTAACAAACAATTGAATGCCTTAAAGGACTTAAAGATGAGCAGCACTTTATTATTGCAAGATTTTAAAAAACTTTTACAGAACTAAACATCTGCTCTCTAAAATAGTCGTTGCCACAGGTCTTAGCTAAACTTTAATGTTTCTGAACACTTTCCTTATGGAATAAAAACTTTAAATTAAAATTTCTATAATTCTTTTTTTGTGTAACTTAATTTGCCCTACATAAATTATTGGTACTATGGTCTCCGATTGTCTTATCTTTTGTTTGGTTAGATACACTTTACCCCTTCAAACTTGGCGTTCGGTATACCGGACATCAATTTTTTTGCCATTTCAATTTCAAAATAAAATTTTTAACAAAGAATTTGACTTCAAAATTATTTTTTTATTCTTTAAGATCGACTGTAAGCTGCATAACTGAAAATTAATCTGCTTCAAAGCAAGAAATATAAATCCAAGTGGTATCAGTATTAGTTAGAAAATTTAAATGGTTCAATTGAATTTTTTTAGCCTTCAAATCTTTCAGAATGAAACTAATTGTGAATAAGTCTATCATACCTGTGGTATCACCAGATTCCTTACAGAGCAGCTTAGTTGTTGAGAGCTGTGACTGAAATGACCAAAATGAAAGGAAATTAATTGTTGTAAAACGAAAAGAATAGAAATTTATATCCTATAACAATGATTTACTTTTAATTTAATATTTTTCTACTTGCATTGCAGAGAGGTGGGAGTTCCTTGCCAATTTAAAATTTTATCCGTCACTTATTATAACAACCCTTTTAAGAGTTAATGAGCCTGACTGACCGCGGGTCTCCAAACTAAAGTGCCTCTGTGTTAATACAATGGGGGGGGGGAAATATTTTCTTAGCCGCATTTCTCCGGCTGTATTGAATATTTTTACTAAGTTTTTTTTAATACGATAAATGTAGCTGACTTACAGGTTTCTATAATTTCTTTTTTTGAAATTTGTTCGAATATATTTTTTTTCAATAAATAATTTTACACAAAATATTGGAACCGACTATTTTAAAAAGTGGGATTATAGGGACCTGTAAGTTATAGCTACATTTTCCCCTTAATTGTTTTTTTTTGTGTAGCTTAATTTTTCCGACATAAATTTCTCAGAACTATTTTCTTCACTTGTCAAATTTCAAAACAAGACTTTATCAATAGTTTTTTTATTGGATAAAAAAATTATGATTTATCCGAAGCATTGTACTATATTATTAATAAATGTTTCATTAAAACTTAATAATAGTTTTGAACCTTTTTATTAATATACTTTTATTTTATAATTAATTCAACTTTGAACTATTTTCGACCATTTCAAAATCTATAAAGGTCTTGATACCTCTAAATAAGCTGAATAAAAATGCACCGGTGTATTCGCCAATAGTAAAGATAGAAATAAGTTTAAGTGTAGTAAGAAACTACCGTTTAAATAACTTACGGGAGGTATACACTCTTAAAACAAACGAGCGGTTTTAACTCAGTCTGAGTTAATTTCCAATCCTTTCCGGGCCGAAAATGCACTTCTCCTATAGGAGTGAATTTCACTCTTTTTCGGAGTGGGTAAAAGAAATAAAAGAAAACAATCTGCGTCCTACACTCTTAAAACGAGCGGTTTTAACTCAGTCTGAGTTAATTTCCACTCCTTTCCGGTGCCGAAAATGCACTTCTCCTATAGGAGTGAATTTCATTCTTTTGTTTTAAGAGTGTATGTTTAAACCATTAAAGTCAGACACATATGAATACCACTAATACTTTTTGTTGATATATAAAATAATCTGACCAGGAAATGCTTGGCGAGACTTTTATTGACAAACACGAACAACAGCAACGTATGATTCCTAGCAAATTACGTTTAACAAACAATTGAATGTCTTAAATGACTTAGAGATGAACATCACTTTTATTATTGCAAAATTCTAAAAAACTGTTACAGAACTAAGTATCCGCTCTCGAAAATAGTCGTTGACGCAGATCTCAAATAAACTTTCATGTTTCTGCCGAGGTTTTAATGTACTTGTGTGTTTGTTTAATGGTGCTTGTTTTTAATGTACACTTTCTTTTACCGAATAAAAATTTTAAATTTAAATTTCTATAATTCTTTTTTTCGTGCAACTTAATTTATCCAACAAAAAAATATTGGTACTATGGTCTTTAGTTGTCTTATATTTTGTTTAGTTAGATAAACTTAACCCCTTCAAACCTGGCATTCGGTATACCGCACACCAATTGTTTTGCCATTTTCAATTTTAAAATAAAATTTTTAATTAAGAATTTGACTTTAAAATTATTCTTTAAGATTGGCTGTTAGCTGCATAACTGAAAATGAATCTGCTTCAAAGTAAGAAATATAAATCCAAGTCGTATCAGTATTAGTTAAAAAAATCAGTACAATTAAAAAAATTTAACCTTCAAATGTTACAGAATGGAACCGATTTTGTATAAGTCTGAAAACACATCTCTATCATACCTATAATAGCTTCAGATTCCTTACAGAGCAGCTGAGTTGTTGAGAGCTGTGGCTGAAATGACCAAAATGAAAGGAAATTCATTGTTGTAAAACGAAAAGAATAGAAATATATATCCAATAACAATGCTTTACGTCTAATTTAATATTTTTCTACTAACATTGTTAAGGGGTAGGAATTCGGCATCAATTGAAATTTTGACCTATGTTAATTCTTACTTAACCCTCTTAAGGGGATACGGTACCCAAAAATTGGTCAAAATATCGATTTTTCAGTTTTTACTTCTTATTATTTACAATATTATTTTGAACATTTACTGAAAGTTTCATAATGATATCTTATGTAGAAAAAAAGTTATTAAATATGACTCTTGAGTCATTCCTATAAGTTTGAATACGTACGTATTTCGTCTGCTTCCAGCCTTTTTTCTCGGTTTCGCGTTTTTCGATTCTTGTGTTTAATAAATCCCTAAGGCGTTATTTTGCTAATTAAGTTATAATTTTGAAATTTTTAACCTGTGTTCTTATATCAATGATGCACAAAATTGGGCATGGAATACGGTCTATTATGTATAGTTGTTTTTTTTAATGTTGAATTCAATAATTTGTAATTTTTTTGTGATTTTCAGTATAAATGCATGTTACTTTTTAACTGTAGCTCACATTTTAAAATCCATACACAGTTCTTTAAAAAATAGTACTAAAAACAAACTATAAAAGTTTGGTGGAGTTATCCTCAAAATTGAAAGAGGAGTAGCGTTTTAAAAAAGTTCAAATTTTGACTTTTTTTTTAAATAAATGAAAAACTACTTGTAAATATTTGTTGTTATTGCTAGAAAAAAAGACCATAATTTACAAGTTTATGTTATTATTTCTAGAAATAATGTTTTGGGTACCGTATCCCCTTAAGAGCGAATGAGCCTGACTGGGTCTCCGAACCAAAGTGCAGCTGTGTTAATCGAACCAAAGTGCAGCTGTGTTAATCGAAAGGGAGAACACATTCTAAGCCACATTTCTCCTGTTGTATTGAATATTTTTACGGACGTTTTTTTTTTACATATGATGAATGTAGCTGACTTACAAGTCCTATGATCCTATGACAGGTCCTCTATAATCCTCCTTTTTGAAATTGTTTCGAATATTTTTTTTTAAATTATTTTTTCGAAATTTTAAAAAAGTATTCGAACCCATTTCAAAAAGAGGGATTACAGAGACCTGTAAGTTAATTGCCCTTGGTCAATTGGACCTGCCCTTGGTCAATTGGGCCTGCCCGTGGTAAATCGGGCTCATATACCGAACATCAATTTTTTGTGCCAATTTCAATTTTAAAATAAAAATTTTAACTAAGAATTCGACTTTAAAATTGACTTTATTTTGAATTTGACTTAACAAATTGACTATTTTGACTTTGACTTTAAAACTATTCTTTGAGTCTTTAATATTGGCTGTTAGCTGCCTAACTGAAAATTAATCTGCTTCAAAGTAAGAAATATAAATCCAAGTCGTATTAGTATTAATGAACTAAACTGATTTTAACTAACTGATTTTATTACCTAATATAAAAACGTTAACTTTAATTTTGTATATTTCTTTTTTGTGTAACTTAATTCGTCCTACATAATTTAGTCGAGACTATGGTCTTTACTTGTCTTATATTTTGCACTTTCGGCAAACCTAAACTAAGAAAAATAAACAAACGTCCTGTACTTTCGTAATCTATATATATAAAAGGCAAAGTCCTGACTGACTGACGTATTAACGTCCAGCCCAAACTACTGGACGTACAGCTACCAAATTTTAGGAGAATCTTTTTTTATATATTGAAGGCATCATTTAAGAAGCGATTTTTCGAAATTCGAACCCAAACGGGTGTAGAAGTGCAAAACGTGAGCTGATTTCTCCATAAAAATAGCATTGTAAGATTAGAATTTATACTTTTTATTTCAATTTAAAAGAAATTTCAATACGTTCAGCGTGAACAAAAATTAAATATAAACACGTAAGAGCACGCCAGTTTAATTTGTAGAATTGTTATTTGAATATCATTATTTTATTCATTAGCGATATTTGGCGAGCTTGAAAATTTAACGTGGGGTTGCTATACCTAACAAGTTGAATGAAATATGAAATGGAATGTTTACCACATTTAGACATTTTCGTTGCTTAGAAGCGTTTCGTAATCGCCAATTCAAAAATGGGCATTTATCATAGGTGTTTCGAAGTACCCTTTTTTTTGGTTTTTCTCTGTTTATGAAACTGGCAATTTTACCGAGGACCTATGAGAAAACCCTCAAACTCCTGGTAGGGCCTGGATGCAATCGGACATCGTCTTTTTTTACTAAGGGGATCGATTGACACAAAATAAAAGTTTAACTAAAAAGCAAATTACCATTTTTAAGGGTGCACCCGTGCAACGCCGGGTTTATAAAGCTAGTCGGGTATAAATGGGTAAATATTTATTAATTTGTTATCTGTTTTCTGCTACATTTTCTCGTATTTCTGCTTCAATAGTTAAATTTTGTTCGGATTTTCGACCCCCCCCCCCCCCCCCCCATCGCAATACTTTCATTACCTAACATTTCTTATTAAGTAATTAAAAGTAAAAATCTAAATACAATAGACCTTATTCCATACGTGTTTTTGTGAACTACATCCATGTCGATGAAACTAAAAATTAATTCATATTCTTGATAATTTTAAGTACTGTGTTTCCTTACGTTTGGTACTTGGTAAGGTAAACAACTGCTTTTGATGTTTCCCGTTAGATGGCAGCACCATATTCCCTCTCGTTCGCAAAGAATTATTGTTTAAAAATATGACACAAAACTTCCATCCTTTTCCATCAAATATCTAATTTTTAAAAAACGTATTCTGCATTTGAAAATGCTACACAGAAATAAAAGGGCAGTTCTTTAGCTTAGTTCTTTGTTTTCTGTGCTAGCATTGCCCAATAACAGTCCCTTCCGCTTTAACGATTAAGCTCCTCCCATATTTAAGACCCAACTCAATTAATTTGCCTTTTTTTCCAGTCAAAGAATAATTTGTGTTTCTTTTATAACTCGTTTATAATATGACGGAATCAAAAACTGAGGAACCTTAAATCTGCTTGTGGTGCATACCATAGGAGAGTTGGATGTTTACCTAACACCTCCTGTAAACAATGCATCTGCATTTGTTACCATTTTATATGTGACGTAGTGAGAGTAGTCCAATCTGACTAATCACTTACCTTAAACAGTAGGTGAATTTTACCCTGACGTTGCGATTGGTTAGACCGGACGACTTCAACCACGCCACGTCGTTATTTGAGTGCACGGGCCTTCTCTAAAGAAGGTGTTGGTTAACCTCATCACTTCACAGCAATGCCAAATACGGAGTGTCTACGTGCACGGGCACCGTACAAGCATTGCGCGTACGGGTAATAACTGCGCAGGAGCGAGGCTTATTAGCAGTTTTAGTTCTATTTTCTTGGACCGTTGTAGCTTAGTGGTAGCGTAAGCGGTTCGTAATCAGAAGGTTTCGGGTTCAAATACCCGCTCTCGGGTGAATTACAAACATTTTTATAAGCTTTTTTATTTCCCTAGAAGATCATCGTTTTAAAGTTGTCCTGAAAAAGTTACTTGCATTTTAAAAATTTCCATGAATTATTTAAATTTCTTATTTTTTGAACTTTCATTACAAATGGCTAGAACTGATGTTTTTTTAGAGAAAAAAAATTCTCGGGGCCCCAAACAACTGTTTAGGCTTTCAATGCGCCCTGCAATACTGCCCCATGTTGGATACTGATGTTTTTTTAGAGAAAATAAAATTGCACGGGGCCCCCCAAAAAAAGAGGAATCACAACATTCAAGTATAATTCATGATTGTACACGCATGTATACACGGTTCCAGTAAGGCCCGCCTTGAGCATGCGCAGTAAATATCCGTACACGTAATGCGTGAACGGTGCTCGTACGCGTAGCCTCTGCCTTCAAAATAATAAGACATATTGCCTATATTAACTTTATTTTAAAAAGAGAGAGGCTTGAAAGGAAATCAGGAGTTGGGATATGTCTGGACTAAACTAGTAAGCCCCCAAATCAGGGGTGCCTACAGGGGGGGGGGTCAACGACGCAGACTGCGTCGTTGAAATTTTAGGGGGGGGGGTCGAAAAATTAGAAAAATGTTTAAGTAAATGTATGTAATTTTGTAAAAAAATCTAACAAATTCTTGTTATTTCTAATCATCTGCCCCCCCCCCCCCAAACAGCCGATAGAGGCTAGGTTCTCCCCCCCCCTCCCCATCCTAACCTACCAGAATATAAATTGGCAATCAAAATCCTTAAGTACAGAAAAGAACCTTGATAATGGGCTATGGCGCCCGTCTACCAGACTAATATCTCTGACATTTATTTCCCATAAACAACCCATCACTTCTTTAAAGCTTAAATAAAAACACTTGCAGCTGGATTTCTTATGTCATAAATCTCACACAGTTTGTATAACATACAATTCGATGAAATGATCTCTCGCATATTTCTTTTAACCAATGATATTCGTGCAATTTTCCCGCCAGATCTTAATAGAAGTACTATTAGATTGTTGTTTTAGAAAAGGAGAGAAACATCACAGATACACCTTTATTAAATGCATCTATTTGGTCTATTTTAAATTAAATGAAGTTTAATAATGCACTGCACTAAAAGTACTCTAAGAGCTTATTTTGAAGTGTTATGGCAGTGATCCCGGTAAGATTTTCGTAATTACATAATTTGAATAATTAAAGCTTGTTAACCCACGGAGGGATAAGCAAATTGGCTGATGTGTAAACTTCATGAGTTCTAAACTAAAATTTTATCTAAAAATTTAATTTCTTAAATTTTTTGATTGAAATATGACTCCTCCATGCTTTAAATTTTGGAATTTAATAAAAATTAAATTTAGGAACGGGGACTTTTTCTGATTATTGATAATTGTTGATTTTAATATATAATTTTTGAAATGATAACAATTGCAGAATTGCAATTTTTTAAAAATTAAACTCACATTATAAGTTATTTAATGAATAAAACCCTCGATTTGATACATTAAGCACTTAATGCTTAAACTACATTAATAAACCGAAATGCTCACAATAATTATTTGAATTAATAGTCTTAATAAGTGTAATAAAATCTATTAATTCGCCAATAATTGCCTTACGATCCTTAGTTTCAATTTTCAATATCTTAGATGAGGCTGGCCATCGTCTGGCAATTGCAGTTTAACCATTCATTCAGTCCCATAAATTTCTGTTTTCAAGTGGTGCATTCACAAGTGCCAAAGAAACTACATTACCTACTTAAATAATCATTTTACTACCATGCTTTTTATACATAGGGAGCGTCCATAAATTACGTGAATTGTTTAGAGGGGGGAGGGGATCGAGCCGAATTTCACCAAATATCACGTGGGGGAGGGGGGTTCTCGTCAAATATCACGTAGTTTTTCTCCGTAAAAATTTAAATGGCGCCAGTCCAGTAAATTTTTTTTCTGGACTTAAAATTGGCAAATCTTACTTGATAATATTTATTGTGGCTTTGCGAACTGTACTAAAATGTTTTAGGGGAAAAAGAATGACCCGTTCTTTGATATAGATTTGATTGGCGTTCGCTTCTTTCTGTTCTCTTTATTAGTTTCAATTCAGACCCCACATGTTCAAATTATTTTCACACTTCAAAAAGAAAAAGTGGACAAAATCTGCATCGTTTGTGATTTTGAAGTACTTTCTCACCATCATCACACGATGCTGTTTGGACTATCCAAGTTTGGGATTGGACCTCGATTTGTTATGTGTTTTAAAGAGTCCCGGGTATCGAACGTCCAAATAAACAGTGTGGGTTGCAGAAAAAAAAAGGCGTTCTGGTGTCGTTTTCATTGGTGACTCCATAGTCCATTTACAATTTTGAATACTTTCAATACTAATTTTGGAAAATGTAACGTGAGATTGCGGGGGATGGAGGGATCGAGCCAAATGTCACGAAATATCACCGAGGTGGGGAGGGGGTGAGTAAGTATATATATAAATTAAAGGGGGAAGCATTTTTAAACAAAACATTACTGGGGTAATCGGAAGGAGGAGGGGGTTGAGGGCGTTTGAGGGGGAGGGGGTTGAGGGCGTTTGAGGGGGAGGGGGTGCGTCATTAGCTCTGGGGGAGATATGCACCTCTGCCCCAAAATACAACTGCCATATCTCTGAACTGTACATCCATACGGGCTTTAATACTTCAGTAACCACAACAATGAATTGTTGTTTGGAACCCTTGTTTACTTATTAAACACTTGTTCACATTTATTAACATCAATAAAACTGTCAAACGTTTTAATTTTGAACACTATAAGATAAAAGTTTAATAAACATCAATATATAATAAAAAAAATCAGTCAGGAAAGTCATCAGTCTGGTTTTAAAAATATATATATTACGGTTTTTAGAACACAAAATATTGTGCAAGACACATTTTTTCATTCATTGACATCAATATAAAATTTTAAATCGTTAATTGAACACCATCGGTTCCGGACATAACCCGACAAGCCAGAATCCGACAGGAGATATAATCGTGACAGTGACGAAATCCTGACAAATCAATAAATTAATGCAGTTATATGCTTAGTTAAAGGGCAATTTAATTAATAATTTTTACATTAGTATATTTGCAGTTTTTGTTGTGAAGATTATGGCTTGTCGGTATTTCGGCTGTCGGCGAACTACAGAACCAAACTTAGTTCATTTTCTTCGTTAGTAATAACTCAAGCGTTTGAAAGACTTTTTCCTTGGTGTCTGCCATTCAACTAAGCACAAATATTTAGCAGAGACTAATCACAATAAATATGATCTGAAAAAGATTATAGAGGATTAATAATATGTTTTTCTTTTTGTTTCAGCAATCAGGGATTAAAAACCAGAATTTATTGTGAAAATAGTTCACCCTCTTTACTTTCTGCTTTGTTTCTTAACGCAGCTATCACACGCTTAGTAGTTTTTTCATAGTAGCGTTTTTAGTTAATAAGTTAAAACTTATAACAAATTTAAAATACTAATAGATTATTTAATTTGGTTAAAACACTAAAATAAGTATTTTTTCTATTTATTTTGCACCTACTACGTTTGTGAGTGGTAGATACAAAATGTTATGCATATTTATCTGCATTCGAAGCTGTGCGACAGAAATTTATTTTTACAAACATTAAAATTAAAAAAAAGAACAACAAATATTTAAAATGGCTGCATGCAGACGAATAGGCTGTTTTGCTAAAAATAGCAAATCCTATTTATTTCGGTATGTTTTTAAAACTAATAAAATTTATATTTTTATTTTAATTACATAATTACCAAAGACTTGAAGGTTTCAAACAAATTATATGCTTTATTGTGTTTTCCTATTTGAGAAGTGTGTGTAGTATTAAACTCGCGATTTCTATTTTACTTTTTTTAAACTATTTTATGCAATACTGAGACTAAACTGAAAATTATTCTTTTTTTCCTTTAATAGACCACATAAATTCTATTCTACTGGAACGCAAGCAAAATCTGATGCCGGTAAGTTTTTTTAGGGATTAAGGCAATTTGTGCCGGTATTTGAAGTTCAACTAATATAATTAATTGTTTTATTTAAAAAGGTATAATAAACAGCTTCAGGCCCTATGTAATCTTTTTTGTCCTTGTAAATATTCTGTAAACTTTTCGTTATGTGCAGTCTTAAAATTCTTCTTTAAAATGACCTTTGAAGTTAAATCAATTTTTCCTGGTAGTAAAAGTTTATTAAGTTTTAAATTTTCCAAAATACTCCTTTTTAATAATTATCAAATAGTTCAGTATTTTTTATACATATTTTGTTTGCATTAGAGAACTTATTTGTGCTACTTGGTTTATAAGTTGATCCGGGCCATTTCTTTCATCATTGAGAATTCTTAAATCGTATTAATATATATTTAAAATGTTGTCATAAATTATTTTAAGAACTTATTTCTTAAATTATTTTTCATTCACATTGTTTTAAATGTGCAGCAAACTGATGAGTTCTGATTTTCCGATTTTAAAATATCGCTGAGATCGCAAATGCCACGATAATTTTTAGTAAGGAAATACTTTCCTGTTCTCTTCAGCAGACATTTTCAGTTTTTGAGCAGTATTTTAAGTAAGTATTTATCGTCATTTCAAGATGACAACAAACTTGGCAAATGTCCATTTTGTTGTCATTTTGACTTAGCAACATTTTTCGATTTGCCGCCAAATCCGGACATGGTCCTTTTGGTTAACCTCCATTTTTTTTAACATTGTTAATCTATAGTATAACGTTTTATATGTTTTAGGTGCCTCAGAAATTGTTATTCCTTACAGGATTGATAGGTAATGATCAACTTGAAAGTTTTATACAATAAGCAAGATTTAAAAAAAAAAACTTTCCTCGTACCTATTGGATTAATTTTACTTAATTCTTGTAATTCTATATTATTATGTATTCTAAACATTTTTTATGCTCTTAAGGTATCTAATCTCCCTACCTTGAAAACGGCAAATTTTGACAATTTTCACAATTTTGTTTTACTGTTTTAAAGAGAAGGCCTATTATGTATGTTTAAAAAACTGCAGGGATTTTTACTCTACGATAATTTAATCAAAAGTTATGGCTATTTCATTGAAGCATTAGCCCATTGTGTATATCTGAAAGCGTAACTTTAAACATGTTTTCTGAAGAACGGAAATTTTCAACAACAATGTTCTTTTAAAACCTGATATCTGAAAAACTACTTGATATAATGTAATAAAATTTTTATAGCATGTTTATTATAAGCTCATGTGTGTTTTGAAATGAGATCTAGGTAAAATAACTGATAGAAATTATGTTATGGACTTTTTAATATTAAAATGTCCTCTTTTTTTGAAAAATTTCTATAAACATGGCTTTGATGCTATGTAATTCCTAAAATATTAGAAGTATTGCTTAAATCTCATTTCAAAACATGTAAGAAGGTCTAATGAATGACTCTGCCTAATATTTAAGGGAAAAAATATTATTTTTTTACTTATCGTGTTTTGCGTAGCTCTTATATTTAAGGAAAATTTCTTCTAAGGAAATATTCCATTTAACATTATTATTCATCATTACCACTAAAAAAATCAGTTAATTTTAAAGTATTAAAAAATTAGACCCCTCAAGGTAGGGAGCTACCTTAAGCATTTCAAACTAAAGCTTATTTTTTTTAAAAAGTAGGGATTCTTTTGTATTTCAATTGAAAAATCAAAATAGATGTTAACATTAAATTAAGGAAATCTATTATACATTTTTTATAATGGGAATGTTTCAGATGATGTAAGGCTCTTGTTTTTATTTTTCGCTTTCCGCGATTTCCATTGGTTGTTTCGGTTTCACACTTGAAATGACCGTCATTGATGAAAGGAAACTTTTCTTTGTATGCTAACTTTCTTTAAAAAAGGTTTTGAACAACCAACGGCAAAGCAAAAAGCTGGCATTTAAAAAATTTAATAAGTCAAATATTCTTAGACAACTGATTTTCAAATACCTACAAAAAAAAGTAATTCAAGAAAAAATGAAAACAGGACCGCTGGCCAGCTGTTACCATTCACGACCTAAAATAACCCTATTTAAATTTCTATTGCATTTTTATGCATACACTTTTGTACCGTTGCCACTCAAAAAATCGTGATGCAATGTTAAGCTCTGAGGGAATATTTTAATTGAATCTTTTAATTTGGTACACTTGAAGGTTCTAATTTAATAAAAGTTACTATTTTAAAACTATTATTATTGAAGTGATACTAAGTGTCATTTGCTATCTTGAACACTTAATGTTTTTTTTATAACAACGTGTAAAAAAGTTCACTTTTTTATATCATATTCATTCATAAATTGTTGCGAAAATTACACTTTACGGGCTTACGTCACAGACAGTGCCAAAAGTACTACTTTCGGCACTAGTGCTGTAAAGTAAATTTAAGGGTATCTGATTGGTAGAAAAACAAATGATGTCATGAATATCTCCATGGAAACTAAATGATGTCATGAAACTCACTTATTTCTATTGGTTCATTACTTTTGCATTTTCTAATATCTCCATGGAAACTACAAGTACTACAAAAATTATTAAAGGAAATTAAATAAGACAAAAGTAAGAACACAAATTTCACGCCAAACAGGAACACGCTTTTCTGGAAGAAGATTCAACGAAGCTTCCTTAGCTGCTTTTTCAATTTTTCAATATAATCTGGAAGTTAGTCGAACATCATTTCAAATTCATTTTCACTCATGTTCGGTAGCACTAATGTAAATACTATTTTGATTCAAAATAGAAAATTATTTTACAAATTTTCTTTACTACATTGCATTTTCGAATATCGCCATGGAAACTAAATAATGTCATGAAAATCATTCATTGGTAGAAATACTTTTTCGCATGTTATTATAAAAAATATTGTAAGCAAGCATGTGCCAAATAATACTTTATTAAGCTCTTGTCATTATTTCACTCGACCTACGGTCTCGTGAAATAAAAGCCACTCGCTTAATAAACAATTATTTTCGGCACTAGCTGCTTAAATAACTATTTAATGCACATAAATTATTTCAGGGGCCCCACAGACATCTTGAAAGCCCTTTCATCCACTATAAAGAAAGTATGTTCTTCAGTAGCTTTTAATTTATTGTATTACTCTTTAGTTTTATTGTACTCTAATTTTGGAAAATATTTATTTGTAGGATTTCACTGCAG
Source organism: Oedothorax gibbosus (assembly GCA_019343175.1). Lineage (NCBI taxonomy): Eukaryota > Metazoa > Arthropoda > Arachnida > Araneae > Linyphiidae > Oedothorax > Oedothorax gibbosus. The sequence continues at coordinate 8,260,521 of CM033277.1, read as the reverse complement.
CCCATTATAAATATGAAGACGACCCATATATGATTCCCTCTAGTAATATTACCAAAGTAAGTTTCAAAAAAATTACTAGATTTTACGTTAGTTATTTATTCTATGTACCTGTTTTTAAAAAAAATTACTTGTTGGGCCCCTTAAGGTTGTCCTTGTCACTAAATCACGGTTTAAAATTATGTGGTTCATAGCTGTTATTTAAGAAATTTTTGATGTATATAAAAAAAATAACAGTTTGGTCAAAGTATAGTGCAAATCTCTTGCATCAGGTTTTTAAAAAATGATTAAATCGGTCTATGTTTTCTCCTATTAACTAAAATGTTTTCCCCCAACCCAATCAAATTGAGGATATCTGAAATAATCCTTTAGTTTCTCTTTGGCAGCAACAAGTAATAATATATTTCTTTCTTTGCTAAAATGCCAGTGTTCAGTACATATATAAAAATGTTTCTTACAAAACTGTTTTTGTAATTGAATGATTGAAGTTAACACTATTCCTACACATAATTAGAATTCTTAAAGGTAATCAATAGATTATTTTATGAATGATTGAAGATTGAAGAAATCAATTGAATGATTGAAGTTAACACTATTCCTACACATAATTAGAATTCTTAAAGGTAATCAATAGATTATTTTATGAATGATTGAAGATTGAAGAAATCAATTGAATGATTGAAGTTAACACTATTCCTACACATAATTAGAATTCTTAAAGGTAATCAATAGATTATTTTATGAATGATTGAAGATTGAAGAAATCAATTGAATGATTGAAGTTAACACTATTCCTACACATAATTAGAATTCTTAAAGGTAATCAATAGATTATTTTATGAATGATTGAAGATTGAAGAAATCAATTGAATGATTGAAGTTAACACTATTCCTACACATAATTAGAATTCTTAAAGGTAATCAATAGATTATTTTATGAATGATTGAAGATTGAAGAAATCAATTGAATGATTGAAGTTAACACTATTCTACACATAATTAGAATTCTAAGTAATCAATAATTATTTATGAATGATGAGATTGAAGAATCAATGAATATGAAGTTAACACTATCCTACACATAATTAGAATTCTTAAAGTAATCAATAGATTATTTTATGGTTTAATTACTTCATCTAAAGTTCTACTATATAATAATGTTGTTAATCCCCATGATTAATGTTTAAACAAAGAAACAAACATTGTGTATATAAAAATGCCTTTACAGCAAATTTAAGATGATGGTAGTTTTTTTAATCATTAACCTTCAAACCATCATATCAAATTCTATTTATGACACTCCCATAAACAGATTGTTTATATTTAAAAAGCGACAAGGTTTTTTTTACAAGTGATCCATTGTGTTTCGTGTCATATTTTATGTTTTTGTCATTGAGCTAGAAGGGAAAATGGAGTGAGGTGTCAGCGAGCCAAAAACCCACTCGCACCCTTTTGAGCGAACAGGGCAGAAAAGGACTATTTTCCTACACTTGTATGCAATGCTTGTATCAGACCCCTCTATTGACTTGGGCTCCTAAATGTATTTTAACATTTTTAGTTTGAAAGAATTAACTTTCTTTAACTTTAAATTCCAACTTTTTAAAGAAATAACCATGTGGATCACTAACTAAGAACCAGCGAAGACGAACCGAATAGCGAAATACGCAAGTTTCTAGGTTTTCTGCCCGGTTCGTTTCTGCTGCAGTGTTGTGTACTCCTCCACGTTTCGTTATTGGACCGGCTCGTTTGCTGACTCCGGTTTTCCTTCTGGCTCAATGGTTAGAGTTACTAAATAAAAAAGTAACCTGGTTACAGTTACTTTATACAAAAAGTAACTAATTACAGTTACTTTTAAAGATTTCAAATTAGAAAAAATTGAAATTTAACCATTTTACTGTTTTTCAAAGAAAACTAAAGTTAAAGAAATAGTTACCATCAGAAAAAGTTAAAAATGAAAATTCAATGTTTTTAAAAGTTAAATTTTAAATAATTAAATCTACGTTAAACCGCCGAAAGTATCTGAATAGCGGTGTGAGAAGTAATGGCGTTACATACAAAGTGTAACTGTTACAGGTAACATGTTACTCAAAGCCCTGCTAAATATATTGCACAAATAGCGTTTTTCATTAAGTTCTTCCTTTTATTTTAGAGATCCTTTGCACTTTCCAAAGAATCAGGAAAAAAAGCTGCTCGATACTTTCTGGAAAAGTACCCGGAGTATTTCAAATGCCATGAATCAGTTCCCCACATAAAAGTAAGCTTATATATTTTAACTTTTAATTTGCATTTCACATAACTCTGTGAGGGATACGCTAATTGGATGAAGTGTCAACTCTTTTTCGCTGAATGTGTTTTAAACTTATGCAGGGTGGTAACAGAACCTGGAAATCATGGAATTCTCAGGGAACTTTTTAATTCTGGAAATATCATGAAATTCTCAGGTGATTTTTCTAATTTTTCAAAATATCAGGGAATTTTTCCCATTTTGGATTACTTAAACAGCGGGTTTAGGACACTTGACACTAACGGACACTTGATCAAAAGAAAATATTCCGTTTGCCTCCGTTGGATGTCGTGCTTAGTAATTTTTTGGTCGGTAAAAAAAAATTACTAGGTATGAAATCCAATAAAGACAAACAGTAACAAATAGGCCGGGTGGAATTTGTTTCTGAAATTTGGATAATCATCACCGCTTTGGATAATTGGAGTTCTACTGTAGCTATTAATGACTGGGGAAACATGGGGTTTAAAAATATTATGTAAGAAAGAGAAAAATTGACATTTAGAAATTTTTTTACAATTAGAGTTTGCAATAAATAGTACAGACTTTTTCCCCCTATACTCTGATTCATTTTTAAGCATTTGGGCTTGAAAATGAGCTTTTCATTCGAAACTTTTCAAGGAGTATACAAACCATGTTATAACGCGATTCTCTGATCTTGTGGTTCCTTTTAACTTTTCCCGATTTTCGGAAATCTGGAAAAGTTAGGTAGGCTAACCCATAATCCGGAAAGTCCCGCGATGTCTGGTTTAAATTTTCTGTACTGCATTGAACTGTGTGTATTGTATATTTTCTAGGTAATTATAAAATCAGGGATTTTTTTGTGAAAATATCAGGGAAATCATGGAAATATCGTGAAACTTTTTTTCAAGGATTTTGTTACCACCCTGTTATGCATTTGTAAAATTTTATAAAATTGTATTTCTATGGCAGTGGGTGATGAATGACTTATCTATACTTAATTTTTTTTAATAATTTAATTTTTAAAAGTCGTGTGTTGCTAGAAACCTGACACTCAGGTGATGGGTTTATACGTGTATATCCCTCAAAGGTTGCAGCTATGCAATATCTAGAAATCTATCATACCAACAAAAATAATTGTTTAGGACATTTTTTTCAGCTGGGAAAAGTAATATTCGCTTATTATAATTCAATGGTGAAACCGGTGGCTTAGGAAATTGCACCAATTGGTTGTTGTAAAATTTTGGCAAGTTTTAGTAATTTTTTATTGAAGTAGTTGATTTTTAAAATTTCAAGTCGCATTTTCAGTATACTATATGATTTATAATTTCACTACTACTCATCTTCAAAACTTCTATGCTGTTTTTTATAAATAAATTAATCATATTTAAAATTTTTATGTAATTATTTTTTCCTTAGGCATTTCATCCACCTGTGATATATACTGAAGAAAATGTATCTGATGTGGAGACTTTGAAAAACTGCATCAATGACTTTGAGTTGGATAATGCAGTTCTAGTTTATGATATTTTAAAGAAAAAAGGTGAGGGCTTCTCTTTATTGTGATTTAGTATTTTTTATTAAAATCATTTAATACCTCAATCTCAAATTATGTATAACTCAAAAACTTTAAATATTTGACATAGATGACTCAGTTTGTTAAACTTTTAACCCCCTCTTGTACGCTTTCTTTCACAAACTCCAGCTATAGTTCTGTAATTTTTACAGAATGTCTCTTGGAAAACTTTTAAAATACCCTTAATGATTTCAGACTCTTTAAATTTCTTCTAAACTACCAAAAAAGTCATAATATTTATGAAACTTAAAACTCGCCTTTTCAACTTTTTTTTTCTTGTTCCATTTTGTTAACAAGGAGTTGAAACAGTTTTATATTACTTCCCGAAACTGGATTTTGTGTTTTAGTACCTTTATGTGTGGAATTTGTAAGGTAATCATAAAAATCAATGTGTTCTATAATTTTATGGGGAGCCAGTCAGTAGGCCCTTGCCTTGCAAAAGGTCCCATGTTCAGGCCGGGGCATTGCCCAAACTACTGCCGACCTATAACTGGTCTGTGCAGGCAAAAAATCTTACGAGTAATACCCGTGTTGAAAGAGTGCACATTAAATATGCTTCAAAGTCCTGAAGCCACATACAATGTCACCCTTAAAAGCTTTGTTAGGTACCTACTCAAGTGTTGGCTCGCCAGTTGACTGCGGTCCTAAATTACGACGCCTGTCACCAATAGCCCTTGTGTAGCTCTAGTGCGACGATATTTCTTTCTGACCCTAATCCCCAACAATTTTTATGTGTTAATTTTAGCTTCCACACTACATTTATAACGTAAAAAGTGGAAGGTATTATAATCGTTCAATCCGTCTGTCTATCCATCTGTCCGTCAACCACTTTCATAGCCCAAACTACAAATGCTAGAGGCACGTGAGATACGTCAAAAAATACAGCGAGTCGAAATTAGAAGACATTGAAAATCTCAGAAAAAAATCGATTTCAAAGTACTTTAATTATCTAAAAAACCACAAAATTTAATGCTCATTTAAAAAGCATAAGAAGCCATTTTTATTAGAATTAAATCACCATTGCCTTTCGCAACAATCACTCGATATTAAAAAAAAAAAATTTAAAAGAAATTTATTTTTGGGACATCAATCAGTTTGAAATGACGTTAAATATATTTCACAAAGAGATTTCTTTGTTTACATGTTGATATGAATTGTTTTGGTTCTATTTAAAAGAGAGGAATATTGCATATTTATTCTATGAAATATAAATTAATTTTTGCAAACGATAATAATTATTGAAGAATTAATTATTGAATTTTAGAAATGAAAGAAATGAAAATAACCAAATTCAGAATGTAAATGTTTATAATAGAATTAATATTGTATTTGGCGACTTTTTTCCTGTTGAACACAAATGTTGTGTGGAAGCGGGCTGAGTGACAGATTCTGTTACAAACCTTCTTGTGTTTTTTTATCCTATGGTGTTCAAAATTGAAAGGTTTTATTGATGTCAATAAATGAACGTGCACAATATTTTTGCTCAAAAGGTATTGCTGTCAACCAAGATGTCAAACAAGATCTCTTACAACTGCTCTGCTATTACAACAGCGAGCAGCCAGCTTCAGAAGAATACTATGAGGTAGTCAAATATTTTCTAATTGTACTAATCAACTTTTTTCTGTTCTAAAATTACTTAAAAAAGGCAAATTATAAAGCAGTACAAAATAAATTAATGAACCTAAAATATCAACATTTTCAGAACTACTGTTTCATTTGCTATGTTTCTAATATTACCCAATTTCAAGCTCTCATTCGTATTTTTAATGAGGAAGTTGCATGAATTTCAAATTCATTGGCAGACAATAGCCCTTTTAAAAACACGTCGAATACTACTTTTCACACTTAGTAAAAAAGTTATTATATTAGTCAGTAATTGAGTTTTAAGTAAGGGATACGTCACTTCCGTTAAAAACACTCACAATCCTCTTGCAGTGCGTAATGACGTTAGGCTTGGCTTTTTTGTACATTGGCGTGCAATTTCTAACCAACTTCTGTGCGATACATCTGTTGAAAATACAAAATGTGTTTTGAATGATTCCATATAGGAATAGCATTATTTAGAATAAGTGGTTTTTCTAAGTTCCAGTTATTCTCATCAGACTTGGTAGATTGATCCAACAATTGACTAGGTCTAAAGTGTAAACAGCGCGCTCTTGTACGATTTTAAATTCTTTCAACCAAGCAAGAAACAAGCTGTTCTAATTTATTATCAAAAGCTGGTTAAGTGAGCAGTCTGTTCTTTTTAATAGAACGTTTTGAAAAACGTTGCAGGTTTATTTCAATTATGAACATTCTAACCGTAGCACCATTTTTAGAAAAAATCGCCAAATGGTGTGTTGTTACGTCAGAAGCCGTTTTCGGTCATGTGAGTTTCATGGAATTTTAATAGGCATATTTCGAGTAAAACTAATAATTTGTGATGTTTTTTAAGCTGATATTTAGAATCTGTAGCTTCTAATGTTCCAGAAAATGGTATAAGTACGTCATTTTGGGTAGGATGCAAGTTCCTCATTGTTTCAATTTTACGGTGGATGACTACTGTGTATCACAAATTATTATGGCTGTTTTCTTCAAAATACCTGTTAATTTACCTAAGTCATCCAAAATATTCCTTTATAACTCTAAGGGGCTGATGTCACAGTTTCATTTATTCATATATTTGTTTTCTTAATTACAGGAGCGTTTTTTTGCAAGAATGGATGAGTCAGTAAGAAAGTGGAAGTAAGCACCATTTGTGTTTATATTTTACATTATGTTTTGTTGTTTAATATCTTTGGAAGTTTTATTTGATAATCCTCTTTCTCTAAACTGTTTTGGTTCTGTATTTTTTTTTTGTCTTTAATCTTTAAAACATTTTTTTAAAAAAAATTCTACTTAAATGTAAGATTTAATATCACGAAGACTTATACTGTTTTATACCAAAATTATTTTATATTAACATACAGTAGAAAAAGATACTTTAAAAAATAACTTTTAAAGATACTTTTCTAAATCTTCAAATAATTAAGCTTTAAACGTTCAAATCCTGTTTGATTCATCACACTTGATGTATTACAGATTTTCTTAGTTGATACTGAAATTTTTTCAAAGCAGAACATTTAAAATAATTGATTTTTTTAAATGTTATATTGCTCTAAATGTTGATCCTATTCTGTAAAGTGACAATGCATTAAAAGTTCTCACAAAAATAATTTTTATAAATTAGTTTCATGGTTAGTTTTTTTTATTTAACTTTAAATATTAAGTGAACTGTTGTCAGCAGAAAACCAAATTTTCAAAAGGAATACTGAAGTTTAGTACAGTACTGAAAAACATTTTTAAATTATGTCCACTTTACCTGAGTTAGCAAAGATGAAGAATATTATGAGGAGCCATGGATTACCATGTAAATTATAAATTTATAAATAAAATAATAAATATAATTAAAATGTAAAACTTTATTCAGAGAATTGGTAGATTTATTTAAGACATGTAAAATCAGTTTAACCTTTAAATTATCTCTTTTGTAGAAAATTTATTTCATGTGGAACAAATGAAACTAGATCATTTGTGTATAAAAGATACCATGGAATGACCTATATATGATATTAAACTAAATTAAACTCCTCCGCGCAACAGCCCATTAGTGGGCCAAGGCCTGCCATGCCCATTTCACCATTCGTGACCTAGGGCTCTGGGGTGCTAGGCATATGTCCCGGTAAGGTAGCCAGCCTCATGTGGAACCCCAAATGTTTAGTTCCCAATCATGCTTGGTACCCATGTTATCGACCCACTTAAGGGATGAAAGGATGGGTCAACCTCGCCCAATCCGGGATTCGATCCCCGGACCTGTGGCGTGGCAGCGCAAAGCACTACCACTAAGCCATTGGGCCTTCATATATGATATTAAAATTATATTTTTCAGTGCCAATGGAATGGCCGAGAAACTATTTGAAGAAATGGAAAAGGACAACCTATCGTATAGTACTATGATTGCAGGAGCATCTAAAGTAAATAACTTTTTCTTTCTAAATATCAAATTAAAAATCTGCTCTTCCAATTTGCTTGATGTATTGCAATTACTTTAGCTATCTGCAATCAATGATATGTTAGGGGAGTATACACTAAATAACTTTTTCTGAACAAAAGTTTAATTTGTTTTTCTTAGTTATATCTTATCAGATTAAGTATGCACATATGAACATAAGATTTATTACTTTTTATCATCTATTCATTCTCCGTTATTACAAACAATAAAAAAAGTTGATTTGTTGTACTGAAAAAATAGTGATTCTTTTTATGATGTAAATCACACACACATAAAAAGATAAATTTGTTAAAGTAAGACTGGTGTTAAATTATTTTTGTTAAGTGCTACAAGTGTACTTTATTTGTTGTACTGAAAAAATAGTTATTCTTTTTATGATGTAAATAACACAAAAAAAAAGATAAATTTGTTAAAGTAAGACTGTGTTAAGTTATTTTTGTTAAATGCTACAAGTGTACTTTGTTTTTAGTGTTACCACAACGTGATAATACATTTTATGATGGGTTTTTTTTTCAGTTATTTACCCGAATTAGTCACATTTTCTATCTTTCAGTTTTTAGATTCAGATCGTGCATTAACTTTATATGAGGAAATGAAAGAAAAAGGTTTTCCTGGTAAGCTTGTAGTTTAGATGAATTATTGCAAATTCAATCTATATATAAGTAAATAGTTTTTTAATAACAGGGTGGTAACAGAACCTGGAAATCAGGGAATTCTCAGGGAACTTTTTAATTCTAGAAATATCAAGGAATTTTTCAAATTTCGCTAAATATCAGAATTTTTCCATTTCGGATAATGTAAACAGTAGGTTTAAGTTGTTCTTGCGATCACTATACTAGCAGACACTTCTTGATCAAAAGAAAATATTCTGGTTGGTCCGATTGGCCTGAACCAGAGCTACGAAAGTAAACTCAACTCTCTTCCTATCATTGCAGAGGCAAAAAACTGTCAATTATTATCAAACGCCAAATATGCTCCAAAGTCCCAACGCTGTGTACGATGTTGCCCTTAATGGTTGCGTTGGGTGCTACTTAGGTGTCAGCTCGTCACTTAACTGTGGTTCTAAATTACGACGTTCGTCGCCAATAGCTCTCGTGTAGCTCTAGTATGACGATAATTCAAACTAAGCTAAAAAGTAATTTTAGAATCGGGGAATTTTTTTTATGAAAGTATCAGGAAATATCAGGGAACTTTTTTTAACGATTTTGTTACCAAAGCAAGATTTTGTTATCTAAGCAAACTTCTTCTTCGTAAAATATATACATGTTTGTCAAACGTTCACTGAAAGCAGTAAGCATCAGTGAAGTAGAAAGGAAGTGATCAGAAAATAGTTTTTGACCATCAACTCTTGTATCTAAAAATTTTTGTTTGATACACTGTGAGATTATTAATATCTGGTGTGGCGTTAACCCAATCACCAAAAAACTTGTGCCTCTAAAAAATGTAAGCATTAGCTACTTTTTTTTGTGATTTGGGAACCAATCTTACCAAATACAATTGAAGAGCTTAGTGGAAGAACGTGCTAAGTGACATTTTTGAAAAAAGGGAGATTTTTGTGACAATGAACATATTATTCCATCCTTTAAAGATAGCAAGTTTCCCCTTTTCAAAAACTTAATGTTAAGTATATTTTTAATCGTTTCTAAGTACCGTTTTAAACGGATTTAGGTGCAAACTCAAAACTTTGAAGCTCATTTTCTCGTTTTTACCTTTTTGTCACTTAGCACGTTCTTCCTCTAAGCTCTTCAATTGTGTGTTTTATTTACTCCAGCTATCACCTTTAACTTGAATGAACCATGCACCTTTTCATTGTTTACTAATGTCTGCCAATTACTCAAATTTTCAATTTGTTCCGCTTTTAAATTCCAATAAATTTAAAGTCAATTTTATTTCATTTAATTTTTATTTCATTACTTGTTGTATCTTTTTGTAATGAAAATGGACACTCACCAATTTTGTTTGTTTATATTATTCATATTAATTAATGTGCGTTTAAAACACTGTCAATTACTCTAAACTTTAGAACCATTTCTAGTGACATGTATGGTTTCAAACCTGCTTATTGTACTTACAAAGGGAGAGAAAATTGTGGCTTACTCTTTTATGCTTAATATATATACTCATAAAAACTTTTATATGGACGAGGAATATATGTAGTTTTGTCATAATGGCCTAAATCCATACTTTGGTCACATATTTTTAAAATTATTTTTAGGGTACATTTAAATATGTGAAAACCTTTAACTTAAATTTAACATTCTTTTTGTACAGGAACTTTAGAAGCCTACAATCATTTCATAACATTGATACCAATTATGAAAGAGGATTTTGCCACTCGATGGGAGTTTGTAACAGTAAGATATTTTGCCTTGAATATTAATATTTCTTTCATTATTGCAGTTAGATTTTTAATTCCTAGTTATTGTTTATTTAAAATTATTGCATAGAAAAAACAGTTGCAAAATTTGTGTGTGCAATTCAACTTTTATATATTGATTTTAAACATAAAACATTAACGCTCTGATTATTAGGGTAACCAATGTAGTATAAAATTACTTTTTCTAGAAACCTTACACTAATTATAAAATACTGTTTTAAATAAAAGGAAAAAAATCCAAACTTTTTTATATATTTTAGTTATGTACGTAAAAGTAGCTAAAAAAAAATAACAAGTTTAAAATTGTGTTACATAACCACTGGGTGTCCTTCAGTTGTATGATTATACGTAACAGAGCAACTTTTAACTAAACACATTTACTTGATGAGCTAACTTTAAATACAACATTTTAACACAGCAGGACGACAAAACGTAACATCATTCAAAAACAAAACATCCCTCGAACATGAAAGATGAACACAGCACAATTCAACAATGTCTCAGTCTGGAGTGTGGCGGGAGAAAAAAAAACGCTTCTTCCCTCTCGCAAACCACCGGCATTATTGGCGTGTGCTCGCTCTCTTGGCGCATCGAGCAGTCTGTTAATAGTTATAATTAAGGTTTTTTTTAATTAAAAACCATATCCATTGCTCAAAAAGTGCCTCACATAAAAGCATGCTTTGCCTTTGAAAAAGTAAAAGAATTTAAGTATGTTATTCAATCATTTAGAATTTGCAGTAAAATAAAAAAAAATTATTACTTAAGCTCTTCACCAAAGAGTTCTATAGTAGGGTAGAGACTGAACCTTTCAACAGCAAGATGGACCAACACGGAGACAATATAGGGTGGCATGTGGGGCCCGATGGCCGAGTGGTTTGGATCGCAGGCCATAACGCTAGCAGTCCGCGCGCTGTAACGGGTGCGGGTTCGATTCCCGCCTTACTTCTTTTCTCAGTATCAAAATTATAAATTAACTAGCACTTTTGCCACTCTATTCGGACTCCGTAGTGAGCCATGGCTGCCGATGGCAGCTCAGTACACGTCGTTCCTCTACCCTACTATAGAACTCTTTGCTCTTCACGCCTTGTTGGCGCATAAGGCAACCAGCCTACTCCTACAAGCCCTACTATCTTTGGCATGGGTTCTGGCGTCCTCCAAACTGGATAATTTTAAATTCGTGAGGTCTTTTTGTAGCTGTCTTTGCCATGTTATTATATGTCTTCCTCTTTTTCGTTTTCTCATCAGGAGCCCAAGAGAGCGAGATGTTCGGTAGTTTCTCCCTGAGTAACCAACAAAATGTTCGAATCAATTTTTAAAAAATGGGATTATAGAGCCCTTGCCAGCTACATTTATCATATAAAAACATTTTGTAAATATTCTTCCAAAGTCCCGACTTGTATATACTTCAATCGACGGACCATGTCACCCTAAGATTCATTATCACTCTTCATGTTCTCAAAAGGCACTCTCAAGAAAAGATCTCGGTTGCTACTCACTTTGTTTATTATAAAAACATAACAAGTAAAAAGATTAATTTCGGGAAGGAGAATGATTACACCGGCAGCCACGTAACACAAAACACACCTCCTCAAGAACTGACTTCGACTATTGCCAGGTACGAAGTAATATGTCACTGCTTACACCTGTCACCACAGCGACCTCTAGGCTATTTGAAAACTACGGCGCAAACAGTAAAAATATTCAATACAGCCAGAGTAATTTGGCTGACATGAAACGGGTCCAATAGATAAATGGAGGGGTAATAGTAACGCCCCGGCATCCTGAGTACATGACCAGTCCATCTGAATCTTCTCCTCGAAACTTCTTTTTCTATTGTAGAGATGTTAGCTTGTTTTATTTTATCCTCGTTTTTCCTTTTCATTGTCCAGAAAATTTTAAATATCTTTCTTAAACAACTCTGTTGAAAAACTTCTAATTTGTGAATGTCTGATTTTCTGAGGCACCATAGAGTAGTATTGCTTTTACTATTGTTGTGTACATTTTAATCTTTGTTTTGTTTTGGATGTTTGAAGATTTCCAGATTTTTTGGAGGCCTTAAAAGGCTGTTTGGCCTTGAGGATTCAACTTCTGATATCGGCCTCTGCGCCACCATTTGTGTCGAGGACTGAACCGAGATATGTGAACTCTTCCACGTTACTGATTTCATCTTGGTCAATCTCTAGTTTCTCTAATCCGCGTGGATCTCTAATCGGCGTGAGGCTGACCACCTTACCGAGACATATGCCTAGCACCCCAGAGCCCTAGGTCACGAAGGCTGAAATGGGCACGGCAGGCCTTGGCCCATTAATGGGCTGTTGCGCCGAGGAGTTTAGTTTTTCAATCTCTAGTTTTCTTTGGGATTTTGCGTTTATTCACATTGTTTGAGTTTTCTTTTTTATTTATGTTTAGACCAACACTATTGGCATATGTGTTGAATAAACAAGTTTTATTCTCAAGATCAGAGTGCCTCGATGACAATAATAATCAATGTCGTCTGCAAAATCGAGGTCTTCGAGGTAGGTATAGAATCTCTACCTTATACCTCTTTTATGGTTTGCAGTGGTGTTTCTTAAGATCCAATCAATTACCAGGGTGAACAGGAATCCAGAAAGAAAAAAATTATAATGTTTGGAAAAGTAAGAAATTAATGAATGCTAGTTCAATCATTTACAAGTTCAGTAAAATAAATTTTTATGAGGCTTAAGAAAAGTAAAGGAATTAAAGTATATTACTTAATTCATTTTCACGTCCAGTAAAATAAAACTTTTATAATGTTTATCCTTTTCAGCGTATGTTAGCAACTATGATAGCCGATGGTATTCACCCAGATTTACACACCATGAATGCAGTGCTGGCAGTTCTATCCCGAACTGCAAGGTGGAGAAAATCTCTGCATCTTTCTTTGAGAGTCTTGTCTGAAATGAAAAGACTCAATATCGGTAAATTGCTGTTGGTTTGTTTTTGAAAAATATATTAAATCACTTTAACAGTTTCATGTCTATTTTAGCTTCCACACTACGTTTATAACGTAAAAAGTGGAAGGTATTATAATCGTTCAGTCCGTCATCCACTTTCATAGCCAAACTACAAATGCTAGAGACAAGTGTGATACGTCAAAAAATTCAGCGCATCAAAATTAGAATACATTGAAAATTTCAGAAAAGAATTCGAATTACTTCAATTATTTAAAAAACTGCAAAATTTAAAAGGCATAGGAAGCCATTTTTATTACAATTAAAAAACATTGCCATTCGCAATAATCGCTCAAGAAACTTTAATTCTTTTAGACAATAAATTAAAATAAAATTATTTTGGCGACATAGATCAGTTTGAAATGACGTCAAATATATTTCACTACGAGATTCTTTGTATATTGATATGAAATATTTTTATTCTATTTAAAAGCGAGGAATATTACATATTTATTCTTTGAAATATAAATTAATTTTTACAAACGATAAGTAATAATTATTGTATTTTCGAAATAAAAAAATGAAACTAGCCAATTTTAGCATGTAAATGTTTAATATAGAATTAATGCTGTGTTTGGCACCTTTTTACCTGTTAAACATAACTGTTGTGTGGAAACGGGTTAAGTGACACTGACAGATTCTGTTACAAACCTACTTGTTTATATTCATACAAGCATGTTAAAGATAAACTCGGAAATCAGAATACTCAAGATTGGTAAATTGCTATTGATTTTTCTTCCAAAGTATATTGAGCCACTTAAACAGTTTCATATCTATTTTAACATTAAAACAGGCTTGTTAAAAGTACATATTAGACAAATGAAAGAATCAACTTTAGATAAAGCAAAATACCTAATCTTTAACACTCAAACAAGCATGTTAAAGATAAGGTATTTTGCTTCAGGTATAGTTGATTATTTTATTTTTCTTAAGATGTACATGAAATATTGTAACAATCCTATACACTATATTGTACAATTTCGTTTCTAAGACTCCAGGAAATTTCTCATGAATTGAACTTTTAATTTCTATCATTATTTGGTCATAAGAAAAAAATGAAAAGGCTAATTTTGAGTAGATCCTTTACAATAATAATAAGATTTTTTTTAAATTCTTATTCACTGTATTATTTTCTGAATATTTTATTAGAGCTTTTTAGATTATACTCGTTCGTATTTCGTTTTCAATTTTACTCTTATACAATATTGTTATCTATTGCTTTGTCTAATAATGAAGATGTATTTTTATGAAAAAAAATTCAACTATATTATGTCACCACGGCCAACTTCAGTAACAAAGCCAGAGAACCTCTCCCAAACATGAGCGTACACAGAAATTTTGACGTCACTGTTCCCAGTGCCGAAGATCGAGAAACTAGTTCGGACGCATTCGGAACCCTAAAATTGTGGTCAGCCGTGAACGAGTGGTTCCGAACAGGTTTCGAGGCGGGTTGTCTTCATCTTCGGAACAACGTCACTCGGAACTGTGACGTCAAAATTTCCGTCCCCGAGCTTGTTTGGAAAAGCTTCTTCGGCTTTAGTAGTTGAGTAGGCCGTGGTCTAACCCAAATTTTGAAAGAATATTTTTTTCTAATTCACAAAAATAGGATCCTATAAATATTTGTCAACAGACTGCAACATTCTAATTGTGCAATTTGTAATTATCTTGATTTTTTTTGCCTTTTAAAAGTCCTTTTCTTTTAAAAAAATTATTTCTTTACTTTAGAGCCAAGTTTGGGAAGTTACTATTACATACTGTTGTTACACTGTTCTTTTGGTAAGCTTTTCTTTTAATTACTAACTAGGTTTCATTTCTGAAATATGTGTATTAATATATTTATATGACATTTTATTGTATGTAACTAAATTGCAAGGCTATTTGAAAAATACTTATGTGTTTCCTTTTTAATAGTTTAAACCTGCGATTCCCAACCTGGGGGGCGATCGCCCCCAAGTAGGCAATATGTGTTATCAAGGGGGCAAAAAATGCTTGAGGGGTGATCAGGTAGCAATGAGTATTCAAAGGGGGGAAATTAAAATAATGTTGTACCTTTGTACAGTAAGACCATTCTCCAACCATAACCAAACCAGTCAATGTTTACTTTAAACTCTCTTAAATTTTTAGAAACCAGTAAAAATATCTTAGTAGTTAATTATTTCACTTTTGTTCTTTAAAAATATATGTTTTATGTTTTTTCTATTTTATTTAAAAGTGACCGGATAAAGCTTCTTTGGATGTTTTTATAAACTGCATTAAGTGTTATAAAACTGTTTTATAGTTACACTTTAACTCAAATTATGATTAGACATAACATGAAAATTAAAAGGGGGCGATGAATGTTAATCAACCTAAAATGTAAAGCGATGGTCCAGAAAAGGTTGGGAACCACTGGTTTAAACATTATACATGAAAAACTTATGTATTCCTTTTTAATAGTTTAACATGAAAAACTACATGAACAACTTATGTATGACTAAACTTATGTTAAGTACATGAAAAACTTATGTATTAATGAAAATTTTATTATATAGCTTTTAATGTCTTTTGATTTGAGTGAAACTAATTTTTTTCCCCTTACTGTGGCAAAATTAATTTTTTATTGGTTTGTTGTAATATCATACATTAAAAGAAAAACTGTTTGTGTCGGGTTAAATTTCTTAAATTTCATTTACTTTAAGGTTGAATTAGTTTGAGAATATAACTCCATGTTTGTTTATTTTTTTTAATTTTAAATAAACTATTGTATTGCCATTTTGATAGATTTTTGTATTTCACTTTTTTAAAAGAGTTTTTTTTTATAACTTAGTGATTGTTTTAGTAATTGTTTTTAAACTTTAGCTGTTAATTTTTCTCTTTTTTTTTGCAGACTTTAAAAATGCAAACATTTTGTACGACATTATGAATGAAATCGAAAATAAGGAACACACAATCAGGCATCCTTCTGATGGTAAGTTAGTCTGTTGTTCTCTTAAAAATATTAATATTATTATTATTTTGAAATGTTTTTCGATGGCTTAGACCAGCTTGTATATTATAAAAGTGTTATTGTCATACTATATATTATTTGGACTTTCCTAGGATATAAATTATGTTAATAACACTTTCTTAACTATTTATTTTAACTAATAAATAGAAGTCATAAGAATTTGGCAAAGTTGCTTAAAAATTTTAGTTCTAAGAATTTCTGAAACTTAATATTAACAACCAATTTTCTTAAATACACTTATTTCTCCCAATTTGTTTACTTTAACTATTGAACAGCAACTGATAAAAAAATGAGTACGGTTACCAGGGAAAAAATTTCCTGTCAATAAATTCCCTTGTATATATGGGACTGGTACACGTTAAATCTGCTGCATGTTAAAGTCCTGACACCACGTATGGTGTCTCTACAAGATTGTTTTGGACAGACCAAACGTAAAATATAGTAAAGTTGCCTAGTATATTCAAATCAATATTGGTACTTATCTGAGCAACAACTATCTTATCTTAACAACCATTTTTCTTAGTACATGTGTGGTTTCCTTACCTGCAAAGTATCTACTTATTTTTCAAAAACTGTACTACATTCAACTTTCTTTTTTTTTTTATTCCAGTCAACTTCTTCTCTTCTGCAATGGAAGTGGTAAGGAAAATTTCCAATCTTACATCTTTTAATATATAAAATCAGGGATTGGAGTAACGCATTATTTGTAACAGTTACTTTTTTTAGGTAACGTCGTTACATTTCTCAGAAAGTATATGTAACTGTAACTCAGTTACTTTTAGCGGTAACGAAAAATTCGTTACTTTCCGGAGGCTGTCTGATGATAATTTTGAAATTCCACTCCTAAAAAGGAACAATTCGCATTCCCGAAATACGAGCTTTTCTTGGAAGTTAAAAAGTAAAGCATAATAGAATTGTCCAATATGGCTGCTAAAGGCGTGACGGCGGCTGTCAGCCAGAATTGTCAAAGTACGAATTTTTTCCTTGTTTTTGTATTTACCTTTCCAAGTATCACATAATAAGCCTTGCAATTACAAGCATCTACCAAAAAGAAGGGCTTTGAAATAAATCACGCTAACTGCCAAGCAGGCTGGATCCCTCAGTGCAAACCCTTTTGTTTGTGTTGTCTGAATGCGTTCGAGAACAATGACCAACAACAAGTCCTTCTCCTGGAAAGGGGATGGGGAAGACAGGGAGTGCACGATAATTCTTGAGCTACCCCTATTTCTGTCTATACCCTCCCAAGCGTTTACTGAAGGACTCTTTGTCGGGTGATTATCAGAGTAAAGGATTAATATTTAAAAAAAATTTATTAATTAAAATTACAGTGTTTTGTTTGTGCTTATGTTTCGTTTATCGTGATTCTCTTTGAATAATGGCTATAAGGCTAAATTTCAATTTTTCTTATAACTAGAAATTTCAAAGAGTAACTGTGATTCGTTACTTTTTGTAAAAAGTAACTGTAACGCGTTCCTTTTTATATTAAGTAACTGTAACGGAACTACTTTTTTAATGAAGTAACTGTAACTGTAACACAGTTACATTTTAAAAGTAACTTTCCAATCCCTGTATCAAATTATATCTGTTATTTCAAATTAAGAGTTCTTTGTATTTGCAGTGTTGGAAAGGGGTGGGTGACAAAACCCTTTGTCATCGTATTCACAATTTGCTTGAATATAAGAACAACTGCAAGCTTCTTGGAAATGCCTTTTCTGAGTCCCAGTACTTGTAAGTATTTTACCTATCACAAAGTGTGTTTTTTTCTTTAGTTCTGCTTTTTAATAATTTGATGTATGGTAAAGAGCTTATGGTATTATGGAATAAGATATAAGCAAAAAATAAATGTATTTTTGGGGAAATGGGAGCAGTTGCTGGGTTTCCAAAACGAGGTTTTCTCTCTGTGTTAATCCAATTTAAAAAATTATTTCCTAAGCCAAATTTCTCCGGCTGTATTGAATATTTACCTGGTAACTCTGATCTCAAGTAGCAATGATTTGAAAATTGAAATAAATAATAGAATCTTCATATCTAATAGAAGTTTTTATGGCCTCAGAAACCAATTTATTTCTGAAAACACCAAGCTGAGCATTTATAAAACTTTAATCAGACCTATTGTTCTAAATGGAAGTGAATGTTGGACCCTCAATAAAACAGTGGAAGAAAAGTTGCTAATATTTGAAAGGAAATTATTAAGGAAAATATTCGAACCTATTCAGGAGAACAATGAGTTGAGAATTCTTTACAACTATGAAATTTACAGAAAATTTGGCGGGACCGACATTGTGAGAACTATAAAAGCATCCCGAATTAGGTGGCTGGGCCATCTGTACAGATGTCCCGATGATTTCCCCACCAAAAAAAGTGACTTTTTCCAAAATTGAAGGTACTAGACGTAGAGGACGAACACCCACACGATGGTTAGACGATGTTGAAAGGGACCTCAATCTAATAGGAGTCAACCGATGGAGAGCCATTGCGGCTAATAGAGCCGAGGAGGATCAGTGAGTCAGCCTTGGCCTGCAAAGAGCTGTTGAGCTTATGAAGAAGAAGAAAGTATTGAATATTTTTACAAACAGTTTTTTTTATATATGATAAATGTAGCTGGCTCATAGGGGTCTTTAATTCCACTTTTTGAAATCGGCTCGAATATTTTTTTTAATGTTCATTGCATAATTTTATAACAAAATGTTCGAATCAATTTCAAAAAGGGAGATTATAGAGCCCTTGCCAGCTACATTTATCATATACAAACATTTTGTAAAAATATTCAATACAGCCGGGATAATTTGGCTGACATGAAACGGGTCCAATAGATAAATTATATAATTTTTTTACTATGTTAAAATTACAATGTAAAATATAAACCTGTGCACCCAAAGCACTATCAAACTAAAGCCACAGCAAACAAGCAGGAGAGACGAGTGGAGAACAGAAGTTATAATCAAAAAATTCGCAAAACTGCGGACAGGTTTTCATCGGTGCATTGGCGAAAAGATTAGCCAGTAAAATGCGGCCACTTCATTCCCCACCTCAACAAAATAAGTAAATAACGAGTTCGTCATGCAAGAGCGCTTAACCACCAAACCCACCATCAATAGTTTTCCTGGTATATTTTTCTCTTTTCTCCATACCAAACGATTGACTAAAGTAATACAAGCCTCAATCAAACCAAATATGTCAAGTACTTCCTCTGCTATAATGCAGGTGCTTACTGAAAGAATATAATTGACTATTGCATTTAAAGTTTTCATTTTATTGTTTGGGTCAAGTGTGAAATTGGAAGTATGATGCTCTAAAAATTGGGTTAATTCGGTAAATGATGTCATTTTTTTTAGCTGCTCTTGTTGATAGAAGCGTAGAAAATGAGCAAAAAAAATTGTTTTATCTTACCCTTTTTCTCTAAAGATTATATTTTTTAAAATTATTTTTAGCAAAGCCCTTTTCAAGTGTCTTTGTGATACAGAAGAAATTGACCAACTAATGGAAGTGTATGACAAATATGTTCCAAATGTAAGTGTTCAGGAAAGTAGTATGCATTGTTTATTTTTTTATGCACCTGACAACACACTTAATATTGTTTAGTATAAGTCTCAGTTTTATCTAAGCAGAGCTAAGGCATTGGCTTAGAACTGCTGCTACTTGTTTTACGCTACTAACTTGCCTTGTTTTGAAGTTCAACAGCTGTAGCATGGGATAAAAAAAATATTATAACTGAAAAGTGACTAGTTTCATTTTTATTTGGTTTCCTTAAGAAAGTGAATGAAAGTTAAATAGCTGATATTATAGTATAAGTTGTGTAAAGATATTTTTAGCTAAATACTTATAAATAATTTTTGGTAACTTTATATTTCTTCTTAGTTTAGACTCTTCTAGCCAATGTCAAAAGAAATAGTTTTCATATGTTTATTATTGTCCACTTTGCTTATTCAGAAATAAAATTTTGTTTCTAAAAAATAAACATAACTTTACATGCTTAAAGAAATAGTTAGCTTTAGAGAGAGACAAAAAATGCAACAACTATTTTGTTTTACGTATCTATATTATTCCTGTATATAGTTTTACAAAATTACTGCAATATGGGTTTTGAAAACAGTGCTTTCCCCATTGAGCTAGAAGGAAAACTGGAGTGAGATGTGTGATTCACTGACCAGGGCAGGAAACGAGCCGGTCCAATAGCGAAACGCGGAGGAAGACACAGCACTGCAGCAGAAACGAACCGGGCAGAAAACCTAGAAACTTGCCTATTTCGCTATTGGGTTCGTCTTCGCTGGTTCTTAGTTTGTGATCCACATGGTTATTTCTTTAAAAAAGTTGGAATTTAAAGTTAAAGAAAGTTAATTTTTTTGAACTAAAAATGTTAAAATACATTTAGGAGCCCAAGTCAATATGATAGAGCGTTCTCATACAAGCATTGCATACAAGTGTAGGGAAAATAGTCTTTTTCTGCCCGGTTCGCTCGAAAGGCTGTGAGTGGGTTTTCGGCTCTCTGACACTTCACTCCAGTTTCCCTTCTAGCTCAATGGCTTTCCCCCTTTCGTGGCAACATTTGAATTCGTTTATAATATGCAATAATAAATTGTACTTTGCTTATTGCAAGTCTTTTCAGTAAATGGTATTTTTTTTTCATTGAACTTGCAAAATAATTAATGCAACCAAAGTTTATTAATTTATTTATTTTCATTAGTCATACACACCAGAACCAGGAGTCACTTTATCTGTAGTTCAAGCTATCCACTTTGCAGGTGCCTATCAATATTTACCCAAAATGTGTTCAGGTGAGTTACCTATACTTATTCATATTTTTTTTGTCCAATGGGGCTGCAATTTTGGCGATCAGCCTATGCAGACTCGGCATATTCCCCAGAACTGCGAGCCATTCTTTTGTGGCACCATCTAGGCGACTTTCGTTACCAATTTTGACGCTCAGATTACAATGATATGACATGTGTGCCCTTGATTTTCCCATCCAGAAAATCCGACGACTCAGCCGGGGCTCGAACCTGCGAACTTGGGCTAATGAGGTGAACATGTATAACCTCTCAGCCACTGAGCCGACAATCATATTTTACTGTCTTGTTTTTCTTTGCAATTTAACCCTCTGAGGGATGCAGACGTATAAACCCATCACATAACTGTTGGGTTTTCCAGCAACACCTATAATTTTAAAAATTAATAAATTAAAATTTGAAGCATGGAGGAGTCATTTATAATCTACTACAAAACTATAATTTATTTTTGTAAAGAAATTTGATATTAAAAATTTAAATTATACATTTTATATTAGGCAAAAAAAAAAGTTTACGCTTCAGTCAATTTGCTTATCCCCAGAGGGTTAAAGGGTACTGGGGATACAAGGGTACATTTTAAAGAGGGTGCAACATAATGCAAACAAAAGTTATATTGAACTTAAAATTCGTTTATTGACATTCCGTGAGTTAACAAATAAGCTATGAATAACTTAGTGTTATATGGACATTGTAAAAATTCAGTAACATGAATTTGCAGACTTATTATAAAATTTGATTTCTGTATAACAAGTCTTTGTAAAGTTACAGTTTAAAATTAATTCACTAACAATCGTCCCTTTCTATCAAGAATCACAAATTGCTCACCAGCAAACAGAATTTTTAAAAAATTAATTAACTTAAACGTTCGAAATACTAGAAGCTTGCAATATGTATTATAAAAATAAATAGATTGAGAAGAAAACCCCTGGTACAAACATGTGTAGTGAATTAATAATTAAGACAGTTTTTCTAAAGCAAGTTAAAAAGAGGTTGGGGGGCAGATTGTGGTCGTAATGTTAAAGCTCTATATGATCCAGACATTTCCTAAAGCATGGTAAAAATGATTTTAGGTTTGGTATTTATACAAGAGCTTATGCAGGGTGGTAACAGAGCCTGGAAATCAGGGAATTCTCAAGGAACTTTTTAATTCTGGAAATATCAGGGAATTTTTCAAATTTTGCTAAATATCAGGGAATTTTTCTATTTTGGATTATTTAAACAGTAGGTTTAGGTTGTTCTTGCGATCACTATACCAGCGGACACAATTGATCAAAAGAAAATATTCTGGTTGGTCCGATTGGCCTGAACCAGACCTACGAAAGTAAACTCAACTCTCTTCCTATCATGCAGAGGCAAAAAACTGTCAATTCATATCAATTGCCAAATATGTTCCGAAGTCCCAACGCTGTGTACGATCTCGCCCTTAACGGTTGCGTTAGGTGCTACTCGGGTGTTGCCTCGTCACTTGACTGTGGTTCTAAATTACGTCGCCTGTCGCCAATAGCCCTCGTTAAAAAGTAATTGTAGTATCAGGGAATTTTTTTATGAAAGTATCAGGGAAATCATGGAAATAACAGGGAACTTTTTTTTAAGGATTTTGTTACCACCCTGTTATGGTATTTAGACTTCTAAATGACCCAGACTTGCTATCTTTCAGATGTGCTCTTCTTTGAGCAGACAGACAGGGAGAAAATTCTGCAAGTTCTCATGGAAGCTGCAGGTTGCATCAAACATGAAGAACAAGTAAGATGGGTTTTTTTTGTTGCCATGTAATGAGCAGTTTGTCTGTAGTAATGTTTTGTTTTCCCCACATTTTAGAAACTTACTGCAATTGTATTGAAACTCATAGTAGGTATGAAAAATGGTATATTATGCACTGGAGTTTTTTTCCCCATAACAAAAAAATTACGAGATACTGCCATTTATTTTTAATCCTATGTGGTGAACTTTTTTTCCCATAAGCTGTACCAGGATCTCTTGTATAAATTGTGTAAATTTTTTAATCAATGACTCATACCCACTATTTAACGTATTTTAACAAATTAGGGTATGATTTAATTATTGTTCTCAGCGAAAGGCCACAGGGCATTTTACAACCCCAAGGATTTTTTTAGAACTAATATCCTTATGTACCTGATTTTTTTTCAAAGCGGGGAAAACCTTTAGATTTTATTAGAAGATCACTTGATCCACTTATGTCCTACAGTCCCTGGACAAATTATGAGATGCACTGCAAGATTTCATGTATCAATCAATGATGAACAAAATACCTTTAGAAGGACATTTGTGTTCCTAAACTTAAGCTATTGAATAGAAAATACTATCTGCTATACTTAATACATATATAGACATCTTTTTTAATGATATGGCATTCTTTGGTATGTTTTCATCATTACTAAAAAAATACAGTGTGTCTAATAATTTTTCCAGGGACTGTAAGTTGGTGGAAGAACATGCTAAGTGACATTTAAAAAAAAAAAAGACTTTTGTGTCAATGAACATGTTATTCCCTTCTTTAAAGATTACAAGTTTCCCCTTTTTCACAAACCTTAAGTTGAGCATATTTTTTACTTTACAAGTACCGTTTTCAACAGAACTGAGTGCAAACAAAAAACTTCTAAGCTCATTTTCTCCTTTTCACCTTTTTGTCACTTAGCACGTTCTTCCACTAAGCTCTTCAATTTATCCACGGCAGAGACTCGACTAAAAAAAAATCAATATTCAAATATATCGTCAGTAGCCTGTGCATGAGTATTTCAACATATTAATATATTTTTTTTAAAACATGTTACAGTTTATACCTATCATTAATATAAGTTTGGGTTTTTATTATTAGGTGCAAAATAATTTGGTTCAAATGGTTTGGAACATAATTCAAAAGCTGAAAGTACGAGAAGAGTTAAAGAAGCTGTCTTTAGAGTAAGTTTTGTTTTTACTTTAATATATTATTTTAAAAATTACTTTTGAGTCACTTGTTCTAAACTAATGTTCTGATGGAACTCCCACCTTGAATATATTTAAAATATGTGCTTACTTGTGTATTTATTTTAAAGCAATATTTCATTTAGAATATACTAGATCTTTCAATTTATTTCTTAAGTACAGTTGAACCTCGTTAAAGAAAACTTGTTTAACTCGAAATTTTGCCTAAGTTGAACTGAAAGCATTTCCCCAGCTTATAAAGCTTTGAGGTAATGCTAAAAAATATATTAACGCGAAATTGCTTTAAGTAAAATCTTGCTTAACCCGAACAAAAAAAATTGAGAATTTGACTTTTTTTCTTAGTGATTCAAAGTTTCAAAGGACAAATGAAACATTAAAAGAAAGCGGAAAGTAAACATTACAAAAAATAAATGATCTTCGACTTCTAAGAAAAGCACAAGATCTCCCATGATTCTACAGTTTTAATCCAATTGCTGTTCCTGAAAAAAATTCTTAAATTTTCTATAGTGTGTACTAGTCCAGCGTTTCCCAACCTGGGGGTGATCGCCCCCAAGAGAGCGATTTGTGTGTTATCAAGGGGGCAAAAAATACTTGAGGGGCGATGAGTATTCAACATTACATACATTTTATTGTATGTAACTAAATTGCAAGGCTATTTGAAAGATACTTATGTGTTTCCTTTTTAATAGTTTAAACCTGCGGTTCCCAACCTGGGGGCCATCGCCCCCCCAAGTAGGCGATTTGTGTTATCAAGGGGACAAAAAATGCTTGAGGGGCGATCAGGTAGCGATGAGTATTCAAAGGGGGGGGGGGATTAAAATAATGTTGTACCTTTGTACAGTAAAACCATTCTCCAACCATAACCAAACCAGCCAATTGTTACATTCAACTCTCTTAAATGTTGTAGAAACCAGTAAAAATATCTTAGTTAATTATTTCACTTTTGTTTTTTAAAAATTATGTTAAAAATATGTGTTTGATGTTTTTTTCTATTTTATTTAAAAGTGACCGGATAAAGCTTCTTTGGTTGCTTTTATAAACGGTTAGTCAGTGTTATAAAACTGTTTTATAGTTACACTTTAACTCAAATTATGATTAGACATAACATGAAAATTAAAAGGGGGCGATGGATGTTGATCGACCTAAAATACAAGGCGATGGTCCAGAAAAGGTTGGGAACCACTGTACTAGTCCAAATGAACTTTGTTAATAGAATTACTAATTCTATATACAGTGTATTTATTACATTTTAAAATTAGTATAATATTTAGATATTATTTTTTTTAACTCTTCACTGGTTCAATGTAAAAGAATTCCTGATAGTTAACATGAAATTCGGTTAAAACAAAATGTTTCATGTTCCTTTTGAGTTTGTGTTAACGGGGTTCGACTATACAGTGTTTTTTCTTTTTTTAATTATGCAATTTAATTTTCTTAGGTGGACCGGTGCTTTGCTTGGGAATATCTTAAAAACATTTGTGAATGGGAATGATATTGAGAAAGCCTGGTATGTATAATTTATTAATTGGCTTGTTTCAAATGACGATAACTTCCCAATTTTATTCTCGCCCTTCCGCAATACCATTGAATGTTTCGGTTTCAATCTTTGTGTGTTCTTTTTTGTCTGCTGTGTTCTATTTTAGAGTTCTCTACATGAAACTTGTGTTTTTATTCTTGATATTTATTAAACTTTGACAATATTAAAACTGTAATTAGCAAGCAATGTTCAAAGCCTATTAAAATGTTAATGAAACTAGCAATTACTTTCGTTCATTCTGTTACATTTCATCGATGGTAAATAGAATTCATTTACGACGAAAAATGGAGGTACATTATTGTAAAACTAGCAAATAAATACCCGTTCTTCGCACGGCTAAAAAAAAATATCAAATTGATCCAAGTATATGTGTCATTTAATTTGCTGTACGATAATAAGCTTTGCCTTTGTTCCCGTTCATTATAAAGAATATAAATCCTGTTACTTATATTGCTTTAAAATTCCAAAATAAAAATACATCACTATAAAATGCACATCCTCATATCACAAAAATCTTCCTCATTATGAACTTACTGTCATCGCAATTTTCCTGATAAATTCAAAATTAACCATAATTGTATAACAATGTTATTTCACGTCAAAACCGCCATTCTGGTTTTTTTTTTTTTTTTAAACCATTTAGCTCATTGGCAAATTCAATTATTTTTCAAATCATTAATTTAGTTTCTGAAGGTAATGGCAAGAAAATAAAGCCATTTCAATTTTAATTAATTTTTTTGTTCATTTGAATTTCTTCTGTCGAATGGCAACACGAAAGGAAAAAAATGATCGGATTTGAGCGAAAGTGGTGTATTTTTTTCAGAAAATTAGAATTTTCTCTAAAAATGGAACAAATATGAAACAACTAAGCCTCAGGTGCACATGTTGGTATTAAAGGGAATCTATCTTAAAAATTTCGAATTTCTGAGGGCAGTATAAGTAGGTCTTTTACGATCCACAGACAAACAGACTCTTCCTTTTATTATTATAGATATTGTCTGATTGTATTTAACATGAAGTTATGCAAATGCATCAAACATTCAAATTTCAAAGTTAAACTAATCCTTGATTTTATTATGTAAAGGGTTCTTTATATTCCTTAATTTCTTTCTCAGGTATGTCATACAGAAATTACGTGAACAGGAAAACTACATTTCTGGCTACCCTGAGTAAGAATTTTTTCCTGTGATATCCCTTTGGATTTTTTTTTTTAGTTTTACTTGCTGTAATATGATGTTTCCTAGTTTAAAATATCTTATGGGACTAAACTTTTAGTTAAAATATAAAATGTTTCAAAATATGCAAAATATGTTTTCTATTAGGCAATTGGAAGTAAAAAAAAGTTGCTAATTGTTTAATCAATATTAGATTTCAGAAATTAAGACCTTATGTTTTGTGTACCATTTATATATTGTGTACTTAGTTCTTGTAACAGATTTTTTGTGTAACCAAATTGAAAAAGTTTGCCAAATTGAAAAGTAATTTAGATTTTTATGTCTTTCTCTTTTAGAAAAAAAGCTTTGCTGAAATTTTGTGGACTTTGCTTAGAAAATTCTGATTATGACAAACTTAATGTAAGATATTCTGTCATTTCTATGTCTTTCTTGATTAATAAATTTGTAGCTTTATTAGTTAAACAGTAAATCAATAATAGATTAATTTAATTAACACTTGCAAAATTCATCAAACACATTTAATTTTCCAGGTAATTTTTTTTTATCATTGCACCATTGCATTACAAAGTAAAATATTTTACAATAAATTTATTCTTTAGAAATTTATATTATAGGAATTCAAAATTTGAATTATATTTGATTGTTTATTCACTTTTAGCTAATCAGACTAATTTACAGCAACTAAAAATTTTATGTATCATTATTTTTCTTTAACAAATAGAGTCAAACCCCGCTATAGTGAACCTGGGATATAGTGAACCCTCGCTTGTAGTGAACCTTTTTAGTGGTCCCGTCTGAACTCCTATTTAACTAATATTATTTTATATAGATATAGTGAACTACTTAGAAGAGTTCGCTTATAGTGAACTCTTCCCCCCCCCTCCGGAGTTGAATGAAGCCATTATTCACCTCCTATCTATTCTTTATTTTCAACCACCTCTTGAAAACTGGGCATAAGTGGAACTTTCCAATTGTCCATTTAACCTGTACTTCTCTGTTACTCTCTTTTATTTCCTTGTGAAAGATTTTAGACGCATTTTCAATAGGAGGCCATCGGAAAATTGGCAGCTTTCTATAAAGAAAAAAGCCTAAAAATGCCAATAATTCAATTATTTATTCAATTAATTCAAGATATGCAAAACCATCATTATTCTTGTAAAAGCTTTATATCCTATAAAACTTTTTCCAGAAAAATTGGCTATAGTGAACCAATTGTTGGTCCCGTAGAGGGTTCACTATAGCGGGGTCCGACTGTATTTTGTGCTTGCCTTGCCATTTTACCTTATTCTTTTAAAAAGACAGATTTTTTATTTTAACTAGCTTAATAAACCTGGTGCTGTATGTCTTTTATAAGGGTGACTGGTATATTATGTGATCTTTTACTTTATGCCAAGTGATTACCCTCCTCAATGTTCCATTTACAATCTTGTATATTAAACTTTAATAATAATACTTTTACTAACTTTACTTTAATACTAATATTTTTTCATACTTATACTTTATTTTTGCTAACTTTGAAATTTCTTTTTAAAAAATTGCTATTATTCCTATTCTTACAACAGCTATTCTATAGAGAAATCAACTCATGTATTGTCCTTCTAGTCATGTTTGCGTTCGATTTTCGAAAATTTGTTTCTAAGTACAAAAGGAATAAGCTCCTAAAATTTGGACTCTGTTCCTTCAATAGTTTTGGCTGGGCGTTGATATAGGAATGAATCAGTCAGGGCTGTTTCCTTTATTAATACAGGTATCGAGGGATAGGAAAATTACTTTAAAAAAGTAACTATTACAATTGCAGTTACTTTTTAAAATGTCAAGTTATAAAAAAAATTGCAAGTTAGCCATCTTACCGGGGTTTTTTTTTAAACATAGATCAAAGAAATATTGACAATCTGAAAAAAATTAAAACGAAAATTCAATGTTGTCTTTTGTTAAATTTTAAATACAATAGTTAAGTTCAAACCGAACTGCCAAAATGACCTATGAAAAGCAGCTTCAGAAGTGATGGGAAGGGAAAGTAATAAAGTTTTTGTTACCAATAAAAGTAACTAAGTTACAGTTACTTTCTGAAAAATCTAACAGCATTAACCTAAAAAAAAGTAACTGTTACCAGTAACGCATTACTCCAATCCCTACAGATATCTATAAGCATAATATAATGTATAAAATAAAATGTTTGTTGGTTTTTCAGTATGCCATCAAATATGCTGTCAATGGTGCATATCCTGACTTCAGAGAAGATGTTGGAAACTTAGCAAATGAAATGGTGCTTGAGAAAAAGCTTAGCGAGTCTCAAAGGTTTGTGTAAATTTTCATTTTTTTTTGGAAATGGACTTTGCAAAACTTAAATATTTTTGCCACAAACAGCTCTTGTGAAGCTGCTTTAGTTTGGAAACGTCGGAAAGTCGAATACGTCTAATTCACATTTTAATTGAAACAACATTCTGTGTGGCTGGTTTTAAAGAATAAAATTATAATACTTAGAATTTTGAGCCCAGTCGGTTAGGCATTTGCCTAGCATGCAGAAGGTCCCAGGTTGGGGCTGGGCATCGCCAAAATAACTGCCGACCTATAAACAGCCCGTGCAGCCAAAGTGTCCGACGAATAATGTACCCCGTGTGGTGGGAGTGCACGTTAAATATCCTTCAAAGTCCTAACGCTACGTACGATGTCGCCCTTAACGGTTGCGTTGGGTGCCTACTCGGGTGTTGGCTCGTCACTTGACCGTGGTTATAAAATACGACGCCCGTCGCCAATAGCCTTCGTGTAGCTCTAGTGCGACGATAATTCAATAACTAAACTTAAATCAAAGAGCTTTATGTAAGGAACAAAATAAAAAAAAAGTTTATAATGATATCTCATATATAGCTTCTGAGAAAAATTTCCTAAAGTTACCTACGATAATTCAAACTAAACTAAACTTCTTAGAATTTTACTAATAGTTTATTGCTTGATAATTTAAACTATTTATTCTAAACTTAATTAAAGCCTGTTGTTTACCTTTATTATTGTTATTATTTTCTTTTAAGCTAAATGTACATATTTCTATTGATATATCATATTCTTAATGTGCAACATCTAGTAAGAGAAAATCAATACATGTTTTCTGATTTAGGCGTCCAAAAATATTTTATTGGTGGTTTTATTTTAATTCCCACTATGGTTGTAATTTTGTTTAGAGCCCACATAAGCAGCCTGTTTCAAAGTTCTTCATATGATGATGAAAGTTCTAGCAGTTCATCAGATGACAGTTCATCAAGTGACGATTCTTCAGATGACGAGTCTAATGTAGATGATCCTCCAAATGTAAATAAAAAATAATTTTTTTAGGTTTCGTAATAAAATTGTATGTTTAGTTCGTTTGCCCTACTTATCTTTTAGTTTGATATTTTTATGGGTTGTTTGATGAGAAATGCAAGTGTAATTTGTTTGATATTCTTAATTTTGAAATTGATTAAGCCATCCACTATCCTTTAATCACTGGCATAGTAAAACATCTTTAACCTAATAGCAGGGCGTGTAGCGTTGGTCCTTAGTCTCTTAAAGTCCCTTTTTTTATTTTAGGTCCCTTTTAGTCCCTTTTTTTATTTTAGGTCCCTTTTAGTCCATTTTTTTCACCTTTGGTACCCTAAGTCCCTTTTTTAAAAAAAATATTACCATGTGACTAGCATGCATCATTTTTTTTCTTCGTATCGATATTCTTTGTTCTTCGCTCGGAAAGGGGGATTGGGAATATTCGTTATTTTCAGTTGGAGACATCCTTTGTGTTGATTGGATAAAAAGCTGTTTGTCCAACCCCTCCCCCCTTGCACGGAAAACTGGATACTGAAAAGCAGAATAAGTAAAGAAAACAAAAAGAAACAGAAGATAAAAAGAAATTGAAGGCTAAAGGTGAGGCAGCTAGTGAATTAAAAAATCTAAGTTCAAGTCTGATAACTAAAAAGAATGAAGAATTAAAAGCAAAGAAAGTAGCAGACAAGTTGTTGGACGAAGCCACAAAGAGGTTGGAGAGAGCCATGAAATGAAAGAATTTTGAAGAGATGACTCTTGCTCAGGGAATGCTGCATGGGGTCAAAAAATTAAGGTCTTCTGAAGCAGAAACATCAAGACAAGTTTCTTCGATTGCCAAAAATATTGAAAAAAAAATCTTCTGATATTACTTCTTATTTTAGAAAACATAAAAAAAATTAAATTAATAATTTTTACTTGAAAATATAGATACACTCATCATTGTACATGTACTTTTATTTTGCTAAAGAACATTCAAAAGTATTTTTTATTATGTGATTATTAGACTGAGTTTAATCCTGAAAAAAGGTCCGCTCCTAATGACTTGTATTGCAAATTGTGGAACTGATTCACCAAGAGCTAAGCCGAATTGCTGTTTCTTCTCCTAACCTTGTATTCATGCTGAAAAACTTGTTAGTATACTATATCTTATAAGTTGCTCATCTTTAACATGACAATAAGTTACCATGTAAGTAGAAATAGTTTGATACACTAATAATGTTTTTACACTGTCTTCAGTTCTTGTGTTTCATTTAGTCTGGTTTAAAAAAAATAACTCAGGTTTTTGACTTAATTAACAATTTTCTCATTTCCAACATGTCTTAAGCACTTGTCAATTATTTTTTAAGTGGTCCCTTAGGTCCCTTTTTTTAAAACTTTAGGCCTCTAAGTCATTTTTTTTAGAGGTCCAAGGTGCAAAACACCCTGTAATAATTTACAAATTAAAAGTTATTTAAATAAATATTTGACCCGGAATATTCACAAATACCAAGTGACGTTTGAGACAGCCACTACCTTTAGTCACTTTCTTCTCAAAAACAACCTTTACCTAACACAGGGTGTCTGCCGGTCAAGAAAGTCCCGAAATCGGAAAAAGGTCAAGAAAGTCACTAAACAGTCATGAAATCAGAGCAAAGGTCACCAAAATTTTAAAAAAATTCACACACAAAATTTTTTTTTTTCGAGGCACTTTGCTTTGGAGACCATCTATCATTCCGTCTTATTGCTTTTTATCCTTATTTTTATATTTGTATTTATTTTACTGAGTATTGAATGCTTGTCCCCAATGACTGAAGTCACGCCCGTGGATATAAAAGGTCAAGATGAGTGCATCACGTCTGTGGCTAAGAAAGAACTTAGGTAAGCCAATCAAATGTCTATTCTTACTTAATTATGTGTAGCATTCGATACAATGAGCTTAATTTTTTAAACTCGTGTTTCAAATATGAACATACCATGTTTCACAAGAATGAGACATGTAGTTTGTCACGTCCATGGACTCTGTATGTCTACAGACATGATCAGTTGTCCATGGATGTTATTATGATGTCTTGCTTGACTGTTTCTGGACTATACTATGTAGTACAAAATATAACATGTGTTTAGGCTCGAGTTCTCTGTCTACTTAGAAGTAAAAGTATTAATAATGAAATTGGTTATTTATGCAACTAGTGTGAAAAGTAAGGCTTTTTTAAACGTGTTGAATAAATTATTTAACGAGCGAGTGAAATAAATTCACGAGTTTAAAAAAGGCTATTTTCAACGTGTTGTCATACACTATTTTTTATAATAACGTGCAAAAAGGTATTTTTTAAATTGGCATTTATTGATTGGCTTATTATTTATTTTATTATCACATTCAAATGATTTGAAGGTGATTATATATATTAATGATTATTTTAAAATCATGTGCAAAAAGTTTTTCTTAGATTGGCATTGGAAATAAGAAGCCAAATAAAGAATTACGTTCAAATAAAGAATCACGTTCAAATAAAGAATTTTACACCAATCACAAAGCAGCCGAATAAAATATCACGCTCAAATAAAGAATTTTACACCAATCAGATGCTCTTATTTACTTTGTCGCACTAGTGCGTAAAAGTAACTTTGAAACACGATTTCGTTAAAATCATCACTTTTGCCACGATTATTGATTTGAAAAGTTAGTTTTTTTGCACGATATTATAAAAAAAGATTTCTTTAATTTACAGAGGGATGATTTTAAAACTGACCACTCTTGATTATGAATAAATTATCAAAACACAGAAAATTAAAGAAAAAATTTTAATATTCAGCTAATTAATACATTGAGCACTAAATTATTTTGCTGAAGTTGAACTCCGAAAAGTTGAACTTTGCTCAACTCCTCACTATGTATGTTTAAAAGTGTATTAAGCTGATATAGTAACCAGCTTGTAATTACAAAGGAACATGTTCTAAAACTAGTTTTTTTTTCTGCAGATATTTTTTAAGATGCGAAAATCAGAAAAGTTAACGGAAAATGAGCAATGAAAGAAAAAAGGATCTCTTTATGAATGACGATTACGAATTCCCCGATAGAATAGATTCGTTCTTTCGCTGTTGACCCATCTATACAATAAAATTTTCGATTATTTTTTTCTTAGAGTTTCATACAAATACGCTGTTCACATTATATTGTATTGTGTATATATATATGCAGTCAATACTCGATAACTCGAAGTCCCAGGGGACCCCAAAAAATATTCGACTTATCAGAAGTTCGAGTTATCGAAGTTACCCATCCCTCTCAACTGCACTTTCCCCATTCCTCTCTACTGTACTTTCCCCATTCCTCTCTACTGTACTTTCAGGGTGTCCAGCCGTCGGGAAATTATGGAAAATCGGGAATTGTACTTGAATTTTTTAGCGCCGGGAAAATCGGGAATTATGCTTGAAATTGTTGAAAATTCCGGTGTGCATCGCGAAATTTCGCCACTTTCTGCAATTTTCGAATTTTATCAATTTAGGAAGATAAGCCTTTTGTACCTTTTATTACGAGATGTAGCAATCGGCCGATTAAAAAAAAATTCCCAATTTGTAAATTTCAGATTTGCTAATTTTCAAGAGTTCTCGATTTTTCCGAGGATATCTAATTCCTTCAAAGTTACGAGATTTGTCTTCTTTTTTTTAAGATTAAGAATTTCGCCGAATCTATAAGTTATTTGTTATGGTTTTAATGTTCGCGATTCGTTTGCTAATTTTCGAAGATTCTCGATATTCCGTGATTTTGCAGTTAGCCTAGATTTATTATTTGGGCGGAATTTAAGGTTAGGGTATTTGCTAATTTGTTCCCGGTTTGTTTATTTTTCAAGAGTTCAATCTTCCTATTTTTGAAGATGCACGCGCGACTTACACATTTTCAGTTTCGCGATTCAAATATTTCGTATTTGCGATTTCGTCATTTTTACTGTTATGAGAATTTCTTGATTCGCCGATATTCGTTTCATGATTAAGCGATCTTTGAATTTTGTTGTAATTTGACGATTTGTGAAGATCAGTGATTGTCAACTTCAAAGTTTTGAAATACAGTACAAAACAGCAAGTTTAAATTATAAATTTTAATAATAAAAATATAAAAAAAATTAAATTTGAAGATGAATTAAGATTACGTTATTCTAAGATGGGTTCTTTGAATATCAGGTACCGGCCAGTACAATCCAATAATGCTATCTGATCAGATTTACTTATTTTGCTGCCTAGTAATTTTCACGAAAACCACCGACGAGGTCGTATCGCCTCAGAATGATTGACAGTTTTTTTTTTGCCTCTGCGTGATCGGAAGAGCGTCTCGTTACTTTTGTAGCTCCGGTTCAGGCCAATCGGCCCAACCAGAATATTTTCCTTTGATTTAAGTATTCGTTAGTATTGTGACCTTGTTTTCACAAAAACAGTTTTATTTTTTGTTTACGTTTTTTTTTTAAATTTCTGTTCGGCCTATACTGGGGTTTTTGTTTTTATACAAGTTTAAGTTTTTTTTTTTTTAAAGGGGAAATCGCCGAAATTATATTGTCCGGATTATGAGTGTCTGGATTAGCGGTTCGTATTAGAAAATTTCCGAAAATTCGCTATTTTACTGATTAGTTTTGCGTTTTATAATTTCGGAATTTATGGATTTTCAAGCTCGTTAATTGCAATTTCTGAAGAAAGATCTTCGGGGTTTTATAGATATTTTCGTTTTTAAGGAGTTCACGAAACGCCGTTTTTCGAAGTTCATGATTTGACGACTTTTACGGTATTCGCAATTACCGATTTCATAAAAATCGCAATCCAACGATTTCTGAGAATTTGGAATTTTCCAGACATCCTGAAATTCGTGATTTACCAATTTTTGAGATATTTTGTGAATCATTAATTTTCCAAAAATTTCGATTTGCCGATTTTGAAAGATTCTTGATTCGCTGATTTTTGAAGGTTTTTCAGAAATCGAAATGTTTAATTCTATTTTTTCAAGTTAAGATTTAATTTGAACTAACTCATTAAGCTATCAGATGTAATATATTAAATTTAAGTTAGTATTTTTAACAATTATAATGAATGAAATATTTT
This sequence comes from Oedothorax gibbosus, assembly GCA_019343175.1. NCBI lineage: Eukaryota > Metazoa > Arthropoda > Arachnida > Araneae > Linyphiidae > Oedothorax > Oedothorax gibbosus. The sequence continues at coordinate 8,225,544 of CM033277.1, read as the reverse complement.
TTAAATAACCTTTTATTTTTTAACATTTTAAAAAGTATCTCATATAAAAGAGAATCCAATGTTATGTGGTGTTTCACTAAAATTGAAGATTGTTACTTTAAATATATACTAACTTAACCCTACGAATAACCCACCCCACTTTGACTTTTAAAAAAATGCTATTAATTTTAATGGTCAGCCTATTTTAAGTGTAGAATATAGGTTTTGATTAAAAAAATTTTTAGTAAGTTTTGGTAATTTGAACATAATTTTTCAAGTACAAATTACTGAAAACAAATTTGCCTGAAACTTGCAAATTAAATGACTACTGACCAGTAAAAATATATGTATACATACAATCATGTATACTCTGCAACTAAGAACTCAACTGGCTAAATTTATGAGATAACTCTAAACTGGCATAAATAATTGATTAGTGCCAAAATAAAATGAATTCAATTCTTTTTCTTTTGCTGAGCTAGTATCATTTCTGGTATAACTAATGTAGTTTAAGAATATTTAAACAAATGGCTGATAAATTGGCTCTAATATGACATCCATTGAAAAAAGTTTGTGGATTAAATATCTTGAAATTCATGCTTGAAATTTTTACAAATTTTGCTGTTACTCCTGACTTAGATATGTACATTAAAGGTTTGTTGTCATAATAGTTCATCATCAATTCTCATCAATAGCATTTTTGCTCGTCAGACAGAGAATGGCAAATGCTTATTAAACAAAAATATGGCACTACAAATCCATTATACATAGCTCTAAACAAGAAATCTAATTGATTCTATATTAAGAATTTGCGTTGGTGCACCATGTAATAATGTTGTTGTATCTTCAGGTGGTGCTCCAGGTATTGTTTAAGATGTGTCATCTCCTTCGGGCTCACGCAAACTGCATTCATTATTGCCTCTTCAGACAAGGGTTCGGACGTTGCAATGTTGTCATCGGTGCACATGAAATCTATTTCCCAGTCTTCCCAGTCCATATCACCCATGCCTACAAGGGTCCCAATTGTCGTTTTTTACTTTCATTGTCATTTGCATTGAAGATACCACAGCTCTTGAAACAGTTCTCGATTACTTAAAAAGAAATATCATTCTCCCAAAATCATGAGTGGGTTGGCATTCAAAGTTTTGAACTGAATTTTGTTTTTTAACCGGGGAAATCTACACCAATACTTCGACTTACAAGATGTTCACTTCGAGTTATCGAGACAGTTTTTTAAAGATAAAGTATAGAAATGATTCGGACTTGATTAAAAGTTCGAGTTAGCGGATTATTCGACTTATATGGAAGTCGAGTTATCGAGGTTATATATATATATATATATATATATATATATATATATTATATATATATATATATATATATATATATATATATATATAATATATATATTATATTATTATATATTATATATAATATATATAATATTATATATATATATATATATATTATATATATATATATATATATATTATATATATATATATATATATATTTATATATTTATATATATATTATATATATATTTTTTTTTCTTCAAAAATATGTTCGATGTACTTGAAAACCTATAATTCAACATGTCTGTGGAAAGCCAAGTTTTTAAAGTAAAGTTTAATGAGAAAATTGTATGGTCTGGACCGATGTTATAGTTTTAATGTAGTATGTAAGTATAACTCAAATCCAAAGTTTCAAAAACTTGCATCGAGATTTTTCGCGTCAAATGGTACGTTTTCAGGGTATTCACCCATGTCGTTTTATAGTTTAATTAATACATACGAATACATAGTGCCTTTTTTTACATGATTTATTTCACCTAATTCTCAACATTGTTTACCTCTAGTTGCTCGTTTACAACATCATAAACATTGCGGTCCCTTGAATTGCGCTATAACCGGGTTATACTGTATTTTGTAATTCTTTCCAGGGTAATAAACCACATAATTTTATTCAAATCTTGCCATTACCTTTTTCATTCAATTATTTATTTTTTTAATATTGAATAATGCTTCTAGATACATTTTTTAATTAAATAATTCCATTAAACTTTAATGAACTTGATTTTTTATTTTTCATTCAAACTACTTTAAATTGTCTCTACACAGTTCGCTTTAGGCTATAAATACGACTGAATTATACATTTAAACATTTCCTGTACGTAAAAACATATAATGATACGTTCGGGTATAATAGTAATATGGAATAACTACTTTTTTTAATATGGGTATGTTGCCTTAGGCGGAAATTATGTAAAATATAGTCCTTGTGGTAAGTCTGATGTCCTCGTAGACTAGTTAATGCATAATTTAGTAACGCGTTTCTATATCTGGCGGGGTTTTCTCCCGTAGGCTTTATTTTTAAATTTGTTCCATAATTATAACTCTATTCTGAATTTTAATTCGAGTTTTTTTTAGTAATAGTATTAGACTGAAAATAGCAACTCTAAAAGGGCTGCACATATATATATATAAGCAGGGCCGGATTCCTAAATAGGCTAAGTAGGCTGTGTAGCCTAGAGCGGCAAATTTTAGGTCCAATTAAAGCGGCCTTCGGCATAAAAATTATTAAAAATATACGAATATTTTTAAGAAAGAAAACAAATAATTAACATCAATGCGTGAATCGTAAACGTATATATAGTTCTAATATTTAGTAGTAAATATGGTAGCAGCGAGGGCAATTGCACCCTCTCCCTCGGATTTGGAAGCTCAAAGAAAAATAGTAGAACAGTTTAAAAAATTTGCCTATTATTTCGCTTTCGATTTAGAGTGTACATGGATGATTCTAATATGCAGAAAAAAAAATAGTCGAGAAAACTATATCTGGCGGCCAATCGATCGTAGCCTACGAGCGGTAAATCTTTAAAATCCGGCCCTGTATATAAGGATGACCCAAGTGGCAAAGACATCTGATCTGTGAACAAAAACTTTTTCCTCTTTTTGTTTCTGGACAAGATATTGTGGAATGAATGAATAATGATGAATTTTTTTAGCCTACTTTTCTTTTTTTAATTCGAAAGAATTAAAAAATGAAAAAGTAGGTATTGACATGCGGTCGATGTCCGTCTGTCTGTCCGTACCCCCCTTCCAAAATCGGTTCTATTCACCCGAAATTAAAAATTCTTTTTTTTTGTTAGAAAGCTATGACATCAGAGACCCGACTTTCATACTTTTTGTCCGCCTGTCTGTACGTCCGACCGTCATAAATCTACTATCTGTCGGTGAATTTCCCATTGAATGAGCATTGAAATTCAATTTTGAGTCATTTAAATCACTGTTGCCCAATCAACAATGACATAAGAAACTTTATTTATTTAAAAATATTTAAAGCAAAATAATTTGTTCATGAATCAGTTTCGAATGACGTCATAAAATGTAGCACAATGTGATTCTTTGATTGTTCATTAATTGTTTACTAAGAAAGCGTAAGGTATATTTTTGCATAGAATTCTGCTTCGTTTTAATTTACATTTCTTATTTTTTTAAATGCCGTTTGGAATAGTTTCATGTTTTTTTGTTATTAATAAATATTTAATTATTCTTTGAAATACAAATAAATCGAGCAGATGATAAATAATATTAAGTTAATTTGCGAAAGAATATTAAGGAAAATAATTGATTTTGGCTTTTAGAAGTTTAAATTATAGCTGGATGCTGTGTTTGGCGATTTTTTCTAATGTGTATAAATCTTGTGTAGAAACGGTTGTTGATTATATTTACTGCTAGTTGTTTCTCGATAAGAATTTCCGTAACGTATAGAAGTATTTAAGTAACAAGAAAGTAGGCTTTTTTACTTCTTTAAGAACTTTTTGTTTTGTATTTATATTTGTATCGATAATTTTGTTACTACATAACCAATCACAAACTTTTCAAAAAAAAATCTTATAAAATTGCTATTTGGGGTCAATATTAGAAAAATTCTTAATTTGCGTCCCGACCTAATTTTTTTTTACTAGAATTCCCAATAAAATCATCACATTTAGTGTTTATTTCTTACTGGGATTGCATACGTTTTAAAGTTTTCAAATGCCAGATTTTTAATGTGTTACACCTAGTGATGCATAGTTTGCAAATATACCTTATTCGTTCTATATTATTAGTAACAAACATACTTGAGAATAAAAACTATCGTTTAAAACTTTTATTTATTGTCTTTTATCAATATTAGGCTTTATTTGTATAAAAATTATTGTACCAAAGCTTTAGTTTCCAAATTTTCAATTAAGATCATTATCATCTGAATTGCAATGAACTCAAATTATATAATTTGCCATGCTCTTTTGAAGTGTTATTGCTTGTTGCTAGAGGTTGACCAAAATATAGATAATGGTTGCAAAAAGATTTGGAGTTATCACATGGACTAAATTTTGGTAACATTGCTTCCCAGTTTTTTTAAGCCAGCAAATTGACTCCAAGTTTTTATGTAACATGACATATTATTTTTAACAGCGCAATCAATCAGTATGTAGGGGAAATATTTACACTCTTAAAACAAACGAGCCGTTTTAACTCAGTCTGAGTTAATTTCCACTCTTTCCGTGTCAATGCACTTCCCTATAGGTGGTTTCCTCTTTTGCGAGTGGTAAGAAATAAGAAATCTAGTCATTCTTAACGAGCGATTTTAACTCAGTCTGAGTTAATTTCCATCCTTTCGGTGCGAAATGCACTTCCCCTATAGGAGTGGATTTCACTCTTTTGTTTTAAGAGTGTAAGTACTTGGATTCTTTTCTGCTACTAAATCCTTTCCTGATATTTACCGGAGTGGCATAAATTGCATTAATAATTTATTGTACTGAGGCCCAGCAGTGGCTTAGTGGTAGTGCTTCGCATTGCCACACCAGGGGATCGAGTCTCGGATTGGGCGAGGTTGACTCAGCCTTTCATCTCTTAAGGGGGGTCGATAAAATGAGTACCAAGCATGCTTGGGAACTAAACACTGGGTATTCCGCGTGAGGCTGACCACCTTACCGGGACACATGCCTAGCACCCCAGAGCCCTTGGTCACGTAGGCTGGAATGGGCACGACCGGCCTCGGCCCACTAACGGGCTGTTGCGCCGAAGAGTTTTTGTATAAAAATTCACCCCAATGCTCAATAAGACACAAAATATGCATGTCAGACGTTTACATGTCGCATCGGTAACATCAACTTCTGAAAAGAAAGCCCAAGCTGAAACCGTCCTTTCCGGAAGAGTACCATGTCATTGAAACATCCCAGTAGACTGTTTACTAAGTTCCAAACTGCAGCTTCAAAAATGTCCAGTGGAAAACAAGTAAGAATTCTGATTTTTTTTAATACTCGCTCAATAAGTATTTCGCACTTGGTTTGTCGAAATGAACGCCAAAAAATGGTCATATATTATAGATCGTTGGATAAATTATGATACTTAGGCCTTCCGCTAATAATTTCCAAAGAAAAAAATAGTTCAAATTAAAATCCATTAAGGTTAATTCAAAACCGCATAACACTCGATAATTAAAGTAACACTTTCTTTTAATCACACAAAGCAGCCGGTTCAACGAATAATTAATACATTTTTCATAAATCTCAGACATTCACTTCATCTTGTCTGAGTTTAACTTAGTAAATATATTCAGAGAACCTGGGCTGTTGAACGGTTTTAGGTTATCCCGAGGGACAGTATACATGAACTTTAATTGCAAAAAGGGCTTTAAAAAAAAGGAATAAATGTCTTTAAGTACATGACCTGTCTCCTATTATTTAGAACACTTGTCTGACAAAACGAATATGTACGTAGCTTGTCCAACAATTACGATAAATAATGACCACACATTACGACAATCCATCAATGCCGTATAATAAGGAAAAAGACAATAACCAAACTTAACCTGTACTTGTTAGTTTGACTACATTGTAACCATTATTTTAAGGACTTTTTCTACCTGAAATCAGTATTTATAAGAATTAGCCCTGTTAGGCATACTTTTATATCATTGGGTGAACATTCCCAGCAACGTATATTGTTTCTTCACCTAAAAAAACACACCTTCACTTTAAAACTGACCACTCTAAAAAGCATACACCTTTTAATTATGAATTTGCTGTAATTCGGGTGTGTGGAACAGTATATATATATTTTATTAGCATATATCAGCATATATATATATATATTATTTTATATTTTCTCATTAGTGTTTGTTCACACTTGGCTATGGTAAAAGTGTCCGTGAAGCGTTGGCATGTTTCACCAAAAAAAAAAAATCCTAGTAGCTGCAACGACTTTGTCGAGAAACGTTTCACCATATTTTTGGAATTTGGTTGAACCATTTTCAGGTTTTCAAATCTGGGAAAGGGTTCACCTACACTCTTAAAACAAACGAGCGGTTTTAACTTAGTCTGAGTTAATTTCCACTCCTTTCCGTGCCGAAAGTGCACTTCCCCTATAGGAGTGGATTTCACTCTTTTTGCGGAGTGGGTAAAAGAAATAAAAGAAAACAATCTACGTCCTACACTCTTAAAACGAGTGGTTTTAACTCAGTCTGAGTTAATTTCCACTCCTTTCCGGTGCCGAAAATGCACTTCTTCTTTATGAGTGGATTTCACTCTTTTGTTTTAAGAGTGTAAAACCCAAAATTTAGTGAAATGCTTCACCACACGGCTTTTGGATCTGTTAGGAGCCATTTTTTGGTGAAACCAAGTGCGAAATTCATATTGGTGTATGCCTCTTCACACATACATATTATGCAGTGAAACAGTCATTAAGTACTGCAGGTTTTAAAGTAATAGAAAAGTCTGCTATTTTACTTCTTTCGTGACTTCTTGCTTTATCTTTGTAGGTTTCAAACTTGATTCAAAACCTTTTATCGAATATATATCAAGTATCAGGGGGCTGGGGAGCCCAGTCGGTTAGGCATTCGCCTAGCATGCGGAAGGTCCCAGGTTCGGGTCCGGGCATCGCCAATATAACTGCCGACCTATAAACGGCCCGTGCAGCCAAAATGTCCGACGAATAATACCCCGTGTGGAGGGAGTGCACGTTAAATATCCTTCAAAGTCCTAACGCTGCGTACGATGTCGCCCTTAACGTCTGCGTTGGGTACCTACTCAGGTGTCGGCTCGTCACTTGACTGTGGTTCTAAAATACGACGCCCGTCGCCAATAGCCCTCGTGTAGCTCTAGCGCGACGATAATTCAAACTAAACTAAATATCAAGTATCACATAAAACTTTGTAATACCAACCGACAAAGCAATTTCTACAGTTGGAACGAGGGTCTGAAAAAAGAGCTCCGAGCGTTCTCCGCTTCCGAGAATCCCAAGTTCCAAAACCGCATCCTTTGGAGATTTAGCATGGTTTGGGGAGACAGACAGACACCATTAATTAGGTGGGAATGGAAAAAAGACAGACAGACAAAAAAGAAAAGAAAAATGGTCGTTTTTGAATAAATACCGAGCACAGGTTCAACGAATCTGCGCACGATACTTACCAGCTACTTCGTTTGTGGTAAAGGATTCAAGAAAAACCTACTTTCAATTATCTGTCGCCTATATATTGAAAAGGAAGTCTAGTCTGGAAATCGAAGAATTAAAAAAGCCTTGGTACGTTGAAACTTTTATTGATATTTCGTCATTTAACTCTAAAGAAGCATTTGTGACCATTCACATTCAGTTTTTAATATTCAATTTTCGTGTAACTTCCTTTTTAATGCATATTCCTTTGTCTTTTATTTTGTTTATTAAGATAAACTTAAGCAAAAAGCTTAATTTCGCATGACAAATTTTCTTGCCAAACGTGCTTTTTAAAAAAAAACTAGTTGATTTGTGATATAAAACTAGCCTAGGTGCGTGGAAACTTTTATTAATATTTCGTCATTTAAACTATTAAAAGAAGATGATAATAGTATTCACATATAATGATGTGTGAATACGATTATCACCTACCTTATCGAATAAAAATGTTAACTTTAAATTTTAGAAATTCTTTTCCCTGTAACTTAATTTTTTCTTACATAAACTGTTCAGTATTATGATCTCCATTTGTCTTTTATTTGTTTATTAAGATAAACTTATGAAGAAAGCTTAATTTCGCATGGCAAATTTTCTTGTTAACCGCCGTTAAGGGGACATGGAACAAACCTTTTATCGAATATATATAACGACGCTTCAAAATATCAAATTTTCATTTTAACTTTCAATCACTAAAATGAATATTTATGAAAATTTTTATAGAATACGCATCTAAATATGGGGTTGGTGTTCGCAAATTTGGTAGCTAATTTCAATATAACTTTGTTTCCAGCTTCATATGTCATGATTTTAAAACACCAATTTTTAGCTTTTAGGTACACTTTCCAGCACAACTATTGCGTGTATCTGAAAATATTTTTTATATAAATAAAGAAGTAATTTTTTATAGAAATAATAGAAGTCCATTCAACCCAATGAACCTTAAGTTTGACGATAAAACATTCATAATTTTAAGTTATTAATCTAAATAAAATTTTGCGTAGTTCTTAAATTAGAAAAATCGTTTTATTTTTACTCAATATTTTTTCGGAATATTTTTGGTTCACTGTGTTAAATAGACATGTATACACAGAAAATTTCAACCCTTCTAGTAAAATGGAAAAAGAGAAAAGTGTACCTTATGGCTGGAAATTGGTGTTTTGGAATAATGACATTTAAAGCCTGCAACAAAGTTATATTAAAATTAACTACCAAATTTGCAAACTCCAGCCCCATACTCAAATGTGCATCACAGAATTTTTTTCGTAAATACACGATTTAGTAACTAAAGTTTAAATGAAAATTCGATATTTTGAGTGGTCGTTTTGTTCCCTGTTACCTTAATGAATTTTTTTTAAAAAAAACTAGCTGTTTTGTGATATAAAAGTAACCAGGGTACGTTGAAACTTTTATTAATATTACGTCATTTAAGCCATTAAAGAAGCATTTGTGCACCAGATTCCTCTTCATTTAAAAAGGGGGGGAAATCGACAGGTGCTGGGGTATGGCTACCTGACGATGCCGATTCCTATTCATTTCTCTTTTATTTGTTTATTAAGATAAACTGAAGCAGAAAACTTAGTTGTGCATTGCAAATTATCTTTCCAACTGTCTCAAATGAGTTTACAGAAATAGTTGATATGTAATAGTACCTGCTAATTAAAACGCTTTGACCATCTTTAAATACAAATTTCACAAAAAGGGTCATTTAGCTTTACCTAACGTTTTTTACTTGCCACATTTGGTTTAGAAAATTCACCTACATTTATTAAATTTCTTTGTAAATCAAGTAATAAACTATAAATCTTTTTTGATAACTTTTTTTTAGATTTTACTTATCGCAGTTGGTTTAGAAAATGCACTTACTACTTTAAATCAATTATTATATAAATTTCTTTGTAAATCAAGTAATAAACTGTAAATCTTTTTTTATATATAAATTTAGCACTAAAATTTTAATATAAATGCGTATAACGTATCGTTTAAAATTAATTTAATATTTGTTCTCATAAATCAGATAAATTTTCATTTATAAATAAAGTATTTAAACATGAATCAAAATCTCATAATTAAAAAGACGCTTATATTTCGACGCAATTTTGCCACCAGTTTTTTTTTTCATTTATTTAATCAAGAATCAAATGTGAAATAGTTAAAACATAGAAATCGTGGTAATAATTAGCATTAAACACACTGACCTTCTCTATAACATGTTGAATAGTTAGAATTCCACCGAATTTCTAGAACAACCTTTATTTATTCATAATTACCTCAATAATGGAAATATTATAATTGCCATCATCATTAATATGTGGAAATCTGCATACCATCATACCTCCACCCCTTTATGAAACACAGAAACGTTCATATAGCTATTAACTACACTGCTCAAAACAATTAGGGGAGCACTTTGCGTACTTTTGTAAACCCTTTCAGTTCCAACTTCTTACTTTTTATTCTAAGAATCTAAAATTTGTGAAATAGATTCATTATGCATCCAGAATGAAATGGTAAAAAACAGGGAACTAAATCTTATTTTTTAACTAAAATATTTTTGGGGAAAAATAGGAATCATAACTTTTGAATAAATTATAACAATAATTTTTTTTTAAAACTTTATTTGTAAAAAAGAGATAAATTATTTTTTTTACATCTAAGAATACAATCGTGAAGAATTTATGGTCAAGTTACTTCATAAAATTTTTTGGAAGTGAATTTTATTTTACCATGTTTTTCATATTTTCCATTTAATTATAACAAAAATTATTTAATTTTTCAAAAGACATGATCCTTCCATCTAACGATAAATAAGAGCGAGCTCAACTTAGTGAGAAAAAAAAACGCAAGCTGATGATTCCAAATGGAATCTTTGGGGGTGAAAGGGTTTAAACCATGCGTTCCCCTAATTGTTGTGAGCAGTGTATCTTATATAATCCCCTGAGATGATACGTCTCTTCGTACCAACATTTCTTTTTCAAAAAAAAATTGGAGATCACGTCTAAACTAGTCAAGATTTTCTGTTTTGTAGTTTATTACAATTCGATGGAGATATGATAAATTTTTCTTGTTGATGTTTTATCTCGTATCAATTTCTATCTTCATAATCAAAACAAGTTTCCGAAATAGTTTGTAATCGATCTGAAAGAACTTGTCATTACTGGCCCGATAACCAGAATGATCAAAATTCTTACACGTGGCACAGAAACTTAGAATTCTTAAAATGCCTTATATAATCACCAAACTGTTGACAACATTTGTGTGTACTTTTCTATTTCCATGGTGAAAATCTCTCCCTTGTGAATCTTAGCGACTTATAGGATTGATGGTTGACAAAACACAGTATACACTCTTAAAACAAACGAGCAGTTTTAACTCAGTCTGAGTTCATTTCCACTCCTTTCCGGTGCCGAAAATGCACTTCCCCTATCGGAGTGGATTTCACTCTTTTGTTTTAAGAGTGTACACTTTTAAAGGACCGCAGTATACACAACGTAAGTTTACCATTGGAAATACTCCGTTTGGCAGAGGTTTATATTTTTGGTGACTTTATTGCTTGCGCTCTCGAAATGGAAAAGTAACCATTTTTTTTAATTCACGCTTAGCATATCGTGTAATGCGCCAATTATTGCAAGACGCCATACAATTATTTGTAACTGTCAATCAAAATCTTATTCAAGTAACCCGATATTGGTTTCAACGATATTTTCAAACCAAAGTAACGTCCATTAACTTTTGTATTCGACTTATAATTCGAGAATCTATTTTTTTTATAGAATACCAGTTAGCATACTTTGTACCTGTAAATCATAATGGAACCAATATGACATGTATTTCAAACATGTTTGAAAATTGTTAGCAATCAATGACATAGGAATAACACAATTAAAGCTTAAAAAGCCGTTAGTACCACAAACCCAACCAATTTATTGAAAATTAAAAAAAAATATTCGAACCAATTTCAAGAAGTGGGAAGGTCGGGACCTGTAAGTCAGCTACATTTATCACATAAAAAATTCCGCTTGTAAAAATATTCAATACAGCCGGAAAAATGTGGCAGAGAAAATATTTTTTTTCGCCATAGGATTAACACTAAAGCACTTTACTTTGGAGACCCCCGGTCCAGCGCGCCCTTTCGCCCTTAAAGCTTAAAAAGCCGTTAGTACCACCAACCCAATGACCAACTATGAGCCCCAACGTATTGTCAACGAGACTTATACACAATCAAAGGTCCCCATTAACTCTCTTAATTGGCTTATAATCCGAGAATCTACCATTTTTTCCGTTAAAAATACCACCTATCACACACGTCACCGAATTCTAATTGAAATTGGAGTTTCACTGAATTCCGAGAAAAATCCTTTAGTTTCTTAAAATAATATCTCCAAATGATAGAAGTAATTTAAGGGGAATGGGACGCGTTGGACTGCGGTCTCCAACTCACAAGTGCCTCGTGTCAATCCAATGGCGAAAAAACTATTTTCTCTGCCACATTTTCCGGCTGGGATGAATATTTTACAACGGTATTTTTTAAATAATTAATGTAGATAACTTACAAGGTCTCCATCTTCCACTTTTTGAAATTGCTTCGAATATTTTGTGTGAAAATATTTATTGAAATTAAAAAAAAATATTCGAACCAATTTCAAGAAGTAGGAAGGTCGGACCGTAAGTCCGCTACCATTAATCACATAAAAAATTCCGCTTGTAAAAAATATTCAATACACCGCCGAAAAAATGTGGCAGAGAAATATTTTTTTTTCGCCATAGGATTAACAATAAAGCACTTTACTTTGGAGACCCCGGTCCAGCGCCCGCCTTTCTCCCTTAAAGCTTAAAAAAGCCGTTAGTACACCAACCCAAATGACCAACTATGAGCCCGACCATTGTAACAACGAAACTTTTACACAATCAAGTCCCCATTAACTCTCTTAATTTGGTTATATTACCGAGAATCTACCATTTTCCGTTAAAAATACCACCTATCACACACGTCACCGAATTCTAATTGAAATTGGAGTTTCACTGAATTCCGAGAAAAATCCTTTAGTTTCTTAAAATAATATCTCCAAATGATAGAAGTATATTAAGGGGGAATGGGGCGCGTTGGACTGCGGGTCTCCAAACTCAAGTGCCTCAGTGTCAATCCAATGGCGAAAAAACTATTTTCTCTGCCACATTTTCCGGCTGTATTGAATATTTTTACAAACGGTTTTTTTTAAATAATAAATGTAGATAACTTACAGGTCTCCATCTTCCCACTTTTTGAAATTGCTTCGAATATTTTGTGTAAAATTATTTATTGAAAATTAAAAAAAAATATTCGAACCAATTTCAAGAAGTGGGAAGGTCGGGACCTGTAAGTCAGCTACATTTATCACATAAAAAATTCCGCTTGTAAAAATATTCAATACAGCCGGAAAAATGTGGCAGAGAAAATATTTTTTTTCGCCATAGGATTAACACTAAAGCACTTTACTTTGGAGACCCCCGGTCCAGCGCGCCCTTTCGCCCTTAAAGCTTAAAAAGCCGTTAGTACCACCAACCCAATGACCAACTATGAGCCCCAACGTATTGTCAACGAAACTTATACATAATCAAAGGTCCCCATTAACTCTCTTAATTGGCTTATAATCCGAGAATCTACCATTGTCCATTTTCCGTTAAAAATACCACCTATCACACACGTCACCGAATTCTTATTGAAATTGGAGTTTCACTGAATTCTGAGAAAAATCCTTTAGCTTTCTTATAATAATATCTCCAAATGATGGAAGTATATTAATTTTACGTGTTAAGATATTTGATTTGGTACCCTTTATTACAGGACATATATGACAGCATACTTTGTATCTGTAAATCATAATTTAAACAATATGAGCTTTATTTCAACGATTTTTGCAAAAGCATAGCAATAAATCTGCCGTGAGCAGGTAAACTGCAGTATATATATATATAACTAGACTATTCCCTTGAACCATTGATGTGGACCATTGTTTTACGCACTCAATAACTGTAACCTATAAGACAGTAAATTGAAAGACTGAATATTTCAGTGCAAAACTGACCCAATTCATTGTTGTGGTTACCCCCGACAGAAATAACATAGCAATACAATTAAAGCATAAAAAACGTTTGTACCACAAACCCAATGACCCGACCTATTGCAAATGTCAACGAAACTTCTACATACTCAGAAGCCTCCCAATAACTTTCTTATTATTATACTAATCCAAAAATCTACTTTTGTCATCTTCCGTTATAAAAAAAAACCTTCCTTTTACACTCGTCACTGAATTCTTAGAAAAATCCTTTCGCTTTCTTATTCTAATTCCAGAATGGTGAAAATATATTTCAAGTTTGCGCCTTAGTATGCAAGATTTGGTATCCTTTATTGCACAATCTGATAACATACTTTGTCCTTGTAAATCACTTTCAAATTGAACTATTATAATATCATTTATTACAACAATGTTTGCAAATTCAAAGCAATATATGACATGGCATCAATACTGCCGTGAGCAGGTAAACTGCATTAACCACTACAATGAATTGAACCATTTTTGCCCTGAAATAATCAGTCATTTAGTATACTTTCTTACATGTAAAAGTTACTGAGTTTTAACAACAATGGTCTAAGTCATTAATCTAGATACCGCAGTTTGCCTGGACACGGCAGAATAAGCATAAAAAAAAACGTTAGTACCACAAACCCAATGACCAGCTATGACCCCTACGACCTATTGCAAATGTCAACGAAACTTTTACATATTAATAAGAGAAACCTCCCATTAACTTTCTTATTATTATACAAATCCGAGAATCTACCATTATCATCTTACGTAAAAAAAAAACACCACCTTTATTATTCACGTCACAGAATTCTTAGAGCTTTAGCTCTCTTATAATCTCTGAATGGTGAAACTTTTTTTTCCGTCTTAGTATGACAGATTTGATATCCTTTATTGCAGGATGTAATATCATACTTTGTACCTGTAAATCATAATTCAAACAATGTGACATATATTTCGAGAACGTTTGCAAATGCATGGCAGTAAATGGCATAGCAAAAGGTTTGTTGGTCTTGAGTGGCAACCGAAACGTTAATGAAAATAAATTATTTTTCTGGTCTCGATTGGTGAATATGTCACATGGGAGCAGAGGACCAATCGGAGCATCCATCGCAAGAATGAAAGTTTGGAGAAATTTACCTAATAATACAATTAAAGCGTAAAAAACCGTTAGTACCACAAACCCAATGACCAGCTATGACCCCTACGACCTATTGCAAATGTCAACGAAACTTTTACATATTCAAAAGTCTTCCCATTAGCTTTCTTCTTATTATTATACTTAATCCAAGAATCCATTGTCACTTTCCGTTAAAGAATACCACAAAATCCTCAGAGCGTGATTCCTCAAATTCCGTACCCACAGAAACGGTTTCTCTTTTTAATAGACCGTGCCCCGACATGTAATTGCATCGTCAGGTAGCCATACCCCAGCACCTGTCGATTTTTTTCCCCTTTTGAACGACCGCAGGTAAATGGGTTCTCGAAGGAACTAGAAAAAAGTGATTTTAGGTGGGGTGGGGATGATAAGAAAGGTAACAGCCCCGTACCTCAGTTATGTTCCTTTTTCTTTTTCCTCTTATCTTTAAATTTATCGCTTTCATTCTTGGTCTTGCTGGAATCACATTTGCTTTTGGTGTTCTCGAAAGTGAGTTGTGTAAAAACCACAGATATCATAGTTAAAGTATTAGATTGGCAGATCACGTGACCTCCAATGCTAACGACGACGGGACGCGCATGGGGGCCAAATAAGAGGGCAAAATGGCCAGTGTTGCTGCCACTTTAAGGAGAAAAATACTACGAAAAAATACCACTTAATTCTAAAATTACAAAAAAAATATCGTAAAAATACTAGCTGCATTTTTTAATCTTTTTAGTGACTTTAAACCTTTTCTAGTATTTTTTTGTAATTTTAGAATTAAATAGTATTTTTTCGTAGTATTTTTCTCCTTAAAGTGGCAGCAACACTGGCCATTTTGTCCTCTTATTTGGCCTACATGCGCGTCCCGTCGTTAGCATTGGAGGTCACGTGAACTGCCAATCTAATATTTTAACTATGATATCTATGGTAAAAAACATTTCTTTCAGTAGAACCAAATCTTTGTTTATATTCGAGAATCTCTTCAAATTTCTGTCCCATAATTTCGCTTAATTTATAGCACATATCATCTAAATCAAAGTTATCCAACAATATAGGTGTCTTGATAATAATTTTGCATACTTGAAGTTTAATCGAATTAAAACCGATCAAGTTAAATAAATAGAAGAAATAAGAACAAGTTGCATGTAAAGAACTCTAAAATAGAACGCAGCTAAAGACCGATCATTTACAGTCCTTGGACAAATTATTAGACGCACTGCAAGATTTCGTGTAAAATATTAATTACCGGGTGATATTGAACCGTTTTATTATTTTAAATGGATTTGGTTTTTTTATATTATTCAATTAATTGCCAATTTATTTGACATAAATAAAACAGCATTATTTAGAAAAGCCTAAGTTTATTAAGTTTTAAAGAAAAGTGAAATTAATGTTAGTAAAAGTCAATAGTTAGTTGAGCCACCTTTAGCCGCTATCAAAGCTTTAATTCTGCGCGGCATGCTATCAATGCAAGACTGTACTGTCTCCTGTATTTGAGGATGATGATTCCACACATAATCTTATTATAAATAATTAATATAAATTAATCTGAATCATAATTATTTTAAAATAAATACAAATATGTAGTCTACAACAATTCTTTTAAATAAAAATCAATAATATTGTAGTTTAAATATACCATTATTGCATAAAAACTCTTAATAAACATAAAATGACTTTAAAAAAAATACAGTGCGTCTAATAATTTGTCCAGGGACTGTAGAGTGACACCCGAAACAACCGATGAAATCGCAGAAGACGAGAATGAAAACTGAAAAGATTTACGTTATCTGACACGAGACAATTGGGTAATTTTCTTTTTATAATTGCGTGAAAAAAATCCGATTTTTACACTATAATTTTAATATCAGACGCGTGCGAAAAGTTATACTTTTTAGAAACAGTGATACAAAATTACTTTTTTTCACCCAAAAGCAGTGAAAAAAAGTACTTTTTTTCACTCTTTTCATAAGATGCCAACATTTCAAGTAAAATTTCTATTTCATAATCTTCATAAAATCCAGAAATTTATTGATCTGCTTTATTTATAAATATTATGCGCGTGAATTTTATTATTTTTTTTTTATTTTTGAATCAGTATCCATGTTCAAATGTTTGACTTTAAACTAAAAAATTAGTTTGCCTTTTGTAGTTCCAGAGATTTATCGATGCCGATCTTCTTTACGTAAAAAAATTAGCACGTGGATTATTTCTGAACCAATGAGATTTGATTTTTTCACGTAATTATAAAAAATAGTGTATGGAACACGTGTGAAAAGTAAACTTTTTAAAACACGTGTCATTATTTCACTCGCTCGTACCTCGCTCGTGAAATAAAATCCACTAGTTTTAAAAAGTGCTACTTTTCACACTTGTTGCATAAATAACTATTATATGTTATAAATTTTGGGACATTAATTTTGCATTTTAATGACTAGACAAATATCTCATGCCATTTCACAAGAAAATAGTTTCACTTTCAATTCATTTCATCGATGGAAAAGTGTAGGATCTGCTTATTATATCCCATCTGTTTTATTGATTTATGGTTTTCCTCTTTTGATGGATCTCATAAAGATTCTTGTATTCAATTTGTTGAATTAAACATACTGCAAATAGATAAATAACTTCAGCATAACGAATTAATGCTTTTTCACATTAATAAATATATTTAATGACTTAACAATTTAATGAGTTGACTCTTCTTATCAACTGTCTTGATACGTTAATTGGTTTATATTATACCAGGGATTGGAAAGTTACTTTAAAAAAGTAACTCTGTTACAGTTACAGTTACTTAATAAAAAAGTAACTCTGTTACCGTTACAGTTACTTAATATGAAAAGTAACACGTTACAGTTACTTAATATGAAGTAACCGTACGTTACTATACAAAGTAACGATTCACAGTTACTTTTTGAAATTTCAAGTTATGAGAAAAATTGTAATTTAGCCATCTTACCATTTTTCAAAGAAAATCATTATTAACGAAACAATTTCACAACTCTGGCTGCCGTTAGCAGCCAAAGTGGACAATGCTAGTTTGCTTTTTCCCTCCCAAGAAAAGCTCAGATTTCGGGAATGCGAAATGTTCCCTTCTCTCTTAGGAGTGGAATTTATAAATAAGCATCAGACAGCCTTCGGAAAGTAACGGAAAAGTAACGCAATTTTTCGTAAATTCGTTACCGCTAAAAGTAACTAAGTTACAGTTACTTTCTGAAAAATGTAACGGCGTTACCCGACGTTACCTAAAAAAGTAACTGTTACAAGTAACGGCGTTACAAGTAACGCGTTACTCCAATCCCTGTATTATATATATTTTATAATCTTGTTCAAGGGTTTTACTCTTTTAAAAATGAATTATTTGGTTTCTAGCTTGCGTTATTCCTTCATATTAATATTTTTTAACAAGGCAAGTGATATGTAAACGCCTTTCGGCTGTAAAAGAATAAATTCTTTTAAGGGGAATCGTATATGGTTCTATCTCGCAAATGTTAATTGTACTAACTTTAGGAACATTTTTCTCGGGGACTATATGAGATATCATTATGAATTTTTATAGTTCCTTACATATAGCTCTTTGATTTCAACTGAGGATATTTCAAAATATTAAAAAATATTTTTACAGTGATTTTTTTTAATATGTAGTAAAAAAAAACAAAAAATTCGATTTGAAGTTATTTTACTTTTTTTTGAGCAGAGATATTTAAAATTCCTCAGTTTAAATCAAAGAGCTATTAATGGGGAAGAAATGATAAAACAAAACATGTTGATATCTTTTATAGTTCCTGAAAAAATGTTCCTAACTGTTGAAAAACCTTATATTTCAGGAAACGCAAAAGAAAAGTAAGGTATAGTTAAGAACTGATATACTGAGTTTCTGAAAAATGCTTATAAAAATAAAACTACTAAACAGAAATCGATAAACTTGGTCTTAAATTAAAGCTATAAATATGCAGAATAAAAATAAAAAAAAACCAGAAAATCGACATTTTTGACCCCATCCGACATCCCTTAAAAAGAACAAGGATAGTACCAAACAACTCTCTATTTAAAACGCATAAAAAATCACATTGATAGAGACTCAAAGTAGAATTGGAAATTGTGGTTTTAAGAATTCGCGTCCAAGTTCATGGTCAGTAGGTCAAATTTCTACTGACGGAATTTGCTGACTATAATAATGCAATTGACTATTTTGTAGTAAGATTTTTAAATTTATTCTTTTACCGGTTGGAAAAAACAAATTGGCTATAGCAGACTATAATTCTTTCTTAGGATTGTTCAATTAACCCAGTAAAGACCCGTTTCAAAATTGTATTAATACCATTATTTCCAAATTATGTCCCAAGTTTAGTTAAAGTTTTTTTTTAAAATTTTCAATGTGACTTAGTTTGTTCTATATATGGTTTAGTTTGTCCATTATAATGATCTTTATTTGTCTGATAATTTGCTCATTTACATAAACTAAAACAGGAAAACTCATTTACATTATACATATAGCAAGTTTTCTGGCCAATCGCCTTTAACGAGTTCCAAACTTTTTTTACAAAATAAAGATAGCTATGTGGCTGTACGTTCGCCTAGGAATACAATTATGCATGACATACTATAGGTTAAATAAACATGATATAGGTTAAGAATAAATGGATTCGAATGAATTAAAAGTGATAATTAGTATAGTAGACATAATTAGTTATAATTGATAAAAATTATTATAAATGATAGTTAATTAGCTCCACTAACTACTAGTGTTGAAAGGTTAATCTTAGTGTCCCCCCCTAATAAACAATTTCTGGGTCTTCCACTGTATTGGTAATTATAAAGATTTGTTCATTTGTTCAGTAGCATGAATAAACTCTTCTCCAATACATTTAGCAATACATTACTTCACAAGTCAATATTTTTTTTAAGCAAAATGTACTAAAAATTTAATGTTTCATTTTATAATTTAATGAAAAGTAAATTGTTGTAATGGCAGATATTTATAAATAAGTTTTTATGAAATATTAGCATGCGAGGTTCATGATTAATTTTAATTTAACTAGAATGTTTTACAATACTTGCAATAATTATCACTTTACACCAATAACAGAAACTAGTGCCAAATTCGTGAGGGATTGTTTTCATGTTACATATTTCGATACTAGACATTTTTCTATCTCACTCTCTTACCTTTTTTATTATTGTTAAATTTTTAACTCCACTACTAATTTTTTTAAATAGCCATAGTTCAAGCACTAATATATTGTTAAATATCTTTTTAAACTTACTAAAAAAATGGATATCCCTGGTTAATACTTAAAGGGACTCTAAATGTTTTTTTTTCTTTTTGAATTTGAGAATGACATGAATATTTTTTTTTTGATAAATAGGTGTAAAATGATCTACTTATGGACGAATATTTTAAAACCTGGCTTCTATTCAGATTTAGTTTCAAGCACTATTTTTGATAACTTTTTAGGAAATATTTTTTAACTGAGGCATAGTTTCGGTAAACAAATATTTCAGTTGGTAAACACCCTAATATCATTAAAATATTGAAAGTTAATTTTTTTTAGTTTATTAAAAAAAAGTCCATTAAATATTTCCCCTATCCAATCCCTAATTCTATTCAATGTACTCTTATGTACATTAAAAAAAAATATCGCTTTTTTCATAAACATTTGTTGAAGTTTTAGTAGTACGGATAATAAATTACTTTAAATTTTAAATTAAAAACTTTAAACTTTACTTTAAATTAATTTTACTAAATATTACAAACTGAGTAAAATTAATTTAAAGAATTAAATGTTAGTGGAACATTCGTAGAGAAGTTCAA
This sequence comes from Oedothorax gibbosus, assembly GCA_019343175.1. Taxonomy (NCBI): domain Eukaryota; kingdom Metazoa; phylum Arthropoda; class Arachnida; order Araneae; family Linyphiidae; genus Oedothorax; species Oedothorax gibbosus. The sequence continues at coordinate 8,205,060 of CM033277.1, read as the reverse complement.
ATGAAATCGATTTCCATGTGAAAAATATTTCTCCAATTGTTTTGAAAATTAAGGAAAACATGCAAAAAGGTATAAATAACAGTTTAAGACAACAAAAAAAATTATATTTTCATCTATGTTGGGGTACTGAGTCCCCTTAAAAACTTTTCTTTATTTCACTAAAAAGATCTAAAATAAAACATCCCCGTAAAAAGCATCACATCATCTCCCCACCAAGTATCCTGATCTTCGACATCCTGAGTTGATATTGCATCACCCCCTTACAAACGTCGCACTCGTAACCGCAAAAAGGCGCCTTCTTTTTGACAAATCAGAATTGAGGGGGGGGGGGGGGGAGTTTCATTCATGAAGAAAATCGTAGTGCTTCAAATACGGGACCGCATTAATTCACGAGACATCGTCGAAAGATTAAGGCAAGATATAGAAGAGCTTCTAGAGATAAAGACTGTTTTGTAAGTATCATTTTTAAGATAAGTATTTTCAGTGTTATGAGATGGTGTTTATTTTGACTCCGTTGATGGTTTAGTATAATAAATAATGTGGTTTGTGGATATTTTAGATAGGGTTTGTTTTTCTAAATATTTATATTTTTGTAAAATATGTGTAATTTTAATTATATTTTGGTGAAGTTAAAATATTTATGTTATAGTTTTAAAAAATACTATACATTTATTTACAATAATACATTTAACTAATTCATGATACATTTAAGTAAGAAGTAATAGATTTATTGAAAAATTTATTTTATTAGGCAAAATATGTCGTTTAATTTTTGTGTGAAAAACTATTTCTTATTTAACAATGAAATTTATATTTTGTTGAATTATGAAAAACACTATTGTGTTATTGAATTATGAAAACTATACATTTGTTGAAAATTTATTTATATTTTTTTAAACAAACACATTTATATTTTAAAATAATGTGCAATTTTAGCTTCCACACTACGTTTATAACGTAAAAAGTGGAAGGTATTATAATCGTTCAATCCGTCTGTCTGTCCGTCACCCACTTTCATAGCCCAAACTATAAATGCTACGGACAAGTGTGATACGTCAAAAAATTCAGCGCATCTAAATTAGAATACATTGAAAATTTCAGAAAATTATACGAATTCGAAGTACTTCAATTATTTCAAAAACTGCAAAATTTAATGCTCATTTAAAAAGCATAGGAAGCCATTTTTATTAGAATTAAATCACCATTGCCAGTCGCAACAATCGCTCGAGAAACTTTAATTCTTTTAGACAATAATATAAAATAAATTTATTTTCACGACATCGATCAGTTTGAAATGACGTCAAATATATTTCACTGCTGGTTCTTTGTATGTTGACGTGAAATGTTTTCATTCTATTTAAAAGCGAGGAATATTACACATTTATTCTTTGAAATATAAATTAATTTTTGCAAACGATAAGTAATAATTATTGAATTTTCGAAATAAAATAAAGGAAACTAGCCAAATTTAGCATGTAAATGTTTAATATAGAATTTATATAATACATTTTAGTATGAAATATTAGGTTTATTATAATAGGAAAAATATTTCATTTAAATTTTGTGTCAAATATTATTTTTATTTAATCATGAAAAATATTATATTTTGTTGAATTAGGAAAAACTCTAACATGTTATTGAATTATGAAAACTATAATTTTATTGAAATTCAAAAAAATTTATTTAATTTTATTGTGGAAATAAGAAAGCATTTCAACAAGTTATCTTCTATATTACATTTCTAAGAACTTTATTAATTTTTTCATGCGACACATTAGTCCGTTCCCCCTACGGTGAATGATTTTCCACTGGCGTCATTAAAATCAAGTCCAACTTTTTAGGATGGTTCATTTGAGGTCACCTTTATTCTTTATATGCAATTAACATTTTGGCGATAATTTATATTAACATTTTTTGGGTTTATCTGGACCCGAAGGGGAATGGGAAAAACCCTCAAAAATTCGGAAGAGAGGTAATTTCCTCATTTTTCAGTAGAGTTGATTCATTTATTAGTTTTTCGGTTGTCCTTAATGATTTCTTCATTATTAAACACGACTATTTCTTGTGTCAATATTTTCTACACGTGTTACAGGCTAATGATCTCATTAAGGGAAATACCATAGCATATAATGCGTTAAAGAAGGTTTTGGGAATCATATTTGATTTGGGTATTTACAATAACCTAATGAAAATTAATTCTGAAAGTCTATAAGTTATGTATGTGTACCTCATAACTTATCCAAGTTTTAAGCCAAAGATATTGATTATTATATCGCTTTTTTTGACGCGCTATATATCCTTCGGGTATTGCAGAAATTATCTTGCACTAAATAATCAATTTTTCAATGAATACATGCATAATAAATGTATTTTAATTAACTAAAAGATATAATTAATATATTTTAACTAATTATGCTGGATATTTAAGGAATTTCAATGGATAATTAGCTCCATTAATTAAACGGTTTGAAATCATGTCTTAGACCCTCCCTTCACCCCAAAAATATTCAATTTCTGGGTTTGCCTCTGATACCATGAAAAGGAATATAAAAAAATCAATTTTTGTTTTGTTTTGTTGAATTATAGGCATTTTAGATATATACATAGGCTCTTGTGTGCATCTAGGGTAGGATTTAAAAATTTCAAAAAGGTGTATAAAGTTTCTTGCATTTTTGTTTTCAAATGTTAAAAAGAATTTTTAAAGAATATCTTTTTTAAGATTTAAAGTTTGAGATGGAAATCAAGTTTATAAAAAATATACATTGCTGTTATTTTTATTACAAAGAGCTTAGTCTAGTTACAATTAACGCTTCAGCACTTCATCGGCTTAAGGGGGCTGGGGAGCCCAGTCGGTTAGGCATTCGCCTATCATGCGAAAGGTCCCAGGTTCGGGTCCGGGCATCGCCAAAATAACTGCCGACCTATAAACGGCCCGTGCATCCCAAAATGTCCGACGAATAATACCCCTTGTAGAGGGAGTGCACGTTAAATATCTTTCAAAGTCCTAACGCTGCGTATGATGTCGCCCTTAACGGTTGCGTTGGGTGCCTACTCAGGTGTCGGCTCGTCACTTGACAGTGGTTCTAAAATACGACGCACGTCGCCAATAGCCCTCGTGTAGCTCTAGTGCGACGATAATTCAAACTAAACTAAACTTCATCGGCTTAAGATCTTTGCGTCTATCTATCTTATCAGCAAAAGGCGCTGGACATAGTAAAAGAAAATCTTTGTCAACAACGGTTCACTCATCGACTGTGGAAACATCTTTGGTGGCCAGCACTTCAAGGTTTAAATCAATTTCATTTAAATCTCTTCATTCCGTAAAGTTCAAGGTTTTCATAATTGACCCTTTATCCCCTTTCTGATCGAACGATATTTTCATTATCTCTCTTCACTTCGATTCAGGTTCTTGAGGACATCGTTTGGCTCCTGGAAGACGCGCCAGGTAGGCGAAATATCCGGAGAATTTCGCTCCGTTATTATTAAAAGAATGCCCAAATTACATCGCAATTAACGCAATATTGCATAAGTCGCGTATATAATGATGTAAATACATCGGGGCCGTGCTTCTATTGCTAATAAAATATTAGTTTCTGTCCAATGGAAAACTGACAGTAAAATTATTCAGGTTTTCGAACACAATTTTTATTACGAAGCAGAGCTTCTTTGTTTGCTCTAAAACTCACTAACTAAAAATTTAATCTGCATTGAAATAACATGCAAATTCCATTTTTATTCAATATTTTCACTGTTGCCATTTCGCCAAACGTACGAGAAACTTTATTTAAAATAAAAGTAAACCTCTTGGAAAAAATATTCATGTGATATTATTCAATGGGCTTGTTTCACGTGGGATCTGGCAACAGCTCCGCGGTCTTGTTTTCATTTTTCTCGAATTACTTTTGTTGATATTCGAAATTGTGTTTCCTAAGAATAAGTTATTTTAGTTGTTATTTTTATAAATTACAACTTCTTGCTGTGCTGTTGGTTGTTTTAATTATTTATCAAGGAAAACTTGCATTGAAAGAAGTTGGAATTTTAATAAAATAACAACTAAAATATTCTTAGAAAACTCAATTTGGAATACCAAGGCAAAAGTAATTCGAGAAAAATGAAAACCAGACCGCGGAGCTGTTGCCAGATTCCTCGTGAAACAAGCCCATTTGGATTGATGTCATATCACAATAGAGTTCTTTTGATGGTTTATTATTTATATATGAAGAAAGATGTATGTAAAGAATTCTTTCCATAAAAAATATGAAAAGTTTCGCTTTTATTTTTTAACCATCAATTTTACTAATTAGTTATTCTTCGAACTGTAAATTAATTTAAAATTTAATAAATAATAAATTAATTAAATTTATTAGTAATGGACATGTTTCAACTCTTTGCCATTAAAAAAAACAATGGCATCGCAGTTCGGATCGCGTGATCTTTTTAAACAATGATCTGTTTCGACACTTTGTCAAAGAAAACCAAACAACCAATGAAATCGCAGTTTAGAGAGCGTGACGTCAGAAGAAATATTCCCAATAATTTTTCTTAAAAGAAAATTAATGAAAATGGGAAATTATGGTGACGAAAAGATGTTTATTAGGATTTTCAAAATAATATAAAGTTAAATGATATAATAATAGTTTCGCTTTCATTTTTGCAAAAAAAAAATTATTCTTAACTCGAACTTCTTCTAGTTTTGGGGCTTAAAAACTTGAATTGGAACTTGCTAAAGTCCCTGTTTGGCGAGTTTCTTTCTAAGAAACCTTTTATCGTAAATTTACTTTTTGCAATTACTAAGACAACACAGTTCGGGAGTTGTAAGAAACAACTTTTGTTAATCATTTCAAATCATGCTGATGCAGGAACAAACTAGTTTAAACAGTATTTCCTTCAAAGTTTTGAAAAGTGTAACGAACTCTATTTCGAAGGTCAAGATCCCATTTTTATTCTCGATGACCCTGATAAACCAAAGCCGCTCCATATAAAATTGCCGCGAAAATTGTTTACAAATTTTAGAGACTGTTTAGTCACAATCAAAGTAATTATTAAGAAACATCATTGCATCGCTATTCAAGAGCTTAGTGGAAGAACGTGCTAAGTGACATTTTTGAAAAAATTGAGATTTTCGTGTTAATGAACAGATTGTTCCATCCTTAGTGGAAGAACGTGCTAAGTGACATTTTTGAAAAATTGAGATTTTCGTGTTAATGAACAGATTGTTCCATCCTTAGTGGAAGAACGTGCTAAGTGACATTTTTGAAAAATTGAGATTTTGTTTAATGAACAGATTGTTCCATCCTTAGTGGAAGAACGTGCTCAGTGACATTTTTGAAAAAATTGAGATTTTCGTGTTAATGAACAGATTGTTCCATCCTTAGTGGAAGAACGTGCTAAGTGACATTTTGAAAAAATTGAGATTTTCGTGTTAATGAACAGATTGGCGAAAAACTTTAAAGCTAATTTTCCCAGTTTCACTTTTTTGTCACTTAGCACGTTCTTTCACTAAGCTCTTCAATTACGGCTGTAAGCTTAATGAGGCATCGTTACCTAGATTCTGAGTGTTGTTGCTTAAAGTGAAAAAGTTAATTTATTAAAAGCATTTAGCTCGTATATATATTGGAGATTTCTTTTCCCCCATAGCCAGGATAAACAGAATGTTCTAAACCCACCGACCTTCTATGTAATGTGGGTTTCGCAACGGAAGTAATAGGGGGCTAATGTAGGAGTTTGGTCCGAAGGTCCACTCAGTGGATTATTCTGATAGTCATTCGTTACGTGACCTGTATATTGTAAGAGTTGAAGGGTTATGATATTATTCTTTGTTATTAGTCTAGCTTTACTAGGGGCTCGGATGGCCGAGTGAATTGGACTATTACGCTAGCAGTCTGCGCGCTTTAACGGGTCTGGGTTCGGTTCCCGCCTTCGCCCTGGGTGTATATTCCTTTCTCTGGTGACAGTAAAAAATTCTTTCCATGTCCGAAGGCTTCATAAGCGGGTCTCTGATCAAGCACACAAGCCGTAATATATATGTACCTACTAGTCTAGGTACCCCTCCCCCCCTCTACTATATTTGTGTTGATATCACAGTAAAAAAAAGGTATAGGATGACCAGATATACTGCATTTCGCAGTACAGTACTATGTTTTAGATTTTTGTCCTGTTGCCTTTAAAGAGTCCTAAAAATATGTAAAATATCCAGTTTTTTTGTATTCGTACTGCAAAATGTCCTGTATTTTTCGTGATACTTAAAATTTCTTCATTCACAACCAAGACAATTTCTTTATCGATAGTTAACAGAATAAAGAGAGAGAACATGGACTTAATATACTTTCAATCAATCAGTACACTCTTAAAACAAACGAGCGGTTTTAACTCAGTCTGAGTTAATTTCCACTCCTTTCCGTGCCGAAAATGCACTTCCCCTTATAGGAGTGGATTTCACTCTTTTTGCGGAGTAGGTAAAATAAATAAAAGAAAACAATCTACGTCCTACACTCTTAAAACGAGCGGTTTAAACTCAGTCTGAGTTAATTTCCATTCCTTTCCGGTGCCGAAAATGCACTTCCCCTATAGGAGTGGATTTGACTCTTTTGTCGTAAGAGTGTAGTCTCTTATAAGTGAAAGGTAAGAGTTTTATTAGGCTGCACCACATTACTAGACTTGAGTCGATTACCAGACTGAAACTTCAATAATACTCTAAAATTAAGGTGATGCCGTGACTTTATCTTTGTTTTTCTTCTTTAACACTATGCTGCATTAGTATTGAAAATATCTGGTCACCCAAGACTTGGACACTTCCATTCCATCCACCATCTAACCCCGACAACCTTAATTTTAAATTCATAACTTGTCCCTTTTACCCTTCATCTCAAGTGTAGCCCACCATCCAACAAAGTAGCACAAAATAAAACACGTAAAAAAAGAAACGCAACAACCAAAAATCTCCTCGTAGTAAACTGGAAAGGTGACTCAACCTACGAAGAATTTGCGGAACGCGCTCTATTCCATTGAGGGTTTCCTCTGTCGGCCAGGTGGGATAAAGAATGGAACGTTTTTTGTTCTTTTTGTTCCATTTTTCTTGCCCCCCTTGGGTGGTCCGACTTTGAAGAAGCGGTCCGTCGCCGTGGGGCACGTGGATGGAAACACGTTCCATGGTTGTTAAGATATTCGTTTCCAGAAAGAAGACGTCGGAATTGTATTTATCAGGGAGTGTTGTTGGCTTGGATGCGGAGATTGGATGGGGCAGGTTAGTTAATTAGTGTTTAATTTGAGTTCTATAAGTTGGTTAAATGGTGATTTTTTGGAACTTTATGTGGAATTATTGAGAAGGTGAGTTTCTACTTGAGTTGTTTAAATTTGCCAACCAACCTGTGTAAAATAGCGTCAACGCAAGTGTTATTATGAAAATCTTTTGAGATTGTCTTTTGAATTTGAGACTTTTATTGAAGTATGTTCTTTTTTCTGACTCTCGGAGTTAGAAAATCAATACAATTGCCAACCAACCTGTGTAACTAAATTAGCCGGTCGACCAACCGGTGTAACTAACAATCTTTTAAGATTGTCTTTCATTATGAGATTTTTATTTGATATATTCTTTTTTCTGACTCTCGGAGTCAATGAATTCATGGTCAATTGGAATTGGAATTAATGGTCACTAATATATGAAATTGTAATTCAGGGTCATTAATGCTTTTGTCAACCAACCAGTGTGCTTACATGTATCCAAATTAAAAAAAAGTGTACATGTGTATCTTTAATATTCGATTATTAGTATTTGATAACTTTGAATAGGAACGTTCGATCTTCGATTCGGACAAATGGGGATTAATATAGTTTTACTTAATTTTTTAAATTGTTTAAAAGTTTGTCCTTTATTATAAGATTTTAGTATCGATATTTGAATATCGACTATCGGACTCAATGAATGTGATGGTCATCAATGCTAATATTGCCAACCAACCTGTGTGCTTACATGTAACCAAATTGAAAAAAACTAGCTTTCATGTGTAATTTTACTATTTAATTGCAAGTATTTAGTAACTTTGAATTGGGACATTACACAGTTAAAAATTTAGTGCTTGGTTTCACCATGATATTGGTTCCTTTGACCATGCTATTGGTTCCTAGTAGCTGCAAAGGCTGTGTGGTGAGATGTTTCACCTTTTTTTCGGTGTTTGGTTGAACCATTTTACCGGATTTGGAAACAAAAACCTGAGAAATGGTTCAACCGAATACCAAAAATATGGTTTAACGTTTCACCACACAGCCGTTGCAGCTACTAGGAACCATATTTTTGGTGAAACAAAGTGCCTAATTTTTAACAGTGTAGATTTAAAGATTTGCGGACAAAGGAATTATTTTTATCTTACTTAAAATTTCTTCAGTTTAATGTTTTGTTTAAATGATTGTTCTTTATTATAAAATTTTAATTAGATATTTTGCTTTTTCCGACTCTCTGGGTCAAGGAATTATAATTCATAGTCATGAATGTGTAACCAAATTGAAAAACAGAGTTTTCAATGTGTATTTTTAAAATTCGATTATTTGCATTTGTTTAGAGTGTTTATAATATAATATTTTACGGTTTCCTGATTTTCTGCACACTGATCGGCGTCACTGATTCTTAATGAATGGTCATTCATGCTTTCCCTAACCAATCTGTGTTTTTAAATGTAACTGAATTGAAATCGGGTTTCTATATCATTTACAAATTTAATCGTTGGTATTTTATTTGAAGTTATATATGTACGAGAAAATTTTGCCACACCTAAATGTCTTCAATTTAAATGGTTTTATTTTTTTTATTATCTTCAATGCTATGAGCCCCATGTACGTGCTTTTTTGCTAACAAATTAAGATCGAGTTTCTCATTTTTTTTAATATATTTATTGAAGGTTTCTTTTGTAAATTTGTGTGTTGGGTAATTTTTCTGAATTTTTCATTATTACAAGTTTCATGCCTAAATTTTTGCAATTCAAAGTTTAACTTACACTGCTCAAAACAATTAGGGGATTGCATAGTTTAAACCCTTTCAACTCCAATGATTTTATTTGGAATCATCAGCTTGCGATTTTTTTTCTGACTAAGTTAAGCTCGCACTTATGTATCGTTAGACGGAAGAATCATGTCTTTTGAAGAATTAAATAATATTTGTTTTAATTAAATGAAAATATGAAAAACATGGTAAAATAAAATTCACTCTAAAAAAATTTTAGCAAATAAATTGACCCTAAATTCTTCATGCTTGCATTTTTTAGATGTTTAAAAATTGATTTTAATTATTTTTAACAGATAATGTTTTGAAAAAATTATTGTTATAATTTATTCAAAAGCTATGATTCCAATTCTTTTCCCTTAAATTTTAGTTAAGAAAATTAAGATTTTTTTCCCTTGTTTTTTACTATTTCATTCTGGATATGCATAATAAATCTATTTCAAAATTTATAGATTTTTGGAATAAAAATTAAAAAGTTGGGACGGAAAAGTTAAAAAAGTACGCAAAGTGCTCCCCTAATTATTTTGAGCAGTGTAGAATACTATCCTTTAAAAGTAGAAGCATTTTAAATATTCCATATTTACGAATTTGTCTCTTTTTTTAAGTTTTCGTTTTGGGGGGACGTGTAAACTATTTGTACTTGCGTAAAGTGGTCCCGTGATCTCAGTGACCTGTACTTTTACCCTATTGCTATTTTATTTTAAAAATCACGCCGTTACTTTCTCATATACAAATCTTCCTTTAAAGTTATATTAGTGACGTATTTATATTAGTAGTTAGTGAAAGTTACACTCTTATATTAAAACAAACGAGCGGTTTTAACTCAGTCTGAGTTAATTTCCACTCCTTTCCGTGCCGAAAATGCACTTCCCCTATAGGAGTGGATTTCACTATTTTGTTTTAAGAGTGTATATTAGTTATAGTAGTTATATTAGTCTTTATTTTTTTACAATGAATACTTACCTTATAGTACCATGAAAATAACCTTACAATACCCCCTCCACCTAGAATTTCCGTTACAAATACTAAATTTCAATAAAGAAAGTGCGTAGAAAGGAAATTTTCATGGTTCTCCTTTCTACGCACGTGGGGTTCAAAAACCTTTCGGGGTTGTACCTGCGACCTTCGCTGCTAATGTTTCAGTATCCCTAAATTATAGACGAAGGCCACGCGTAATAAGTAGGTAGCTTCAACCGCCATTTTACTACAAACGCTGCATACTTTAAGGCTAATTTTGCTTTGTGAATGTATTACATACGTAAAGTGCGTATTACTTTTTCACAACTCGAAAAGTTTTTTTTTTTGTTTCTTTTTTGTTTTACCACGTTTTGTTCTGAAGATATTTAAAGTTATGGTCCCTCTTTTGTGGTCGCCAATAGCCCATGTGTAGCTCTAGTGTGATGTTATTCCAATTTAACCCTATTTTATGAAGCCCTTTTGTATAAGGCGTTGTACTTTAGACCAGGGAACCTTTTGACTTAGCACTTGCTAAGAAACCATAAAATATATCGATAGGAAATGCCCAATGTCAGAAATGTAAATCATTCAATACTACAATATATTTGTGCAATAGTCAACAATATTTTTTAATCGTTTCTCTTGAAGGGGAATGGGAGCGAAAGCGAGGTCTTTAAACAAAGGTCTTATCTCTGTGTTAATCCAATGGGGGGAGGGGGGATATCTTTCTATGCCAAATTTCTTCCGCTATATTGAATATTTTTACAAATAATTCATTTATATAATAAATAAAGTTGCTACAATGCTTAATGTTCCTATAATTTCACTTTTTAAAATTGATTTGAATATTTTGTTGTAAAATCATAGATTAAAAATTTAAAAAAAAAACTTCGAACCAGTTTCAAAAAGTCGTATTATAAAGACGTTTAAGTCTTCTCCATTTATCATATTAAAAACCGTCTGTAAAAATATTCAAAAAAATAGTCAATAGAGATCATTATTATTTTACATTGGATTAACACAGAAAGAAGACTTATCCTATTTCCTCTAGACTATATTTGTAAATAATTTTGATTATTATTTTATTTTACGACTTTTTATTACTTATTACGATTAATTTTTCGCTAAAGTATCCGTTTTTATTGCAGATAAATTAAATTTTCTATCAATCACCATGTTACACAGGACGCTGTTTGTTGTTCTCGTCACTATTCCCTGCGTCATGAGCAGGCACATAGAGCACAGCGAATCAAGGGTAAGTATATCCTTTAGATCACGTCTTTGTACTGTCTGCCAAAAGAAGCTCTGTTTTAAAAGTAATAGAACGCACTAATCAGTAACAAAGTAATCAAATCAAATCAAATAATCAGTAATCAAAAAGAAACTTAAGTATACCGTGATTATACAGGGTGTCCGTAAAAGAATGTCCGAGTTTTAATGGTATATTACAAGAGTTTATTTTATACTAAATATAACAAATCATACATGACATTGAAGGAAAACTAACCTAGTTTTTCCTATAAGTGCTCAATGTGAGGGCCTTTCGTGATACGGCACACATCCAAACGAAAATGCAATTCTCCCCATACTATCTGCAGCAAGTTCAGAGTAATGGAAGCAACAGCCTGTGCAATTCTACCTTTCAAGGTTGGTAAATCGTGGGGTAGGGGTGGAACGTAGACCCGATCTTTTACGAAGCCCCAAAGGAAGAAATCACAAGGCGTGATGTCAGGTGAACGACAATTACAATTTGAAACTCGGTCATTCTTTTACGGACACCCTGTACGATGGATTTCTCTAGATAATATTTTTCTAAAGTCTTATGCTAAAAAATTGCTCGATCTTAAATTGTTATACACCAACAAACCTTTAACTAGCAGCTAACATATATTGTTCAATCATCGCTCAACTTTGCAATGTCGTAGTAATATCGTGTGTCAATCTGATATCGTACGATATAGTGCGATATTAGGTTATATAGGGTTAATAGTAAACACATTACTTGCAAATTAACTTATTTCATTTATATGATACCATTTAAGTTATATGATACAATGTCGTGGTAATATCTTTCAAGGGTCAATATGATATCATACGATATAGTGTGGTATAAGGGTTCTCCATATTTTGTCCATGTACCTTCTTTTCGTAGAGCATTGCTACACAGTACAATTTGATAGGTGTCTTAAAATTCTTATTAATAGAATTGTATTAATAGAAAATAACTTATTTCATTTATATGATACCATTGTAGAGCTAGCATTTGTGATTTCTCCGTTACAAACTCAACTAAGAAAAGTACTGTGTTTAAATTGATGACTACATAGTTGCAAAATCAATATCTTTAAATCACAGCCATACCAAGTCCAAGTTATAAATTCTCAATTATAAAAAATATCCAAACATCCGTAAAATAATTGTTGGTTTTACACTTCTACTCGCCAAAAACGAAAATTAGAACCATAGTTATAGTCATAAAATATAAATTTTGCAATTCCAACTTCTTATTAAATGATATACATATCATTTTAAACTTTTTCCATACCCATTGCACAAAATTCTCGATTTCTGTAAAAGCTTTTTTACTGTGCATGTTCATTTGTAAAAGAGAAAAAAACTTGTAGGATAGATATCAATGTACTTTTGTTACTTATCTGTTGATAATTAAGAGTGAACACAAAAAATACATTGCTTCTACAGATTAAATGTCAAAATACATATATATAATTGCAAGTTAATGCAAAAAGGGACTATGACTAATGTAATAATATCAGACATTTGCCCTTTTTTATACCAAGTTAAGGTGTTTTTATGTATAGTAAGCTTTTGAAAGTATGTATAGTAAGCTTTTTTTTTGGTGTGTAAAGTAAGCTTTTTTTGGTGTGTATAGTAAGCTTTTGAAATGCATACTCATTTTTTTATATAGTGAAATAATTTGGCTTTTTATATAAATTACGCTCTAATTTGTATTTGTATATAATTAATTATTTTGTTTATATATTTTAGAGAGAAACTCCAGTAAATGAAAATGTCCATAGAGGTAAGCACATTTAGCATTATACAAAAATCACTTCAAGTTTTTTATTAAAGTACTATTTTTTCTATGTATGTGTTACAGATAGCTTTTGGTGAAATTTTGTAAACATTACTCTTAATAATTATAGTGGGAATATAATATGGACTTTCGATTATTATTCCAATATGTACTTTTCGAAAGTTATTTTTGATCTTACGAACATATACTTTTTCGCGATGTTTTGTTTGCAATTCAAAGTAAATTATTGATACAAAAAAATGGATTCTCAAAAATCTCTCTATATATAAATTTTTTTAGGTATCAAATTTTTTAGATTTGATACTTTATTCAAAAATTGAATAAAATAAAGGCAAACACTTTATATGCAATAATATTTGTCGTAAAATATTCTATCAACGAATTTACTAATCACGTTTAGCACAAAATTATTTTTTTTAACTGCTACATTATACGAAGACGCTAGAAAACTTCAAACTTATTAAATATGAAAAACTTAATACCATTAAATTGTCCCCATTTTAAAATTAATCCATTTATTTTTCTAGCAGACGATAATAATGACGAGAGGACAGGTCTCCCCCGCACCCACCTTCGTCTGCATTCGAAGCCCCCAAGGGTTCTGCAGACGACAGAGGGTTCGAACGAAATTTTAGAATGTCAAGCTGGGGGAAGCCCCCTCCCACGCATTTACTGGATGAAAAACGGCCGACAGGTGTCGCAGGTAATGTTTAGTTCTGTCTTCATAATTTTCGTTAGTTATATTAGTTATTTTATTACTTATAGCAGGAGAGACAAAAGCCAGTGGGGTTTTCTAGTCTGGTATTACATTATTATATAGTCTGGCTGCCACAACTTAGCATCCCAAATATTTTGATTGTGGAACAGTCCACTTCGAAAAAAAGGTAAGGAAGGTTTTGGTCAAGAGTTACTATGTTTCGCGATTCATTGTTTTTAGGGGCGCATATTTCTTTAAGGTTTAGAAACAGGTTATCAATTGGAGGGTAGATCGAATTTGCATCGGGTTCACTCTTATATCGATGAATGATCAAGTTAAGATAACAAAGAAATACACGTATAATCGCTAACCGCTACCAGCAATCAACAACAATCCTCTATCGCCGACAACTGATGTGTAGTTCTAGTGTGATACATTATTTACAATCGAACTCGACCAACAATCCGCTCTTCTCGCCAAACGCCTTGAGCTGGCAACCCTACCTCCTTCGGCTTAAAACTTTAATTCAAAGTGGAATCTTCCACAATCAAAATATTTGGGATGCCAAATTGTGGCAGCCGGACTATCTGCATATCATCGGCTAAAAACCAACATTGATACTTTTTCAAAAATAATTATAATTTTCGACAGCAATTGAATATATCTAATCATGTTGAGCTGGGAAACGTGCCTCGTATAGGCTCACATCTTCCCACTCTGCCAAAACTGAATGGGTCAAATTTTCCAACTATTCTTAAAAAGATTTAACACAGTTGATAAAAATTTGTGTTACCTTTTAGATACATTTTATTGTAAGTTAAAGTAGCATAAAAAAAAGTAATACGCAGAAAATAGATAAATATTGTAAAAAATGCCATATTATTATACCAAAGCTTTGATCAAAAGGTCATTATCATCTGAATCACAACTGATTTACTGTTCTCAAACTAATTATGACTTGCGCAGCGCAGTGTCATTGCTTGGTGCTCATTGCTATAGTTAAACTCGTAGTTTCCTTGCACAGAAGCCACGACCATGGGCGGAGCTATAAAACGCGCGGAGCAATCAGATGAAGAGGAAATTTCAGCCGTTTTATTTTGTCTTCATCTGATTGCTCCGCGCGTTTCATAGCTCCACCCGTGGTCGTGGCTTCTGTGCAAGGAAACTATGAGTTTAACTATAGAGGCTGCCCAAAGTGTTGGTAAATGGTGCAAAAAAAATCGGAGTTATCACATGCACTAAAGTTTGGTGGATTGCTTCCCAGGTTTTTTTTTTAGCCAATAAATTGATCCCATGGTTTAATGAAACATGACATTATTTTTTACAGCTCAGTCATTCAATATGTCGAGGAAATATTTAAGTTTTTGAATTTTTTTCTGCTGCTAAATCCTTTCCTGCTAGTTACTAGACTGGCATGCATCGCACTAATAATTGATGAGCTTAGTGGAAGAACGTGCTAAGTGACACTTTTGAAAATATTGAGATTTTCGTGTCAATGAACATGTTGTTCAAGCCTTCAAACATAACAATGTTCCCCTTTTTCATAAATTTTATGTTAAGTATATTTTTTACGCTTTACAAGTTCCGTTTTCAACAGATCTGAGTGCAAACGAAAAACTTTAAAGCTCATTTTCTCGTTTTCTCCTTTTTGGTCACTTAGCACGTTCTTCCACCAAGCTCCTCAATTCAAGAATAAAATCTGAC
This sequence comes from Oedothorax gibbosus, assembly GCA_019343175.1. NCBI lineage: Eukaryota > Metazoa > Arthropoda > Arachnida > Araneae > Linyphiidae > Oedothorax > Oedothorax gibbosus. The sequence goes on along the minus strand of CM033277.1, from coordinate 8,189,655 downwards.
CTCAATCCTTTCCACAGATTGACCCTATTGACGAGGCTCGACCCAAAGCAACCAACGACGAGGCTCGTCTGGACATCGGCTCAACGAGCTCTCGTCTCTACCTGGACTGCGGGACGACTCGTGACAGGGACGAGTATACTTGTGTTGCGGAGAATGCGTATCACAGAGAAGGGACGACCACGACTGTGAGAGTCGCCTCGTCGACAAGTGACGAGGGATGCACGAAGAAAGACGGTAAGATCTCGTGGGGAAGTTTTGTATAAGATAAGATTGTGTATAATAGTTTTAACATAGTCAGAAGAGCTTGAACTTAATCTCAAGAAGGATTAAAAATGATTTATTTAAAAATTTGGTGGTTTCTGATGTCACAAAGAAGTTCGGAACTATCAAGTCTCCCGAATTTTTAACGAAATTTTTTCTTTACCTTACATATCGTGTTCCTCATTGCTAGGTATTGTAAGAGTTTATCGTTTTTCCATATGTTTTAACTTTTGTTGGTTGGTTGGTGGACATATTTTCAGGCTTGAGTGCTTGGTCACAAAGACCCGCTTATAAACCATCGTCAAGACGGACGGACACGACATATACACACACACATACAAGACAGATGCTGCCATCTATCGCCACCTCCACAATTTAGACTTGTCCCTGAAGGGGAGGGAAATAGTCTCCAGGGACCTGTACCCGTGGGAAACTGCGCAATGACCGCCCACATGACTTTCGGACCCAACAGATTTAACGAGCACGTACTCCGCATATACTCGACAAACACAAACATCCATGCCTTACCGGGATCCGAACCCGAACCCAGAGGCTTCAAACGCTAGCTCTTAACTTTTGTTGTAAGTAAGAAGGACAAAACAGGCACTGAATCGGAGTTGATTAAAAATGTTGAAAAACCAAATTGATCAAGGAAACTTTTCCTTTGAACTAATATCACAAAATATTGACAACGCCAAGAGGGATTCGTTTTTTTGAGTTTACGAAGGAAACACCTAATTTGAAATAAGCTTAAAAAAAATAGATTAAAAGTTGCGTTTGTACCTAAATTGCGTACTAAGGCTCTGCTCCGTTCCTTACTGCTCACCACTCCGCAAACCAAATCAACACACAAAAAATATAAATGAAATGGAGAAGTCAAATCTTATTTCTAACGTCCCACTTAACAGAGAATTGCATACTTCAAAAAGTACATTTTTTTACAATTATATATTCCAGGTGGTCAAGCACCCCGAATCCTGACGTGGACCAAGACTGCTCTGGAGAACCAGGGCCAGGACCTCCGAGTTGTGTGCCGAGTAGAAGGGGAACCCAGACCCAGGGTCCAGTGGCTCAACCCGAGGGAGGACCGAATAGAGGAGAACGCCAAGTTCCAGGTAAGCCGTCAAAAGTCCAAATTTTATTCTAATACATTTAAAGAATTGATACGATCGAATCGATGTCTGAGCGTAGTTTGTGGAACAATCAAGACAATTTAACGTAAATGATAGTCACTGTAAGATCCGACAAATTATTAGGAACGACTGCAGATTTCTGTATCAATCCAAAATGAACAAAATCTTTAAAAGGACATTTGTGTACAAATTAAGCTATTGATAGAAAACTATCTGCTTATATTTCTTAATACATATATCGACAATTTATTATGATATGCAATTCTTTGAATGTTTTCATCATATACTAAAAAAATTACAGTGCGTCTAAATAATTTGTGCGGACTGTCGCGTCACCAACTAATTTCAGCCGAATTAGCTGCAGGGGTCTTAAATCTTTTGTGAAGACTGACATCAGAGACCTTTATTATTAATTTGGCCGCCTGTTTGTAAATAGTACATATAAGGATTTCTGGAAATTAAAACGAAAGAGGTTATTTGAGCTCTTTCAGAACTTTGTTTTTATTGATTCAGCAATGTCTAGATGAAGTAATAGTGAGTAAAAAAAAAGTCCTTAAACCTAAAATTTCTAGGCAAATCGGGACGTTTGAACAGCAATCACTATCCAGGGCCGGAATTCTTAATATGTAAGTAAGCTGTAGTCCTTAAGCGGTGATATTTTTGGGGGCAAATTTTACGACCAATTAAAGCGCATTCGGAATAAAGAATATTATAAAGATACGAATATTTTTCAAGAAAGAAAAAAATAATTACATTAATGCTAACCGTAAACGTTATATAATACTATATGTTCGTGAAACATGGTCGCGTTCGGGCAAATGACACCCTCCTCCCGGATTTCGAGTTGAAAGAAAATAGTAGAACAGATCTAAAATTCCCTATTTCGGCATTTAGTGTGTGAAGGTAAAGATAGATTCTAATATTGTTCTTATTTAAACAGCCTATACAGCTCCTATTTTACAGCTAACCTACCTTTCCCCGAAGGGCGAAATATTGTGACAGGGTGGCAAATCAATCGTAGCCTTCAAGCGACAGATCTTTAAATCCGGCCCTGCTATCCTTTTAAGGTTTTGTTTGACTAAGTGTTATGTTGTTTATTTCTAGATCTCTATGAACGGTGATCTGCTGATTCGCAACCTGAAGTGGAAGGACATGGGCAACTACATCTGCGTGGCCGAGAACATCCACGGAACAGCGAGGGCGGAAGCTTTCGTCTATCCGGCGACGGTAAGTACACTACTTGGAACAACTATAACCTGACCATAGGCAGGGACATAATCTGGCCATAGAGATAGTAAATCCATGCGCTAACCCAGTTTACTATTTTATCCGTTTTAGCTTTTTTTATATTATGAAATTTATATAAATTTAATATTATGAATAATATGGAAACATAATTGTATTTATACAGATATATTAATAAGGGTGAAACAAAAATAATGATACCCGATTGATGCTATATACACTGCTTAAAACAATTAGGGGAGGGCATGTTTAAACCCTTTCACTAAACCCGATGATTCCATTTGGAATCATCAGCTTGCGATTTTTTTTCTCCACTAGGTTAAGTTCGCACTTATTTCAAATAAGTTTTATCGAATTCTCCATACATTTTTCTATTAAGTCATATTTTGTTTTTGTATCGTTAGATGGTAGAATTGTGTCTTTTGAAGAATTAAATAATGTTTGTTTCAATTAAATGACAATATGAAAAACATGGTAAAATAAAAAAAAATTCACTGTAAAACAATTTTATTAAATAAATTGACCCTAAATTCTTCATGCCTGCATTTTGAGATGTTTAAAAATTGATTTTAACTATTTTTAACAAATAAAGTTTTGAAAAAATGATTGTTATAATTTATTCCAAAGTTATGATTCCAATTCTTTTCCCTTAAATTTTAGTTTAAAAAATTAAGGTTTTTTTTTTCATGTTTTTTGCCATTATATTCTGAATGCATAATGAATCTATTTAACAAATTTTAGATGGGACTCATAAGGTAGCAAAAGTACGCAAAGTGCTCCCTTAATTGTTTTGAGCAGTGTAGTATTAAACGGGTATCATTATCTTTAGGATTTGGAATTTACCTTTTTAAGTTTTTTCTAGCATCATAAAAACATTATTGTATAAAGGTGATTCAAAAATGACACCTGCTTGATACTACGTAGTATTAAACGGATATCGATATTTTTAGAATCATTGAATCTCTGCGTTTTAATTTTTTTAATAATATAAAACAAATTTTTTATAATTGCGTGAAAAAAATCCGAGTTTTACACTATAATTTTAATATCAGACGCGTGCGAAAAGTTATACTTTTTAGAAACAGTGATACAAAATTACTTTTTTACACCCAAAAGCAGTGAAAAAAAGTAATTTTTTTCACTCTTTCCATAAGATGCCAACATTTCAAGTAAAATTTCTATTTCATAATATTCATAAAATCCAGAAATTTATTGATCTGCTTTATTTATAAATATTATGCGCGTGAATGTTATTATTTTTTTTTTTGAATCAGTATCCATGTTCAAATGTTTGACTTTAAACTAAAAAATTAGTTTACCTTTTGCAGTTCCAGAGATTTATCGATGCCGATCTTCTTTACGTAAAAAAATTAGCACGTGAATTATTTTTGAACCAATGAGATTTGATTTTTTTCACGTAATTATAAAAAATAGTGTATGAAACACGTGTGAAAAGTAACTTTTAAACACGTGTCATTATTTCACTCGCTCGTACCTCGCTCTTGAAATAAAATCCACTAGTTTTAAAAAGTGTTACTTTTCACACTTGTATGCATAAATAACTATTGTATGCATACAGAAATATTAGGGTGATATAAAAATAATGATACCTGCTGCTTGATGCTATGTAGTATTAATCGGATATCAGTATCTTTGGATCACTTGAATCTATCCGTTTTAGTGTTTTTTAGCTTCCACACTAGGTTTATAACGTAAAAAGTGGAAGGTATTATAATCGTTCAGTCCGTCTGTCTGTGTCCGTCACCCACTTTCATAGCCCAAACTACAAATGCTAGGGACAAGTGTGATACGTCAAAAAAAATTAAGCGCAACGAAATTAGCATACATTGAAAATTTCAGAGAAGAATTCGAATTCGAAGTACTTCAATTATTTAAAAAAAAACTGCAAAATTTAATGCTCATTTAAAAAGCTTTAGAAGCCATTTTTATTAGAATGAAATCACCATTGCCATTCGCAACAATCGCTCGAGAAACTTTAATTCTTTTGGACAATAAATTAAAATAAATTTATTTTTGCGACATCGATCAGTTTGACATGACGTCAAATATATTTCACTACGAGATTCTTTGTACGTTGATATGAAATGTTTTCATTCTATTTAAAATCGAGGAATTTTACATATTTATTCTTTGAAATATAAATTAATTTTTGCAAAAGATAAGTAATAATTATTGAATTTTCGAAATAAAATAAAAGAAACTAGCCAAATTTAGCATGTAAATGTTTGATATAGAATATCAATGCTGTGTTTGTCGCCTTTTTACCTGCTAAATACAAAAGTTGTGTGGAAGCGGGTTAAGGGACAGATTCTGTTACAAACCTACTTGTTTTTATCTTATTTAAATATTATTTTAATTTTTTAAAAAACTTGTTTCTTTTTCAGCCGGAAACGTGAGACTCGTTGTAATTCGTACGAGATGGCCACCGATGGAATTCATGGAGGGCGTTACAAGTATTAAGAGTCAAGTATTTTTTTTCCTTTGGAAGATGGAGGACGCTTTATTTATTAAACCTTATATTTTGTATTTATTTATCTGTATACATCCTGTATATATTTGATCAAATAAATGAATGAACTATTTTGTTTCTATATTGAACGTGTGCTTGTTTTCATAAATTTGAAATAAATATTGTGCAAATTAAAATCCTACATATTAAATCCACGTGCTCATATTTACTTTTAATTCGTTATTTCGCAAAAAAAAAGATATTTTGAAAATGTTATTTTCCATATTAAATCTATGAGATCAACTTTTAAAAAATCAGAACTTGCGAACAAAAGACGCAGAAACTTTTAATTTTGCTGCATAACCACCACATAATACTACAGATATAGAAAAGGTGAGCTCCCGCACCATGAAACCTAATATCTGTCACTTTCAAAATCAACTCTTTTTTAGTGCTGCCATCTACTGCAAATAGAACTAAAGTTCTGTATGAAAAATATATGTATTTTTATTTTAGCTTTTAGTATTTAAAAGAAAAGCGGTTCAGTGGCTGAGAGGTTAAACATGTCAAGTAAGCCCAAGATCACGGGTTCGAGCCCCGGCTGAGACGTCGGATTCAATGGATGGGAAAATCCTGGGCACGCATGTCAGGTGATTATGTGGAATGTAAAAGATCCATAGAAGGCCCTTTTGGCTTGGGTTCTCTCGGCAAAATTTAATCTCGGCATACTTTAACATCCACAGAGAGCTCAGATTCATTGCAATCTGTGTGTCAAAATTGGTAGCGAGAGCCGCCTAGATGGTGCCACAAAAAAAAATGGCTCTCAGTTCTGGGGAATATGCCGAGTTTGATAAAGGCTTGACCGCCAATATTGCTGCAGCCCCATTAGATGAAAAAAGTATTTAAAAAAAGATTTATCTGCTAATTATTCAATAAATATGATATTACTTTCCATCAACAAAATATAAGAATATAAATAAAATATTCTGTTAATAATATTCATCAAATATAAAACGTTAACATTTTAAGTTTTCTAATTTCATGAATCCGAAGGTTTCAAGCGTTATTCGGAAGAGATACGGACAGAAATCTCCACGATGTCAATACCTACTTTCCACTTTTTTTATTCTTTATAATTAAAAAATAAAGAAAAGTAAGATTTGAAAATATAGACATGGACATTGGACAATGACATCCCAAGTTCCAGAAGCTTTAAAAGTTATTTTGGTGCTGCCATCTATAATTAATAAAGTAAAATAAACACCGAGTTGAGAAGAAAATACCCCTTACAACTATTTTGTGCAAGATTATGTTTGAATAAATGTCCCTTATCATATGAAAGCTTCTATTTTTCTCAGTTCTAAGAAAAATCATGAGTTAAATTATGTTCTGTTCACCTACTATTTGAACACTTGACGTAAACTGCGAGTTATCGTCTGCTTATAATCACCAACCAGTGTCCTTTCGAAATAAATGTTTTATGCATTAATTTATAGTTTACTTATAAATTTTTTACTAAAAATAAAACATTTTTACGTATGTAGGATTATTTTTAGGAAATAATTGCAATATTTAAAAGTAATTTGACAGCGAAATAAATATTAATTTATAAAAAAGAACAAATTTATATATATTTCTGTGTTTCATTGCCAAAAATTTATTTGTAAAAATATCGTCTGAATTTAAAGAATGATTGCATATTTTTATATCAATACATTATTTTTATTCAAGCTATATTTTAGCTATATTTTTTTATAAGATTAAGTTGGAAATACAATAAATGAGTGAGTCGAATAAAAAAGTTGTGGTATTATCTTATCACCCGAAAAAGTGAAAACGTGATTCAAGCCAACTTGAAAATATATACTTTGATTAACTTTCAAATGTAAGTAATTTCAATTCTTATTTGTTTGTGCCAAAATAGCGTAAGTCATGCGTTTTGTTCCAAATGAAGTTAACTCATTTTCGTCTTTTTTTATTTATAAATAACTATACTATCATAATTTTAACCACGTAATTTAGTGTTATTGTCATCTATAGGTTGTGTCCTAACTACGACATCAAATGCCACAAATGCAACAAAACTTGGCGACCGCCAATGGCGCCAAGCGATACAATAGCATGTGGCTGACTCTGCCAAGTCGCCAAGTTGTGTTGCATTTGTGGCATTTAAAGCCGTAGTCAGGAGACAGCCATAAATAACTAGAAAAAAAATCCCTTAAATCAATAATAGATGTTACTTAACCAAATCGCGTTTCCTGACAAATGCGAAACAATGACTTAACGCCATTTTGAAATGATCTCTTCGTATGAAATCGGCAACTTTTGTTGTATGGACTTGGTCTGTTGAAATTCTATCAGATATCTCCGAAGTATATTACTATTTTGCTGTAATTTGTTAATTATGCTAATTTAAAACTAGCTTAGTTCAACTACGCATGGTATAAAATTTTAGTTTTTAAGCTCGCTGATGGTTGAGGTTCACCTAGTTAATTTTCAAGGATTCAGAATTATTATATGTACATTAAAAAATGGCAATAATGTTATAAATAATTAGCTTGTGTTTAGTATTAATCGTTTCAATAGTGTTACAAATATCCTCAAAAAAATAGATAATCTGAACTTGTATTGTACTAATTAAGATTGATTATCATAGCCGAAATGATCGTAAAATTAATTTTGAGTCGACGTCATTTTGATTTAAAATAGTTTTGATTGTTCGCCGTTTCACGTGTGTACCCTTAATAACGGTGATTTTTTTTATGTAAACTTTTTTGGTACTAAATGATCCTCTTTCCACTGTCCAGCACTCCATTACGATATTATAATTTCCTCCCATTCTAATATCAGCATTTTAAGAAAAGTAGTCCGATTGTATCCAGGCCCTTCCAGGAGTTAGAGGGCCCTATTAAAATTGTCAGAATAGCTATGATATGATTGGCCAGCTTCTATTTGCCCTCCTACACCCGAAAATGCCCAAAATGTGGTAAGCAACTCAGGTGTCGGCTCGTCACTTGACTGTGGCTCTAAATTCAGACGTTCGTGGCCAATAGCCTTCGTTTATAGCTCTAGTGCGATGATAATTCAAACTAAACCTAACCCATACAACTGGATGGTAATTGCTACGTTAAATTTTCAACTTCGCCAAAAGCCGCCAATGCCAAAATTCAATCGGCCATTATATCATAGCTATACCAAATTGACAGTTTCATAAACATAAGAAACTTAGGCTGTACGTTGAGAGAATTGACATTTCTTAGTAGTATTCATCAGATTTAGAATAGTTAACGCCTTTACTGTCATGAGACATTGTAGCAATATCTTCATTTCTTACCATTTGTAAACATAAATAAAATTCGGAAACAAAATAAAAATCAAGATTTAAATTCAATAAATAAAATAATGATATTCAAATAACAATCCTGCAAATTAAACTCACGTGCTCTTACGTATTTATACTTAATTTTCGTCCACGCTGAACGCGCTGAAATTTCTTTTAAATTGAAATAAAAAGTATAAATTCTATTCTTGCAATGCTATTCCTGTGGAGAAATTGGCTCACGTTTTGGGTTCCTACACCCGTTAGGGTTCGAATTTCGAAAAATCGCATCTTAAATGACGTCTTCGGAACAATAGGAATAAGCTTCTAAAATTTGGTAGTTGTATCTCCAATAGTTTGGGCTGGCCGTCGATACGTGAGTGAATACATGAGCCAGTCAGTACTTTGCCTTTTATATATATATACTAGCAAATTTATATATATATATATACTAGCAAATTTATACCCGTTCTTCGCACGGAATAAAAAAATATCAAATAGATTCCAAATATGTGTACCATATACCCTGTTATAGGATCATAAACTTATTATTGTTTCCGCTCGTTATAAGTTATAAAATCCCGTTTCATTGCTTTAAAATTCCAAAATGAAAAATACGCTATAAAATGCACTCATAAATGTAATCACAATTCCCTCATAAATACATAAAACCTTTTTGCTCATTTGGCGCGTTTTGGGAAATAATTTGGCGAGAAAATAGATATAGCTACCCACACCCATTATACAGCTCAAACACAATGACCTTCGTACAACCGACCAGCTTATAAATTATTCATAAAAGAAATTGCCTATTTGGCGAATTTTAGTTAATAATTTGGCGAGTTTGGCAACGTATTTGGCGAAAAAATAAAGACATAACACACTAATAGCTCTAGTGCGATGGCCTTTATTAACCATCATAGTTCAGTAATAGCTTAACTATACATTTATTGCTTAAATATGCATACATGCAGTCAACAGAAAAATCCAATGAAAAAATCATCAAATAAACCCACAATAAAATCCGGGAATGAAGACTGGCGGAATTACGTCACTTGAAACGTGTCAATTATTTTTCAAATAATAAATTTAGTTTCTGAAAGTAATGGCAAAAGAATAAAATAAACATTTTGAATTTTAAATGTTTTCGTTAAAAGTTTTATTTAATTTTTTCAGCCGATGGCATCAGGAAAGAGAAAAAATGATCGGATTTGAGCGAAAGTGGTGTATTTTTTTCAGAAAATTCGAATTTTCTCTAAAAATGGAACAAATATGAAAAAACTAAGCCTCATGTGCACACGTTAGTATTAAAGGGAATCTATCTTTAAAATTTCGAATTCCTGTGGGCAGTATAAGTAGGTCTTTTACGATCCGATAACAGACACACAGACAGACAGATTCTTTCTTTTATTATTATAGATATATAGATTTTAATCTAGAATCGTAAAAATGAAGTTTTGTGTGTTTGTTCTTTATATACTCATCATAAACTAGACATCTGTTTAACTCGTAACAACTTGGCACAAAAGTGTAGTTCATACATAAGTTTCAATTTTTGAACTTGCAGAGCTCAAAATGATCTATTTTTAAAAGAAAAAAAATTGAATTTTTTGAAAAAGTTACACCACTTTCGCTCAAATCCGATATTTTTTATTTTTTCGTGTTGCTATTCATCTGTAGATAATTAAAATAAACACAAAAAATAATTTTAATTTTTTTTTCCTCTAATAGGGCAGCAATATTGGAGGTCAAGCCTTTGCGGACTTGGCATATTCCCCAGAACTGAGAGCCATTTTTTTATGGCACCATCTAGGCGACTCTCGCTACCAATTTTGACAATCAATCTGAGCTCTCTGTGAATGTTAAAGTGTGCCGAGATTTAATTTTGCTGGAGAACCCAAGCCAAATGGATACTCTAGGGATCTTTTATATGCCACATAATCATATGACATGCGTGCCCAAGATTTGCCCATCCAGAAAATCCGACGACTCGGCCGGGGCTCAAAAGGAAGAGTACACCCAGGGCGAAGGTGGGAATCGAACCCGCACCCGTTACAGCGCGCAGACTGCTATCGTAATGGTCTGCGATCCAAACCACTCGGCCATCCGGGACCCATAATTAAAATTGAAAATGCTTTTATTCTGTTGCCATTATCTTCAGAAACTAAATTCATTAGTTGAAAAATAATTGACACGTTTCAAGTGAAGTATTTCGGTCCAGTCTTCAAATTCTAGGATTTTATTGTGGGTTTAGGTGATGATTTCTTCTTTGATGGTTCTGTTGACTGCATATATGCACATTTAAGCTATTACCGTGAATTATAACTATGATGGTTGTTCAACTAGAGCTACAAATTAGGGTTTTATGTTTCAATTATCCGATAATGGATTAAGTTTTACATATACTTGGATCGATTTGAAAAATTTTTAGTCTATGCGAAGTACGGGTATTTATTTGATAGTTTATAATAATAAAAATCTGTTGTTTTTGCTTATTCGATTTTTTTTTAAATACAAGTTAGGTTGTAAGTTTTTCGTTCATCTGTCCCCCACTTTCATTCTAACATTCTGATTTTAAACATACGTTTTTTGTTTGAAAGTTAGAACATCAGAGAAAATCCTTATGTTTTGTCCGTCTGTTTGTACCTTTTACAGATAACTTCCGTTTCAACCGTTTAATTCTTAAAATCCTTTTTTTTTTGTTTAACCTATGACAACTACTGAGACCTATATTTTGTACATTTTGTCCCTCAGTACTATAAGATATTCTATAAGCTTTAAAGTAAAAGGAAAGTAGTAGGCTATTTTTGTTCTTTTACAACTTCTTGTTTACTGTAAAATGTGTTGTTCTGTAGATACCGTTTTGAACTTTTAGTACAACCCACTTTGACAATGTTTCCTGAAATATAGTAAACTTCTGATAAATGCATTATATTTAGCATTCATTTCTTTAAGGAAAATAAAGCATAAAATAGCATTATCATGCTGCTTATTTTATTGTTTTTTTTTAAAGATTACGTGTGTGGTTTTTTTCAATTTTAGGCCCGAAAACTTCAGCCATTCTAAGTAATAAATTAAGATTTTTTTGTTTTACTTCGAGCTAGTCAACTGCAATATATACAAAGAAGGATTTAAAACCATTTTCCTTCGAAACACTCAATGAAAAGTTAAAGTTTAGTGAAAAACGACTGATTTAGAACAATAGTTGTAGTCGTTTTTGTAGATCCTACAGTCGATCTCCTCAGTGCAGTATAAGGTGAATACAATATTTGTAACTAATTTTTATTCATTTAAAACAATGAAATATAGTCCATATTACAACAGTGGCCATTACATCAACTACCCAGTTACTAAATACTATTAAAAATATAAAAGACTAAAATATGTTATCAGAGGCCTAGCTCCCTATTTCTATGGCAGAAGTGTTAATGCAATAGCAAACTATTGTAAACTAAAGTGCATGTCTAGAAAGTTCTGTTTGCTCTTGAAGACTGATCTCCATGAGTTGCATATTCCAGAATTGTATATCCGGATAATTATGCTTGATATGGGTTTCTATGTTCATTTCTGAAAGTTCAGCTTGGTCTTGAGCACTGGTCTCCATGGGTTAGTTAGCAGGAGTGCACAACCAAAAACCTAAACATACTCTCGAAGACGGGTCACCACGGCTAAGCTAACAGAATGGCATGTCCGGAAAGCTCTGTTCGCTCTTGAATACGGGTCTCGGAGGCTAACTAACAAAAGTGCAATATTCGGAAAGCTCTTGAATACGGGTCTTAGAATAGAATTGCATTTCGGAAAGCTCTGTTTGCTCTTGAATACGGTTCCCGCGGATAAGCGAGCAGAGGTTGTGTATATATCCGGAATTTTTTTACTCTCTTTTGAAGATGGGTTTCCATAGGATAGGTATCAGAATTGCATGTCCGGATAATTATGCTAGCTCTTTATTACTGGTCCTCATGGGTTATTTCTAGATAGGCATATCCAGAAATCTATACATGCTCTTGAATACGGGTCCCGGAGGCTAAGCTTACATAAGTGCATAACGCTCTGTTCGCTCTTGAATACGGGTCTTAGAATAGAATTGCATTTCGGAAAGCTCTGTTTGCTCTTGAATACGGTTCCCGCGGATAAGCGAGCAGAGGTTGTGTATATCCGGGATTTTTTAACTCTCTTTTGAAGATGGGTTTCCATAGGATAGGTATCAGAATTGCATGTCCGGATAATTATGCTAGCTCTTTATTACTGGTCCTCGTGGGTTATTTCTAGATAGGCATATCCAGAAATCTATACATGCTCTTGAATACGGGTCCCGGAGGCTAAGCTTACATAAGTGCATAACGCTCTGTTCGCTCTTGAATACGGGTCCCAGCGAGTAAGAAAACAGAAGCTGTGTATGTCCGGAAAGTTTTGCTCGCGTTTGAAGACAGGCCTCCGTAGGTTAGCCACCAGAATTGCAGTTCCGGAAAGTTCTGCTTGGTCATGAACACTGGTCCCCATGGTTTTAGTTAGCAGAATTGCATATCCAGAAACCTATACATGTACTTGAAGACTAGTCTCCTTGAGCAAGCTAACAGAAGAGCATGTCTGGAAAGTTCTAAACACTCTTGAAGAGCTGTTCTTTAAGTTAGCTAACAGAAGTGCATGTCCAGGAAGTTCTGCTTGCTCTTGAAGGTGGGTCCCCAAGGGTTGTTAGCGTCCGACCCTTTTTTCTCGTCTTTGGAATCTTTCCAGCTGAAACTCTTCTGCTGGGCGGTGTTGTATTTGGTGACCCAGGCGCCGTAGGCTTCAGACCTATGGATAAAACAGAAGGTTAGAACAATAAATCTACACAAAAAATATCAGTACATCACAAGTACAGGATGGTTATTAAAAAACGCTCGCTATTCGGAGTGGTCTGTAGTTTAAATGAATGATCCGAATGCAACAAGCATTGAGACACTTACTAATCAAGAAGGGGGAAAGAGAATGGAATCAAAAAAGAAACTCGTCTCTTGACCAGGGTTCTAAATTACGAGGCGTAGCCAATTATGGACAACACAGCCAATTACGCCTCTTAATTTTGAAGCCTGGTCAAGAGACGAGTTTCTTTTTTTATGATTCCATTCTTTTGCCCCCTTCTTGATTAGTAAGTGTCTCGATGTTTGTTGCATTCGGATTATTCATTCAAGCTACAGACCTCTCCGAATAGCGAGCGTTATTTTATAACCACCCGGTACATCTCGTACATGAAATAGCGCAGCCTAAACGACATAAACCACAGAACTCAGTTGAAAGCAAAATTTTATCGACATTCCCATTTCCCCAATTGTGTTTCTTAAAGATTTGCAAATGGTGTTTAACCATGGTCAGCAAATGTTAACACAATTCGCTGTTTCGAAAGGGTTAAGCGTTGTGCTGTTTTCCATGAATGGATCAAACGCCAAGCGTCCCTCGGAGTAAACTTTAAATTCACTCTTAAACTTTATTTCCCACAGTTCATTTCCAAAGCAAATTTTGCGCTCATTCTCACACGGGAAATGTGGCATTACACGGAATTCATTACACGTCGAGAAAAGAGAAAAATTGACGAGGTCGACCTCCACTGCTCGTTTTCGATCCTATGTCGAAATCTTGACTTGCTGAGACACTATCACCACTACCTAATCTAAAAAAAACTAAACTCCTCGGCGCAACAGCCAAGTGGTGGGCCAAGGCCTGCCGTGCCCATCTCAGCTTTCGTGACCTAGGGCTCTGGGGTGCCAGGCATATGTCCCGGTCAGCCTCATGCGGAATCCCCAGTGTTTAGTTCCCAAGCATGCTTGGTACCCATTTTATCGACCCCCTTAAGGGATGAAAGGATGGGTCAACCTCGCCCAATCCGGGATTCGATCCCCGGACCTGTGGCGTGACAATGCGAAGCACTACCACTAAGCCACTGGGGCCTCCTTTTCCCTAATCAAAATAAGTAAATTACCTCCAATCGGAAGATTCCGGGATTTATTTTTACATGGAGCTAACTTTGTACTCAAGTGCGTGTATTTGAAGTTAAAATATCAATTGTGAGCCCGAAACCAAATTTTGCCCCTTTTACGCTTATTTGACTACTTTAGCCAGTTAACTCTGCATATTATGAGGCGTAAAAATTATTTTCAAACCATGGATGAGAGTTGAGAAGTTTTGATTATAATTTTTCAATAACCCCCAGTCTATAGCTAGTTAACACGTACTATGCATCACACTAGAACGCTAGACCTAACTACAGATTTAAGGTGCAACTTACACCTCGACACAGAGTGGAAATATGTCATGAAAGAATTTTTACCTGTCGCTGGCGCGTTCCGTCTTCTTCGGGGGATACTCGTACCCTAGACCCATGTTGAGTTGCTTGGCCTTGTGGCTATTGCTTTCTTGCTTGGCGGAGGGTAAAGATACTTTTCCAAAGTTTTTGGGAGGGTAACTGTTGTGTTGATTGGTGGATTGTCCGTTCAAGTGTCCTGAATTTCGAGCCCAGGAACCTGGTGGGGGAAAAAAACATGATTAGCCCTTTTATATTATTTTTTACATTGTTATTATGAATAGAGGAATTATAAAGGTTTGATTATATGAAAACTATTTCTTATATGTACCGGGTGGTTATAAAATAACGCTCGCTATTCAGAGAGATCTGTAGCTTGAATGAATAATCCGAATGCAACAAACATCGAAACACTTACTAATCAAGAAGTGGGGAAAGGAATGAAATCATAAAAAAAGAAACTCGGCTCTTGACCAGAGTTCTAAATTACGAGGCGTAATTGGATGTGTTGGCCATAATTGGCTACGCCTCGTAATTTAGAACTCTGGTCAAGAGACGAGTTTCTTTTTTATGATTCCATTCTTTTCCCCCTTCTTGATTAGTAAGTGTCTCAATGAGACACTAAATCAAGAAGGGGAAAAGAGAATGGAATCATGAAAAAGAAACGTCTCTTTGACCAGGGTTCTAAATTACGAGGCAAAATTGGCTGTGTTGGCCGTAATCGGTCATAATTGGCTACGCCTCGTAATTAAGACGCCTGGTCAAGAGACGAGTTTCTTTTTTATGAATCCATTCCTTTCTTTTTCCCCCTTCTTAATTAGTAAGCGTCTCAATTCTTGTTGCATTCGGATTATTCATTCAAGCTACAGACCACTCCGAAAAGCGAGCGTTATTTTATAACCACCCTGTATATTATAAAACAGTTCAACGGTAAATGATACTTTTCCGTTTCGCAGACGCAAATCTGGCCAAACGGAATCTTTGGTGACAAAGCACAGAATATACCAGTTAAAAGATCACAGTACACACAGTTTCATTTGAAATATTACGTTTGGCGACGGTTGTATATTTTTGGCGACTTTATCGCTTGTGATCGCGAAATGAAAACGTACCCTGTAAAATATAACACAAAAACATTTCGCAAGCTAAAGACATATTACCAATGCGAATTATATAAAAAAGTCCAAATTCAAAGAGTCTTGAACGTAATTAAAAATAATTATAAAAAAAGTAGTCATTTTTATAAATTAGCTGTCGAGCGTAGCCAATAGCCATGTTTTAATCAGGGACTATTAAAGATATAAAAATAATTAATTTCCACTAAAAAAACTTACATTTCAACTTTTTAATTAAATTTAAATAATTGGACACCTTTAGAGCTTTATCGAGCTTTAAGCCAATCAATTCAAAACCAAACAAATATTAGGAAATCTAGGATTAGTAGAAAAAAGACAAATGTCCAATAAATTAACATAGAGCCTCTGACTCTTTTACCAGTAAGGTACAGAAATAGTCCCTTAAATTTTTTATAAGAAAAACAAAGATCATTGAACCGTTATCAAAAGCAACATTACCTTACGCAACAGGCAGTTTGTCGAATTCGTTCTAAACCCAACAGAAATCTCTACTCTTATGTCATAATCATTAAGTATATATAGCGAAATTCGAACGAAAATCCCGCGATTTCTTATCCTTGGAACAAAGAGGTAGAACAAGATTTTTTTTACAATAAGAACGCGTTCGAATTCGATTATGACGAAAGTGGAATGGCCACGAATCTTTCTCGTAGGTTCACAACTTGTTTTCTTTAGGCGTATAGGATTTTTTTTTATTCAATTTACTTTGCTTTTTAAGAGTGGAAATAATAAAAATAAAAGGTTGTGAATGGAATTGTAAAAGTTTTGAGGGTCATTGAACGTACGTAAGCTGTCTTGGCAGGTGGATATGTGATCTAATCAAACTATGTTTTTTGACATTAGTGTATTGAATTAATTTGTTCAGGGACGATCATATATGAAGAGTACAGGGGGAAAACCGCTTAATTTCGTAGCAAAATTTCCTCATCAGGCCTCTTTGGCGATGAAAGCGAGTCATCGCCTAAACTGGTGTGAGGAAATCGGTTACTCACTTTGTTTTTCTCTCGCGGCAACCCTGATTTACGCCAGAGATCAGCGGACACGAGTCACACTTTTGTACTGCGAAAGAAGCACCGAAAAGGAAAACCGGTTTTCTGTCGCCAATATGCGCCAAGCAGATACAATTACGGGACTACTCCTAAAAAATTAAGCTGTTCTTCCCCTGTACTCTTCATATGTAAAGTTAATAAATAGACAATGAAAGACAGGATTAAATGTAATTTAAAAAGTAAACCGTAGTTTAAATTAAAATCCTGTTGCTCTTTTTGCTAACTTGTTTCATAAGAAACTTTATTGGAAAATAATAGTTGACAGTATTTTGAATTAAAATTCAGCAATGTCTTTTTACCCTACTTTCTTTTTTTATTCAAAAAATGTTTTTTTTTAAATTTAAAGTATGTATTGACATCCTGAAGATGTCCATCCATCCGTCTGTCTATAACCCTTCCAAATTTAAACCTATCCGTCCGATTTTTAAAATTCGTTTGTGTGTGTTAAAAAGGTATGACATCAAAGACCTATCTTTTGTACTTTTGTGCGCCTATTTTTACACTTTTACTTCCGTCTGTCCATCTGTACCTTTAAAGAAGTCTTGTAACAATAACTAACCATCGATTTTTTTTTAAAGATAGACATCAGTTTTAGAGAGATTTGACATCAAACGTCTATCTCTTATAAGTTATGTCGGGTGAAAAAAATGTAAAATAAATTTGTATACATGTTACATATGCAGTTAATTCTTTTGGAAGTTCAATTCAAAGAGTTCTATAGTAGGATAGAGACTGAACCTGGCAACAGCACCATGGACCAACACGGAGACAATATAGGGTGGCATGTGGGGCCCGATGACCGAGTGGTTTGGATCGCAGGCCATAACGCCAGCAGTCCGCGCGCTGTAACAAGTGCGGGTTCGATTTCCGCCTTTGCCCTGGGTGTACTTCCTTTCTCAGTATCAAAATTATAAATTAACTAGCACTTTTGCCACTCTATTCGGGCTCCGTAGTGAGCCATGGCTGCCGATGGCAGCTCAGTACGAGTCGTTCCTCTACCCTACTATAGAACTCTTTGGTTCAATTCTGAAAATATGCATCGCTATTTGAGTCACTTGAACAGGGTTCTAAATTACGAGGCGTAATTGGCTGTGTTAAAACTCCTACAGGAGGCTAGAGATAGGCAGCCGGAAACGATTACATTACATTCTTGAATCGCTATTTAAACATTTCAAACTCCTGTTTCAGGAGCAGCTCCCTGTACAAGCAACGATGCAAAATTGAAGAAATTAAAACAAGTTTTCAATTTTTATCACATAATTCTTGTACAATTTCCAAGACCAAACGAGTCAAAGCCTCAACCGAAAGAGATGCTGAGCCTTGATTATATTTTTAAAAACTATATGCTATGAAAAAAGGGGCGAAATGTAAAGACATTGGAGTGAGTGAATTAATTCAATGGCAGGAGCGAACGCTATAGAATTCCGTCCTGAAGGACGAAAGGTGACAGAAAATAAGTTTTTAAATAGAGAACAGTTACTTCTATTTCAGTTCTTTAAAAAGCATCATTATAAAAAATTCTCGCAAAATTTTATGTCGGAAAATTATATAATGTACTTTTCCCCCGAGGAACACGAAGAAAAATATTTTTAACAATGGGAAAACTGCCGTAGAGGTCCAAATTTTTCCAATACCTTGCATTAAAAAAGTCGGGAAAATAACGTTTTTTCTGCGAACGAATGTCTTTATTGGGCTTTTCAAATGTCGTCAATGATGGAACGAGTAAATAAAACATCATTTTAGGGTGATTATACACTTTAGACAAAATTAACATCATTTATTCAACGTTTTTACGTCGTAAGAAGATGTTTGGACTTTATTTTTTCAATGCAGGTTTTCAGTGAGCGACATCATATTTGTGTCCTTTCGACAAAATTTAATTTTAAAAAATTCTATTGCTTATAGCTCCACATATGGCACACGGTGCAGTGAAGGGTTAAAACGTCTTTTCGAATCATTTGTGCTGCCTGGGTAACAGTTAAAAAATAAGCTACATTTTTCGATTCCTTCATTAAGGTCGACTGGTATGACGCATCTATTACAAATTGCGCAATTGCGCCGTAAAAGCACCGATGTAAACATACGTGACTGGATATCCTAATGTGGCTGGAACTTCGTAGTAAACGAGTAGAAGCGACCAGTTTGGAGGGACTTATTCGATTTCGATTGACTTATTTCAGTAATTTATTACTATTAAATGAATGACGCTGATCAAGGCGATAGTTATAAAGCTCACATTCTCCAACGCCATAACTAAATTATAGGGTCCGGCCCGTTCATTGGCGACTACGTTTTATTGAATTTACCATTATCAAAAGTCGCCAATGAACGAACCGGCCCCTATATCTTAGTTATGCGAGTTTTGCAACAAGACCCTTAACGGGATTTGGAAGAATGGAAAGTATATTGCTTATGAATCAATGCATGAAAGAAATATTTAACATTCGGCCCTCGATAACTAACAATTGGGGAATTTTTAACGCTGTATATGTATAAAGGAAGGGGAAAAAACTAGATCACGACTTTTTATTCATATGGTGGTGTATTATGGCTAAGTGATTATGGTATGTTATAACTTCAGCCTTTTACAATATGTTGAAGGGGGAAAATCTAAATTAGAATCTTGTTTATAGTAATATCTTTTTTTGATAATATCTAAATGTGCGTATTTGTCTGTGTAAACAAAATCAATACGGCCTATTTCTAAAAGAAAAAAAATTGTTCTAATTCCAGAGATTAAAAGCCTCCTTCAACAGATTATTTCGATAAAAATTACGTAACGGAAAATCGAACCCTGGTTACAAAGTCGAACTCTCCTGGCGATCTATTTCGAAGGGCATCTTAAAAATGTTCCCCTTTTATATAAAATCTGATGACAGATTTACTTAAGATGAGTCTGAATTCTAAATAATAAGTTCAGGGCAGATAGAAACTGTTATGAAACCACCCAAGTTGGACTTGAGCTTATTTTTAGGTTAGGAGTTTTTTTTTTAGTAGACCTAAATGGAACCAGGGTAAAATGGTTAAGAGAAAATACGGTTAAACAGAAAAAGTTAAATAAAGGTTTAGATGAACATTTGATTGCATATTTCTACATTGATGATAATTTGCAATATAAATGAATAGTTGAAATAATGTTTCATTTGATTCTACGTATTAAAACATTATAAGTTGCATACTATATATACAAATAAAAAAAACCTGAAACCTATTTTTATTGAAGCCTAGAAGTTCGGCAACTTGTAGCATTATTCCACTATTTTTTTTTAATCAGCATCACACTAGAATCGATAATAAAATACGTGTTTTTTAGCTATTTTTTACACTTTAATACTTAAAGTCGATTAAAAACTACAGCCGGTTAGCAGATATCCGATTAAACGGAGTCCGGTTAAGAGCTGGCTTATTGTGCAGAGAAATAAGAGTTATTTCTGTAAGTATGTTTTGTAGGTCAAGATGTTTGGGAAAGATTATAAAGTTGTAAACACTTAAAGCTTCAGAGGTTGAAGGCGAGTTTAAAAATAGTAAATTGGGTAACATAGTACACTGCTCAAAACAATTAGGGGAACACTTTGCGTTCTTTTGTTTACCCTTTCAGTTCCAACTTCTTATTTTTATTCTAAAAATCTAAAATTTGTGAAATAGATTCACTATGCATCCAGAATGAAATGGTAAAAAATGGGGGGGAAAATCAATTTTTAAACATCTAAGAATGCAAGCGTGAAGAATTTAGGGTCAATTTATTTCATAAAATTTTTTGGGAGTGAATTTTATTTTACCATGTTTTTGATATTTTCATTTAATTAAAACAAATTATTTCATTCTTCAAAAGACATGATTCTTCCATCTAACGATAAATAAGTGCGAGCTCAACTTAGTGAGAAAAAAAATCGCAAGCTGATGATGGTGAAAGGGTTTAAACCATGGGTTTCCCTAATTCTTTTGAGCAGTGTATTAGATAAACACGCCTTTACAAAGCACTCCCGTTCAACTTATTGGGACAAGGGTACACGCTGAGGGATGGCGAACGAAGAATGGTATTTTATGTCGAATAGTACTATACTACATACGCATATAGAATGGTATATTATACTAGGTCCAAATTCGACGAAACCACTTTTGTCCTTTAATTTATAATAGATATGGTGCTTAAATTCTGATAAAAAAATTTTTACACCTACGTAGGTTTAAAGTGTTTAATCAATACTTTCTAGAACTAAGCAAGCATATGAAACAGTTGATTAGCTCTTGACAAATATACAAACTAACATTTTAGTTTTATGTAAGATAAAAGTGACGCCGACTATCATTCCCGCTCTAAGTTCGATTTATCAAATTGAAGCATTGGCTACATTTGGAGAAATTTTCGACAGTGGGGATCCCATACCGGGCTTCCAATATGGAGAATAAAAACTATATTGCAGTGAAAATTGGTGTCCGTTTGCTGGCTACAAAAATGATGTGAAATAATGTCATCAAACTTTGATGCAGGTGAAAACTCCCAATTTGGTTGCAACTTCAAGCCATAATTTGATGTACATGGATAGAGGGTACATGGATAGAGGGATAGGGTGGGCCTATTAATGGCTAGGGCTTGCATTAAAACTTAGATCTTTCAGATGTTAC
Organism: Oedothorax gibbosus; assembly: GCA_019343175.1. Taxonomy (NCBI): domain Eukaryota; kingdom Metazoa; phylum Arthropoda; class Arachnida; order Araneae; family Linyphiidae; genus Oedothorax; species Oedothorax gibbosus. The sequence goes on along the minus strand of CM033277.1, from coordinate 8,168,139 downwards.
TTTGATTGGTGAGATTTCACATTTTTGTAGGCAGAATCTTGACAAATTTTTGTGTGAAACGGTGCAGTTTATTATGCACTTAGCTTCGTCATGAAATTTTGAAAGTAGGCTTACTGAGCTCCCCGGAGGTATTAGTTAAGCACTCTAAAGGGTTGCCAAACTTGGCTAAAATTAGCCATTTTGGCTAATTTTTTATTTGCCTGGCTAATAAAAATTTTAAACTTTAGGCAAAACCATTTTACCAAATTTTGAACTACCCTTGGATTACTATTTTTGATTCAATATTGCGCATTTTTTAGCATTTAGATCGTTTTTTACTTTCAAATGTGTGCTTAGATGTATTTTTCAATTAAAAATCCACGTATATTTTGTAAATTATGCTGGAAGTGAGGTACTGGAAGTACTGCCACACCAAGAGGGACCTAATAAAAGTTTCTACGATTTAACTACCTAATTTTGGCTATATTGAACGTCAACGTGGCTATTTTTTGGAAATTCCATCTGACATCCTGTACTCTACACCTATGATATGGCAAATAGGCGAGCACTATTTTGAGTTGTTGAATTTCGAATTTTAAGCTGGCAAATATTTTGAGTTGTTGCATTTCGATTTTTGAATTGGAAAATATTTTGAGTTGCGAATAATAAAGGTACTTACTCTTCAAGGGACGTGGTGCAGCTGCGTCAGCACTTTCAATTCGAGCACGTTCCCGCTGTTCCCTTGCCTGCTCCCTTTAGCTGTGTTGAGGTTGTGGATGAGGAAACGCCGCTCAAACGCCAGATTCCAACTCAGGCACTCGGCTAGTCGCATAAAAACGCGGGGGGCACGCGATCTGGAGAATCCACGCCTTGCTTGCTTCAGATTCCTCAAACAAATCTGTTTTAAATTGAAGTTCCAAGCTTCTGCTACTTCGGATTAGAAGGAAGGCTTCTAGAGCTCGGACTGCTACAGGTTCCTCAAACAAGCTGTTCCAAGATGATGTCCCAAGCTTCTTCTACTTCGGATTAGACTTCTGGAGCTTCTGCTACTGCAGACGTTTCTTCTTGTTCAAAAAAAGACTGCGGATGGCTTCTGTTTCGGGTTGAACCTTTGGAAGGAAAGTTTCTGGAGCAAAAACGGTATGTCTGAAATGCTGGAAGTACCGCTTGTTGAAAGTTTTGAAGAAAATTGAAGATGGAGCAAAGGAAAAAGTTCTGGAGCTTCAAGTTGCAACTGCAGAATGTTCTGTGGTAACACAGGAAAAGTTTTTCAAAAATAGTTTAGCAAATAAGTTGCTTCGAGTCACGAAATAGTTCTATCAAAGACAAAGACGGCTGACAGAGAATGTTCAGGTTTTCTTCTGACTTTCTATAAAGCTATCTTCTTATTTTCGAAAGGAGTCGTTCCAAAAATAAACTTCGACTGGAGATGGTAAAAGTTCAAAATTCCACCGAGAACACTTTTTTTACTATCTGTAGGACTGTTACGGAGCTCTTCTAGAAGGGTTGAGGAGAGTAAAGTTGAGGAAATGGCGCAGATGAATATGGGAAATCATTCCTTACCGAACTGTGGAACATGAAAATCAGAATGAACGACTCCGGACTGGGATCCCAGATTATATATCAGCCAGGATAAGTACGTCCTTCGCTTCGGATAGGTCAGCGTCAACAGTGCAAGATGGCGACCGCTGATAAGAGGCTTTCCCCAAATTGCACGGGGATCGAACGTGATAAGATGCGCGTAGGCACAGTGGGATGGAAAAGTCGAATTTATTTCACAGATGAGAATTTATAAATGCAACCTTCACTTTTGGTACGATGTCGTATGCTAAGCTGGGCGAGGAATGCAGATAAGAAAGGATTTGTTCTAGAAGTACTTAAAAAAATATCTAATTTCAGTTTCTGCATTATGTTTTAGCATTGGGACACTCTTTTGGGAAAGTTACATGTATTTAGACTATTTTAAGTGATTACTGTCTAAAAGGTACTTTCAATTTTAAGCTATCATCAACTGAAGGGGTTAGGAATTTAATAAATAAACTTTAATAAAGATACAAGCATGTTTACTTTCTTCTAATTGCATTGCACCGTATCCTTCCGGGTCGAATAATTTTCAGTCTTAGTTAACATGGTGAGGTTCTTTTTAAAAAATGTGAGCTATAACTATTTTGAAAGTTAGTTTCCCTAAATTATTAAGTTTAGGGCTACTCGTATGGTAATATAAATACAATGGTTTTTAATCTATTTTTTCTAAAACAACACCGAAATAATAATGCTTCTTATTTTATTACAAATAGATGATATGATGGATGGTTAAATATTTTAAGATTATATGTGTTATTATTTTTAAGTACTTTAAAGCTTTTCTTACTTATTTTTGGTTTTTATAATTGTAAAAAACCAAACCCTTTCCTAAAACGCAGGGCTTACATAATTGATTATCTCTCTCAAACAGCTTTAGAATGAGGATTCCTATGGCTGTGTCCTGACTACGACATCAAATGCCACAAATGCAACAAAACTTGGCGACTTGGCAGAGTCCAGCCACATGCTATTGCATCGCTTGGCGGTCGCCAAGTTTTGTTGCATTTGTGGCATTTGATGTCGTAGTCAGGACACAGCCTAACAGCGATTAATGTTTGAATGAACTGTTTGGTTGTGTTAACATCCAACACACAGGGCTATTTGTAATTGGCGTGGAAATTTCGAAACGCCGCCAAGTGAAGAGAGGGACACCTGGGTCGGAATCCAAAGGGCGATACAGTACGCGGTGTCAGGATATTAAACAACGGTAGATTTAACGTGCGCCAGCCCCTTCCCGGTGGATATTTTATTGCAAAAACTTTCACCTAACAATCCGTTTTTCGGATATAAAATTTGATTGTTTAGAGCAGTTCGTTCTAAGAACCTGAAGATCTGAAGACCAACGCCTTAGAGATTTCAAAACCCTCAAAATCAGACGAATTTGTGTCGCAAATTATTTTCCACACATACTTAAAAGGCACTCTATCTCATCAGGTACCAAAAAGGAAATTTTTTTAAATATTTGGACAAACTTATATTACTTATTACGCAACAATTAATTATTATTCATTAACTTATATTTACTTAACACGCAACAATTACTTAATATGTACACGTCAGTGCATCGTCGATATTAATAACATTCTTCGTCCTTCTTTTATGAAAATTATGACGTCACACGATCGTAACACGAACGTGGCTTATGAGCACGTAAGCTTAAACCGCATAAAAAAGAAATCAGAAATTGTTTACATAAAATAACCGAACCTGTATACAGATAATAAATAAAGCATCGTCTAAAGTCTATATGAGGCACTCAATAGGTTTATTTATGTTATAATAATATTTGTTAAAAATATTTTTTTTATTTTATTGTTTATTTTTTGTTTTGTGTTTGTATCCCTTCTATTTTGGGTGCATTTGGTAACGTGTTTTTTAATTCTCTTTGACAATTTCTATTGTATAATGACTAGACACCACATATACCCCTATTAGGTAATTCAATAACCTTAAAAACAGAAAAATTATATGGCAGCTAACTTTTGCGTATGCGCGATTTCCTCGAAACCCTTATTATGATGCCGACAGTCACTGGGAACTCGACCGTGCACCGAAGTCTGTGTCTCTTTCCGTTTTTCACAGCAATAACCTTTCAAACCAAAAGAATTTTCTTGAAAACCGTATGAGTACTAAGAAATCGTGTACCAAATTTGAAGTCGAGTTTGGTTTGCTTTTAGTTCGTGCTATGGAGTGGTTTCAGACAGGCAGTCTGACCAATGTTCAAAGGCCACTTTTTTTAGAATCAGCATCCTCCAAAACGAACACATAATCTCCGTTTCGGATTTTCGACCCCAACGCGATACTTCCATTACCTTATATTTTATATTAGGCTTACCGGTTCTTGTGTTTGCCCTACCCATGTTGGGACCAGAAATAAACGGTCCCCTTTATTTTTTGGTCGAACTACAAGGGCCCACCTGGGATATCCCATCCAAGTCCAATTTCAATTATGTCTTTCTTACATCTATCTGTTTGGTTTAGTTTAAATTATCGTCGCACTAGAGGGCTATTGGCGACGGGCGTCGTATTTTAGAACCACAATCAAGTGACGAGCCGACACCTGAGTAGGCACCCAACGCAACCGTTAAGGGCGACATCGTACGCAGCGTTGGGACTTTAAAGGATATTTAACGTGCACACCCTTTACACGGGGTATTATTCGTCGGACATTTTGGCTGCACGGGCCGTTTATAGGTCGGCAGTTATTTTGGCGATGCCCGGACCCGAACCTGGGACCTTTCGCATGCTAGGCGGATGCCTAACCGACTGGGCTCCCCAGCCCTACATCTATCTGTAGAGAAATTATTCAAACTAAGAAAAAGTTAAACAAAGAAAAGTTAAACTAGCAGAATGATATGAAATTAGCAATGACACATAATTTTACAGTTAAGACATAATTACATTATCCAAATAAATAGCAATACTTGCCCTCGATTACTCCTTTCGATAACTTGGGCTTTATATAGGTAACCCATAATAATCTTTATGGTTGCCCGCTCTGCCCTATGTTGATCTACTTGATTTAATTTGTTTGACAAAATCGTAAATAGAATTCAGATGGGTTTGTGGCACAGTGTTAATTATTATTTGGATAGGTTAGTTTGAATTATCGTCGCACTATATATATATATATAGAGCTACACGAGGGCTAAAGGCGACGGGGCGTCGTATTTTAGAACCACAGTCAAGTGACGAGCCGACACCTGAGTAGGCACCCAGCGTAACCGTTAAGGGCGACATCGTACGCCGCGTTATTTATTTGTATAGAGTAATTTAAATGCAAGATTAAGTTTAATTGTTAACTTCAAAACTTTGTACTGAAAAAAAAATTCAACTGTATATAATTTTGGAATAGTTTTCTTAGAGATAACTATAAGTGAGACAAAATTGTGAATGTTCCTACGTGGGTAGCCCAGTTGGTTTCACCAAAAATAAAGAGGGTCGTTTCTATCTGGACCCCGCATAACCATATTACCCAAAAGGGCGCTTACGGATCCCGCTTTAGTGTGCGACCTAGGAAAATAATCACAATAATCAATTTTTTTTTTAGCTGATGTTAAACTGGAATCGTATCAGCAGTCGGCCAAACCGCAATACGTGGTAGATCCCCTAATTCCTATTTTTGGCGATAATAAAGAGCAATCCTCTGGCGATGACAGAGACGGCCCCAGACACAAAACTTCACGTGAGCAAATCGTGCATTCTCCTTATTTGTGCATGGATACCGTTGTGATCGGGACTGATGGTAGTTTTTTTCCGTGATGTTCATTCACAAGTGGACATCTTTCACGTGCTGTTGGTGTAAATGTACTACCTTTGTGTTGGGGAAAAAATATTGGGGATTATACGTTGTTTGTGTGTGTGTCTTTCTAGACAGATCGGTGACCCTGGGACAATAAAAGCCTTGGATTCACTAATCTAAGAGCGAGATTTATCTACGATCTGCGGGCTTAAACAAAAATTTTTAGCCAAATGTTAAAAATACCCTATTTTATGCATTTTATGAAGTAAAAATAGGAAAAGTACAAAAAATATGTCAACAAAAATATTAAAGTAATACCTGGATTTACGCATAAAGAAATTTTTATTTCAGTATACATACTACTCATAAAGTACGAAAAAAGTTTGTCCTAGCCAACTTAATATTCATGAAACCGCTTTAGATATAATTAATGTTCATAGTCATCAATTGACCTTCTAGATGAGGAAAAAGATGAGGGATTACTAATTTTAAGCGATTGCAAAGCTGCCTTGCAAGCTATCAAAAAGGAACAGTCAAAGATGATCGCGGCTATACATGATGGAATGTTTCAACTCTCAAATTTGAACAAGAAATGCATTTTGCAGTGGATTCCAGCACACGTTGGTATCGACGGAAACGAGTCTGCTGATATCCTGGTAAAAGAAGCAAGAACACTCAACAATGACGTTCTTCCCCAAACCACTCTTAATGACATCAACTCAGTGGCCAAAGCAAAATTTAACAGCAGAAGTGTTAAAATTAAACACCAAATATGCGAATTAAACACCAATAGGGTAACTGCGACCACCCTAACTAGATTAAGGACAGGCCACTTCAAAGGGATGGGAATCCAAAAAGATGGAACTAGAAAATACTCCAGCTGCAGAAACTGCCCAGATTCGGAACTGGATCCAAAACATCTTTTCTTTTGTCCAGCCATCCTGGCAAAATTGCAGCAAATCACCAACTCGCCCTACGAAAACCTTTATGAGGACCACTGTCTGCAGATCGCTGAAGCAGTCTATGAGACCTTTGGTCCTATATAATCTATATCCATAGACACATCATCATCATCATCAATACGTAGCTCTAATATAAAAAGGGCCTGGGATTTCAGTTGTTGTCGTGTGAGAAGTGCAAAAATGGAAAAGAAACAAAAATTATCAGGAACTTTAGATGATAGCATAAAGTATATGGAAGCATATTTGTAGTTTTAAATAAACTATATGGTATTCAAAGAACATCTACAATTTTACGCATGATACATGAAGAAAACAACGTTTATTTTTGGCGCAAAAAAAACAATAAATTGGTTGTTATTTGCACCACTAATACACAATAAAACTTTTTGCAACCAGAATAATTGTTCCCTTCATGTACTTTCATTATTTTGAAGGTTTCATAATAAATTATTGCGTATTTTGTAATAATGTACCATTAAAAAATGTACAAACGTATAACATAGTAATTCCAAAAAAAATTCTACGAGAAATAAAATTGATTTGATGCGTAGTATTGACCTCTAATTTGTTGTGATCCTTTTTCGACTAGATTAGAATCCTTGTTTTGTCCGAGATTTAATCCCTTTCGCATAAGCTAGAAGAGTTTCAGTGGCGAAAATTCAGAATGTAGTGCCTCAACATTAATTTTATATTCTGAAACGAAATTCGGTTTATTGAAATTAAGGGGGAATGGGCGCGCTGGACCGCGGGTCTCCAAAGCAAAGTGCATCAGTGTTAATCCTATGGAGAAAAAAATATTTTCTCTGCTACATTTCTCCGGCTGTATTGAATATTTTTGCAAGCGGATTTTTTTGTGTGATAAATGTAGCTGACTTACAGGTCCCGACCTTCCCACTTTTTAAAATTGGTTCGAATATATTTTTTAATTTTCTATAAATAATTTTACACAAAATATTCGAAGCAATTTCAAAAAGTGGGAAGATGGAGACCTGTATGTTATCTACATTTATTATTTTAAAAAAAAAAGTTTGTAAAAATATTCAATACAGCCGGGAGAAATGTGGCAGAGAAAATAGTTTTTTCGATATAGGATTATCACTGAGGCACTTGAGTTTGGAGACCCGTGGTCCAGCGCACCCATTCACCCTTAATGCCTTGATACATCAGACCGACATACATCAAATTCAAACACTTCCCCCTAGGACTGATAATATAGAAATTTTACTTTCAATTACCGAATATGAAATGTAAGGTAATGAAAGTATTGAAAATCCGAAGTGGAGATTGTGTTTTCTACACTTTTTGGAGCATGCAGATTCTTTTAAAAAAAATATTTTTTGAACATTGGTCCATCTGTCTGAAAAATCGAACTAAAAGAGCTACGGACTTCAAATTTAGTTTTTGGAACATTTTTTTCTGGTAATATTTCTCGAACAATATTTTTTCGAATCAAAATTTTTTCGGTCCATATTTTTACAATGATGTGGTATCAAACTATCGAATTAAGACCTTTAGATAATAGTTATTTATGCTTATTTTGGACCAACCTTGCTGGGCCTCTGGCCTGTTGTTGGTCGACAATTTTTGTGTTTGTATTTGTATAACTAGTGTGGAAAGTAAGGCTTTTTTAAACGAGTTGAATAAATTATTTCACAAGTTTAAAAAAGGGCTATTTTTAACGTGTTGTCATACACTATTTTTATAATAACGTGCAAAAAAAGTATTAAATTGGCATTTATTGATTGGCTTATTAATTATTTTATTATCACGTTCAAATGATTTGAAGATGATTATTTTTTTAATGATTATTTTAAAATCACGTGCAAAAAGTATTTCTTAGATTGTCATTGGAAATAAGACGCCAAATAAAGAATCACGTTCAAATAAAGAATTTTCCACCAATCACAAAGCCACCGAATAAAATATCACACTCAAATAAAGAATTTTACACCAATCAGATGCTCTTATTTACTTTGTCGCACTAGTGCGTAAAAGTAACTTTGAAACACGATTTCGTTAAAAGCATCACTACTTTTGCCACGATTATTGATTTGAAAAAGTTAGTTTTTTTGCACGATATTATAAAAAGTAACATAAAGATACTATTTTTCGTCCTTGGACAATTTTTTCTTTAATCATGAGATCTTTTCGAATGCTGTTGAACCTCATCAGGTAATCCAAAACAGAGACATAAAACATCGAATTTAAATGAGGAATAAATAATTAGTCATTATTTTTCTTTTCCAAAGGGTGGCAGCATGTGATATCCCTGTACGGGATGGACGAAAACAGAGGTTCAAGGCTGAGAGTAGAAATAAGCCGATTAAATCCAGGATTTAGAAGGTAAATTGAGGATTTATAGCAATTTAAGGAGATCGCATAGAATTTTAATTCCGTGGTATTCGACTTGTTAATTAATTTATGCAAAACTAGTTAGTTTGTATTATTTTGCTGTTTTTGAGTATTAGCGGTGTTTTTTGTAGTGGTTCGAGTGGTATTTTGATGTTAACTACGCTGTTCAGGTGTGGTCAATTAATCCTGTTACCAGATAGCAGATATGCCGATCCCCAATAGATAAGAAAAGTGAGAGATAAAGGTATTTCAATTCTTCTGCCTTTTTTTTACAAATTCCAAATAAGACGCTTTTACTTCTTTAAATTTCTTAAATTAAGAAAATCAGTTTTAATTAGTTTTAAAAATTAGTTTCTGCACAATGAGCATGTTTCAAATCTTCGGTGGCAACGGAAATGCTGAAATGAAAATAAACTCTTTCTCGAGCCTCTATTGGTTAATCAATATCAAGTGGGAGCACCAATCGGAGCAGCGTTCGAAAGAAGAGACGATAGCTAGAAAGAAATACGTCACCTGAAACAAACCAATTAGCGATATTGGACCTTGTCATGTATTTTTGTACAATTGACTTTTGCACTCTAAAATGAAGGCTTTAAAAGTTGCTTACGAGACATCGAAAAAATTCGAGTTATCGGGAATAGACCGCACAACCTCGCATCCTATCAGTTTCCTTGAGAAATATCCTTGTCCGCGGGCCCGGATGGCCGAGTGGTTTGGACCATTACAGCTAGCAGTCTGCGCGCTGTAGGGTCGGGTTCGATCCCGCCTTCGCCCTGGGTGTACTTTCTTTCTCTGTGACAGTATAAATCTCTTTCTGTGTCTGTCTTACTTGACGAAGGCTTATAAGCGGGTCTCTGATCAAGCACACAAGCCGGAATATATATGTACCTACCCTACCTTACCTCCTTGTCCGTCTAACAACGATATGTGAAGGTAAGAAAAGCTAAGACATCTTTGAGATATTTACGCTATATGAATCCTGTTAAGAGAAATCAAGTTCATAGGAGCATTTCCCTCCACCGCTTCTTACTTTCAACATTTTAGTGATATTGAAATCGTATACAGAACTCTTCCTCTAGACTTGGCCGCTTCTCGCATGTAGTTAACTCTCATATAGAAATCTACATCTTAAAAGATAATGACAAAATTCAATGTTATGCAATGAGAAATCTTTTTTCCATTTCTTCTGAAATAAAGCTTTGGGAAAATGAATGGAGATAGTAAGTTTATTTATATGGAAGAGGCAGCGTGTGTATAAACTATATATGTAAATAAATAGAAAAACATTCATTGCAGATTTTTTTATCCTCTATGGCAGGGGTTCCCAACCTTTTTTCACCTACGTACCACTTGACTTTTTGAGAAATTTTGGCGTACCACCAGACCTAAATATTTTAATAAACGTATAATATTTACTCTAAAATTTCTAAAAGTCTCTATTTCTAAAAAGTCTCTCTAGTCTCTCTCTATTTCTAAAAGTGTTTTAAGGATTTTTGAATAAAATTCTTGAGAAAACTTCATATTTAATGGTTAGATATTTGTTTATTTATGACATGCTTATAATAAAGGAGAAATAGAAAGATTAAAATAGTATTAATTTACAGTTTTATTTATTACCCATAGGTCAAAAACAAATAAAAAAAATAGTACCCACTCAGCGAAAAATACAAAATATACTTTTATAGTTTTCGGTGCAAAACTTGTTGTTTGCCTGTGATTAAAATATCTACATTAAGAGCAATAGAACTTATCTTCACTCTTAAGTCCTCTTCAACACTTATTCAGCTTCTATGTTTATTTTTCATTTATAAGAGTTCAGAAAATCCACTTGTTATGGCTGCGTAAGTGGTTTTGTTTTTGTGTGGCTCTAGTTCTTGTTGTGTTTAAACCAAGTTGGGTATTGTGGCACTTGTCGAGTTGGGTTATGCAAATTTCGAGAATTTGGAGTCGGCTGGATGAGGGTTTTATAAGGGCTGGTGATGCGTACTGGCTGGGGGATGCTTGTTTTGTCGTTCATTCGTTTGTTGTTTTGTTGCGGGTTTCTTGGAAATGTTTCTAAAGGCGCGTTCTCATGCACGCGAATTGGGAGGAATATACCGGGATTTAGGAACAAAAATCCCTCCGTTAGGGAAAATTGGGGGTCCGAAATCGTACCCGCATTCTTCCTAGTCAATGTACCGGTATATCCGTGATGCATTGCGGTTTTGAGAATCAAAACAAAACAAACATGGTGGACAGGTGGAGAGAGGAGGAAATTTAACGTGTTTAACCTCCATCTAATTTTTAATAGAAGGATAGTTTTAAGAATTTGCCGCGAATCCATGGCGGCTTAAAAAAATAAACGAACTCTACAACGTGCTGAAAGTAAACAGGATGTGACGTTAAACCATACGTCACTTCCGAAGTCCCTGTATATTCTGGGTACTCATGTGAACGCGTGTTTTTGTTTGAGGAATTGAGCCGGCTTAATACCGGTATTTAGTCCGTGCATGTGAACGCGCCTTAACGGAAGGCTAAACTCATGCCGGGCCTCTGCAATTGACGGTGCGTTAGTTTCCCCGATCCGTCCAGTGCCTAGTCAAGATTCCGTGATTCGTCCTGTGCCTTGTTGAGTCATACCTGTCCGCGCCCATGAACTGCCTTGTCTACTCCTTGTATCTCATGGGGTTGCGTTCCAAACTACTGTGCCACCGCATCCCTTCATGAGCCCAACTAGTTACCTCGTCTACTGCCTGCCTCATCGGCTTGTGAGGTGACCAACCACACTTGTACTCTTTTTAAAGAATTTATTATTGATGTTGTACAAATCTGATTCTAAGTTTACTTTTATCCCTCATATTTATTAAATATTAATGGAGTGTTTTTAAACCTTTATTCACTTTGTGTATTTTATGTACTTAGGCAGTATTATATTTTTCTGCCAGGGTTATTTCAATGCTTTTTAGTGAATCTTTGTCTGTGATAATCATGCCTGAGAATGTGGCCAGCTGGAGTAATTTGTGTCATAGTTTTGGTAAATTAAAGTCCTAAACAAATTAAAGTTAAATCTATATTTGCTCTAAACATTTGTCTTCATTCGGTGTCACAACACACTTTTACAAAAGTAACTCTTAACAAATAGCATCAAAAATAGCAGAGCTTGCCGGAAGATCGAAGGGTAAGGTTTTATATCTGATCCAGAAGTTAATTAAAGATTTATCATTAAAATAATGTTAATGGTAATATGTTTGTGTGCTCACTGCTCATGTGTGCAGAAGCTATTAATAGCATCATGTTGCTTACATCACTCACGCGTACCACCTGAAAATTTCTTGCGTACCACCGGTTGGGAACCCCTGCTCTATGGTAACCAAAGTGAACTAAGTCAATAAGTCGCTAAAAGAACTCAAAAGTGTTTGCACTGGATGAGAACGATATAGAAGTCCAGAAATCTTTTTCTTAACCCTTACAGTCCCAATGACAATTTGGCATCATTTTAGAAATTTTTTTCTGATCGTATATAGCCATTTATGATATCAAAAAGCACATCATTCGATTCTTCAAACTTTTTTCTATTTGAAAATGTTTTATTAATCCCAATAGATGTCAGCCCTATTATTTTTTTTTAATTATGATCAGAAACATGATGATACCAAATGGCATCACTGGGACTAAAAGGGTTAAAAGTACGAATTTTTTTCAAATTAAAAGGGCTTGAAAAAAAATATGGGATGTGAAATACCACACAACTTCCAATTACCACTGAATAATAGATATTCAATAAGCTAAAATTCAGTTAAAGATTTGTACAAGATGGTTTTCTTCTTCAAATACTTTAAAACATAAGTTTTATGGCAGATACCCTTTGAGTACACGCGATTTTCTCGAAAACCTTATGTTGCCCGACAAGCATTAGGGACTCGTGCACCAAAGCTGAAGTCGATTGCTTTTTTAAGTCGAGACAGAGCAAAAGCTTTTTCAGAATGGGCACCCTCGAAAACGTGTAGAAAACACAAAAACTCCATTTTTTTCGACCCCATCGCAATACTTTCATTACCTTATATTTCTAATAGGGTACTTGACTGTATCGCTAAAATATCTTCCAATATTAAATTAATTATAGTTTGAACCCAAAAATAACAAACATATATTTTTTGCAAAATAAATCTTTAAATAAGTAATAAAAATCATTTTAAAATGGCTTATTTTCCATCGGTACGTCACGTGATCACAAACACGTCGATTTGGCTGACGTCACTAGTATACATAAACAAACCGGTGTGATGTTTTTTTGCTTGCAATTAAACTGGATTTAATCTAGTTTACTATTAAAATAAGAATTATATAGATAATGGAAGGAGGTTTTGCAGAAGCGGATAGTTCAGATTTGCTTAAAGTAGATTCCAAAACGGTGTTTCAAAGTTTGTGATAGATACCACGTGACAGCCACAAAGCGTTTTCGGGCGTAATTTTTCGTCCTAATTTTAAAATTCATTTTTCTCCCTTTTTATGGGGTATTTAAAAAAAAAGAAAAAATACGGGTCTAATATTTTTGGCATAAGAATATTTTAAGCCAATAAAAAAAATTAGTCAAATGCCCTATTGGGTAGTTGAAAGTAAAAATATCATTAAGGGCTTGCTTGAAAAAAAAATCCCTAAATGGAATAGAATAAATATAAAATAACTGAAAAACCCTAAGACAATTAACTTTTCTTTCAAAGTACCTAGTCTTATATATATATATATAAATTAAGATTTTGATATTATAATGTTTGACCTATTGAATTTCTTATTATTGGAAGTGGGACATAATTGAATATTTATTATTGGAATTAGCATGAAGGCGTTTAGACAGATTCAAGGGGCCGTGGATTCAAGCCTAATTTCTGATAGTATTACAAATAAGCATAACCATCAAGGCTATCTAAAGATAAATCTTGATAGTTATAAAAGTGTTGAAAAACTCGATACTGAAGCTAATGAAAAGACAAGGCCGACCTGCTTATGATAAAGAGAGTACCAGCCATCAGAGGGGTTAGTTTTCTCAGTTATTTTGATAAGCAGTTGGTCTAAAGATTAAAAAGAAGGTCTGAAGGAACTAAAAAATAGTATTAAAATAACAGGATAATAATGAGTAACTTTTGTGCTTATAGTACGGAGAGACAGACGGACAAAAGATAGGACTCCGATACCATATTTTTCAGAAAAAAACAACAAAACAAAAGAATTTTGACAATAGGATGGGACGCAGTGGAAAAGTAAAATATGAATTACCTACTTTAATTTCTTTTTTTAATTCTTCTGAATAAAAAAATAAGGAAAGTATGCTTATTGAAAATGTGTTTGGTGAATGCAATTTGAAATATTGATTGTATTAAATACTTATTGCCATGCATACAACAGTTAAAATTTCACAGTAAATAATTCTTTCGTATAAATTAGAAAATAATCACTTCATAATTGGTAGTAATTTTAAAAAATAAATTACCAACAAGTAAGTTTTAAATTAAAAAATTCCCTGTAGTTAATTGTAGAAATTGTTTTTAGTGTAGTTGTATTTAAAGCTACGGTTTCAAGAAAAAAAAGTGTAAAAAACGTAAGGAAAATTGTCAACCTGTATGTTGGTTTCACTATCATATAACATTTACAAAAAGGAAACAACTTTTACAGTATCTAATACAGTATTTATAGCGCAAGTTTAATGTGCAATAAATAATGTGCAAATTATTCCAAAAGTCTTTGGTCGGTCAAAATATAACTAAAAAATTATTAATGTATAAATTATTACGGGAGATGAAAACATTGATGAAAACAGGAAGTTATAAAAGAACTAAATAGCCTGCTTTAATAACCACGAAATTCTTATAGAAAAACAAGTAGGCTTGCAAAGGGTATTATCGAATTTGGAGGAGACAAACAGACATTTCTGTTGCCTTTGAAGACCTGAAACATAACCATTAATGATCATCTGACAGGTATAAACTTTAGTTACAATTTTAGTTTGGTTGAATCATGAGGGGTATTGGGGACGAGACTTTTCTTTTGAACCGCGATCAAGTGCCGAGACTGATATCTGAGCACAACGCAACCTAATAGCGAAATTGTTTGGTTTAGTTTGAATTATCGTCGTACTAGAGCTACACGAGGGCTATTGGCGACGGGCGACGTATTTTAGAACCACAGTCAAGTAACGAGCCGACACCTGAGTAGGCACCCAACGCAACCGTTAAGGGCGACATCGTACACAGCGTTAGGACTTTGAAGGATATTTAACGTGCACTCCCTCCACACGGGGTATTATTCGTCGGACATTTTGGCTGCACGGGCCGTTTACAGATCGGCAGTTATTTTGGCGATGCCCGGACCCAAACCTGGGACCTTCCGCATGCTAGGCGAATGCCTAATCGACTGGGCTCCCCAGCCCCAGCGAAATTGTAAGTGGCCTCAGAACAAGTACAGATTTAACGTGCACCAGTGCAACACACATGACGTTATTTAATGTTTGTTTATAACGATCCATTTATATGATGGCTGAGACCGGGACGGAGCCTGCAAAAGTATCCACCGTGGCGATACATGCCTTTAGTTTATGCGGCACGCCAACACTAAGCCTGTAGAGTGCTCAGTTTTACTGAAATGTATTTTGAAAGATACAAATCGACATTAAAATTCCCGAACTAAATAATAATTAGTAATAAAATATTTACATAAATATAGTAATAATTATAATAGGAATAATAGTAATTATAGTATTAATTATAGTAGTAATAATGATAATAAAATACTAATGATGGTAATAAAAAAATTATAATGGTAATAATATTAATAATAAAATAATAATGCTAATAATAACAGTAGTCGGGTTCTCAGTCTTATGCCAACGGATGCTACTGTCATAGTGACACACAACAACACAAGTAGTAATAATTATAGTAATAGTAATAATCATAAAATAGTAATGATAGCAAAAATAAAAAATTATAGTTTTGAAGTGATTATAAAATAGTCTACCCTAGGATTGCGGAAATAAAAGTTCTTAGAACATGCTATCACGGCATCTTTTGGAAACAAGATACTTTGATATGCAGAGGGTTTTTTCGATATTATCTTTAGAACAATCGCCCTCGTGTTTGTTTTCTATAAATAAAACGGATGATACCGGCTGGAACCGCCTCAAACTCGACCAGAACTGGATCTGAGGAACTCTTCTCGATGAGGCCAGATACAAAAAGTTGGGATAATGTTTATAACCAATACAGTACAGTATATGATAATGATTTGTTTGTTTTTGCTGATGAAGGTTATTGTGAAGAAGGGTCACGAATGAACGTCGCACTAGAGCTAAACGATATATTGGTGACGGGCCTACTACATTTTGAGTCTGGATCAAGTAAAGAGGTCGACTACTGAGCGGGTACTCATCGCCGCAACCTAGAGTTAGCTGAGTTGACTTAAAATATTGTCGCACTAGAGCTATACGAGGACTATGAACGTAAGGCAGTGTCCTGACTACGACATCAACTGCAACAAAACTTGGCGACCGCCAAGGGCGCCCAGCGATGCAATGGCTTGGCGGCTGACTATGCTAAGTCGCCAAGTGTTGTTGCATTTGTGGCATTTGATGTCGTAGTCAGGACACAGTCTAATAAAGACACTTTCAACTATTTATATATACATGTACGCTAGATGGACTGCTCTCAGTGCAGGATCTTAAGAAGAGCGACCGATTTCGGCTTCATCAAAATGGCAGAGGGCATGCTTGGTATCAAAAAATTAGGTGATTAAGCTAAAATTAATAGTTGACTCCAGGTACCCAAAATCGGTAGCGCTTTCTTAATGTTGGTTGGTTGGTTGGTAGACATATATATTCAGGTTTGTGTGCTTGGTCAGCGATCCGCTTATAACCTTCGTCAGTAAGACAGACACAACAGACAACACACACAAAACATAAGTGGATCCATCTAATTTTTAGAGACAGAGGCCACTAGAGGATCCCAGAATTGGCTGTCACCCCCAGAGGTATTGATTTGGTATGGGAACTTAGAGGACTTTCAGACCCAACAGATTTAACGAGCACGTACTCCGCATATACTCGGTAGGTCTTCAGTGGTACCGGGATTCGATCGCAGGACCTTCCGATCCCGAGACCGAGACGCTGTCCACTAGGCTCACTACGGCCCTACTTTCTTAATATTGAGCAGTCTATTCAGTACATATTAAAGACGGGGACTTTGGGATACGGGATATATGGGGTTGGGTTGAATTAACGTCGCACTGGAGCTACATATGGCTGTTGGCTTGTGACAGGCGCCGTAATTTAGAACCACAGTCAAGTGACAAGCAGACACCCAACACAAGTTTTAAGGGCGACATCGTACGCGGCACTTTAGACCAGATTTAATGTGCTCTCCCTCCAAATGCGGTATTTGTCGGACCTTTTTGGCTGCACAGACAGTTTACAGACGGTAGTTATTTTGGCAATGACCGGGCTCGAATCTGGGACCTTTCGCATGAAAGGCAAGCGTCTTACCGACTGGGCTTCCAGCACTAGGGACTTATGAGAGTTAGTGTGAAAGCTAGAAGTAGGCAGCTGGAAACGTTGAAACCAAACCAACACTTAGGTTTGCTTAAACAAACTCGCACTTCCCACTTGAGCTACAAAATCCAATTGAGCACGGTGCTCGTAACTTCAAATCACAGTCAAATGATGACTCTGACACCCTGAGAGCGAGTAATCAGGACCAGTACATATTTAACACCGTCCAGTTCCCCTAACTAGACGTCACATGCCTTCGACGAATGTTATTTTCTGAAGGATCTGTACATAGGAACCTACTAAACGAGAAATAAAACCTACTAAACTACAGATAGAAACGAACGTGTCAGTAAAAATTCTTTGCGTGTCTTACTTGACGAAGGCTTATAAGCGGGTCTCTGATCAAGCACACAAGCTGGGAAATTTATGTACCTACCCTAGAAACGAACGTCTTGGTTGAATTAACGCAGCACTAGATTTACACGAGGATTATTGGCAACGGGTGTCGTAAGGTAAGGTAAGGTAATCGTTTCCGGCTGCCTATTTCTAGCCTCCTTCAGGAGCTTTAACACAGCCAATAACGCCTCGTATTTTAGAACTCTGGTCAAGTGACGAGGTCGACATCTGAGCGGGCACCCAGCGGAACTTCGAGCGACATCGTACGCTAACGCCGTCGGGACTTTGGACTCCACAGATTTTACGAGCACGTCTGTCCCTGTGTACTCGGGCCCATCCGTGATGAGGATTTTTCTACTATTTCCAGCACGGATCCGATTTATAGGATGACTGGCAGTAGGTGGGATTCGAACCCCCGCACTCCTGAGAAGGTTGAACCTCTAGGCTGATGCCTTAACCACTCGGCCACGGACGGGCCTGTGTGTCTTACTTGACGAAGGCTTATAAGCGGGTCTCTGATCAAGCACACAAGCTGGGAAATTTATGTACCTACCCTAGAAACGAACGTCTTGGTTGAATTAACGCAGCACTAGATTTACACGAGGATTATTGGCAACGGGTGTCGTTATTTAGAACCAATCCAGTGACGACAAGACCCCCTAAATAGGCACCCAACGCAGCTTTTTAAGAGCGACATCGTACGCAGCGTCGGGACTTTGGAGCATATTTAACATGCACTCCCTCTGCATATCCTTTTTTAGGCGTTCTTTTTGTCTGCACATACCGTCGGCAGTTATTTAGGCAAGATCCGGGCCCAAACCTGGGACCTTTCGCGCGCAAGGTAAACGCCTTACCGACTGGGCTCTCCAGGTATAAAAAATGGTCCGATGACGATAACAACAGCTGATACTATAAGCCATGCACTGACCGACTACGTACTACACGATCCGGATTTTTTTTAATTGATAGTAACAGTCCATATTCCAAGTCCAGTAAAAAAAAAAGATAAATGTTATATGATGAAGTCAAGGTTCATAAGTCAAAAGATATTCCAATAGACTGTAGTGTGATCTCATTTCTGATTAAAGGCATTTCGGACTTATAAAAGGGTATATTTAGAATCAAAATTAACTATAGGGTTAATACTCTTCTAAATTTAGGCAGATCCAATCTTGACTTTTGATCTTTTTTAGAAGATGTAAGTTGGAAAAAAAAACTGTAGATCTGAACCCTATATTTTCGCGAAAATATGATTTAACATGTGTTGCTACTATAAATTTTTTGAACTTTCGAAAAATATTTTATAATAAGAATTCATATATAATGACTGTCGTATTACTATAAACGATTCTTAGTGTTTTAAACTAATAATTAATGTACAATTCGTACGGACCATGGTTTGTTGAAGAGGCAATGCTTTGCGCAACTGTGGCTTCAATGTAGACGTGACCGTTCTAGTTCAGGCGAATTAGCTGCCGGGGGAGGGGCTGTTGGTGGGGTTTAAGACAATGTTTGACATCACTGAAGGCGTGTCCAGTTGTCTACTAGCCACACTAAAAAGATTAATAGAGGATGGAAGACTGCCAGCTCTAGAAAAGACTGTTCCATAGACAGTTTTCGCAAGGACTGATTGGTTGACGAGTTTTCTACCAACCAATTAGTTGTCCTGTAGGCTGTTTATATAACCAATGCCCATAAAACAGAAATTTAACAGTGCTTCTTAGTAAAATGGCGAGATAACAGAGTAACTCTGATGAGCTTTCAATCAATATGAAGGAAACAGCAAGGTAATTGGAAATATGGATAAATATTGTTTAAAAAAAACTTATTTAAATACTAAACACTGTTCGTTTTAAACATATCAGTTTATGAATAACAAACAAAACTTCATATTGATGTCACTTTATTATCACATGTTCAATAAAATTACACACTAAATATTTGGCACATCTGTAAAACGTGAAATATTCACAACACTTGGGTTTGTTCATTTCAATCGTTAACAGAACAGATGAAACAGCATTGGATAATATTGTTAACAAGACGGATTTAAAATACTTTGTTCACACTGAAAAAAAATACAAAGGAAACCCATTGCACATAAGCTGCATCTACTCTGAGACATCTAAAAAATTGAGTCCAACTACTAAATCAAATGTATTGGATGATAACTCCAATTGTTCAATGATAATTTAAATACACTAAAACCCAGTTTACATATTACAGGCTAAGCTAAGAAACCTACTATAGTAAGAAACAATATGGTATCCTTGCGAAACAGTATCATTCTTATAATGAGACAATATCAAAAGGTGATCGTATGACATCTTAACTTTAATGGTATCTTAAGTCCTTCGACCATGTTTCCTGATCCTAAAATAAAGTTATATTACGAACCAGATATTGGAAATTAATTACAATAAACATGTTTGATGTATAAAGTTGTACTGGAAACCATCGTGAGCATGGACATCTTGAGCTAGTCTTTAAATCTCCAGATTCATGATCATGTAATATATTATATCGAAACCAGTTGGTGAAAATGAATACAACAAGCTGTTTCTAGTTTGATGCATAAAATGTACTAGGAACCATCGTAGTCATAGGACATCTTGAGCTAGAATGGTATCACCTTAAGTCTCCAGACGCCAACTAATGATCCTGAAAAAATATCGAACCAGTTGGTGGAAATGAATTTGCAACAAACCGTTTCTAGTTTTATGCATAAAGTTGTACTAGGAACCATCGTAGTCATAGGCTGTGTCCTGACTACGTCATCAAATGCTACAAATGCAACAAAACTTAGCAACCGCCAAGGGCGCCAAGCGATGCAATAGCACGTGGCTGACTCTGCCAAGTCGCCAAGTTTTGTTGCATTTCATGTCGTAGTCAGGACACAGCCATAGGACATCTTGAGCTGGAAGGGTATCACCTTAAGTCTCCAGACGCCAATTAATGATCCTGAAAAAATATCGAACCAGTTGGCGGAAATGAATTTGCAACAAACTGTTTCTAGTGTGATGTATAAAGTTGTACTAGAAACTATTGCATCGATTTCGGATTTATCGCCTATAGGATCAATTGAGCAAAATCAAAGAATGGACGATGAAAAAAAAATCGATACATTCAATATTAATTAAATAATATGTTCTTCCCCTTGACAACTAGATCCAAGATATATTCCGTTTGACATCCTCTATTGTTAGGTAAAAAAGATATCAGTATCATGTGTAACAAAGAATTATTCAATAGATATCTCAGCGTAGATGCAGCTTGAAACTGGGTTATGGCCTATTATTGTGACCTTTTGTGTCCCATATTAAAAAAAACTGATATAGAAATCTCTCATTCCAAAATATACATGCATTGTAATTTCGGAAGACAAAAACTGGCAAACAGGGGGAATAGACTCGATAAAAATAATGGATTCATCTTCAACTCTTTAAAATGTACATTAAATTACAGAACACCAAGATATGAAATAACAGATACATTGAAGACTACAAATGTTTGAATCGCCAGATGTAAAAAGGGGTTAAGTTCATAAAAATATATCCGTATACAAGCTTCTCCTTACAATGATCGAGCTACACAAGGGCTATTGGTGACGGCCGTTGTAATATAGAACCAATCAAGTGACAAGCTGATACCTGAATAGGCACCCAACACAACTTTTTAAAGGCGACATCCTATGCAGCGTTCGGGATATTGGAGCATATTTAATGAGCACTTCCTCTACAAAGGAAATTATATGTTGGACGTTTTCCCTGCACAGACCGTTAACAAGAAGCTATTTTTGTAATGCCCTGGCACGAACCTGGGACCTTCCGCAGCAAAGCAAGCGTCTTACTGACTGAGTCACACTAAAATGATGAAAAGAATTATGGTGAGAAATTCTCGAATGGACTTAACACCTTTTTACCATTGACAATTCAATTATAGACAGCAAATAGACTCGCTGTAGTCCAATATACAAATCACAAAAATTGCTTGATTTCTTTTTCATATGCACTATAAATGTAATCTAAATATCATTGTTCATAAAATTAATAGAAAACAAAGTTTATAAACTAAGTCTGGGATTTTGGATTTATGTCTTTTTTATTTTAACAGCGCATTGGCTAATCAAATATTCTCGTGGTTGTTTTTCATTACCCAAAGAAGGTCAGAAATTACTTCTTGAGCAAGGCTACTAACATCTAGGTTAAAACAGGATATGAATCCATAAACTTTTGTACTGAGGACCAAATGATATACCATATGACCCATTTTGTACTGAGGACCAACTGAGGTCATATGATAAGTTATACATGGTAAAGGTAGAAATTATAAAAACAATGGGGGGGGGGAACAGTTAATGCCATAATAACTCAATTTTTTTAGCATTAACAAACGAGATTTTGAACAAAAAAGTGTAGATTTGAGAAATAACCTTGTTCTAGCTTTAGAAATGCTAATTATCACTTAACGTTTCGATAACTCATTCCTCGGAAAAATAGTACCTTTATAATGCATTTGAAAAACCAATCGCAGAAGTAGCTGCTGTTACTTAACAATAAGATATAAATAAGAACATCTAAGGAACAAATTAATAAATAAATGTCTATCACACCGACAGAAGTAAAGAACAATACAATGTACATGAACGGGTTAGCTTACTAACTCCGAAAGGACACCAATGAACGCTTTCGTGAGACAACCGTTTACATACAGATATACATTAGAGAGTAATTACATAGAGAGCCTATATTGGCAGTGAGAGATGTCCTGACCATCATTCGGAATGTTTTTTATTTAAAAAGACTCATAGTTTCCTTTCACAGAAGCCACTACCATGGGCGGAGCTATAATACACGCGGAGCAATCAGATGAAGAGAAAATTTCATCCGTTTTATTTTGTCTTTATCTGATTGCTCCGCAAGTTTTATAGCTCCGCCCATGGTCGTGGCTTCTGTGCAAGGAAACTACGAGTTTAACTATATGCAGTTTAATCCATTCACTACCAGGACATATACAGGGTACGTCGTCTCAATTCAATCATCAACAACCAGGATGTACACGGAAAAGAGACCTATCACAAAAATACTAGTTTTTCAGAAAAATCGTCTGAAGTTTATTTTTTCCATTGCATTGCATTATAAGAAAAAAAATAACGATTCGCTTACTGCATTCCAACAATTCTACCAATTGATTTAAATTTTGCTTTAATCGCTAAATATTTAAATGTTATAGCATTTACAACTCTAAAAGTCATATTTGTTGTCACTTTTCCGCATACAGTAGACAACTGCAGCAAGAGCTTATTGGTTTATAGACTCTTACTCGAAAAATTAAGCCTGGTAGTGGAGGAATTACTGCTGCTAACAACTTGGTAATAGCCATAAGGGTAGACTCTTGAGTTTAGTATCTCACTTAAGCAACACATGGGCTATTGGCAAAGGTCCACATAATTTAGGGCAACTGGCCAAGTGACAATTTCGACATCAAAGCAAGCAAGACTTGTGTAGCAAAACTAAATATCCTTAAACAATAGATTCTCCTACAAAAATTATTTATCAGTTTTTCGACAAGCAGCATAATATTTGAGAAGTCCCTAAAATAATTTAGTAATTTAGTAATTTAGAGCTTGTAATCAAAACTAACCTAAATCAGAAAATTTAAATACATCATTTTTGGACCACCATTTTTTAATTTTTCTGGATGCCTCTCACACAATACAGACTCTCTACATAGAACACTAAACATCAATGACAAAGAGATATATACAATAAAAGAATACTGAACTATAAGACATGGGTCTAAAAAGCTGTTATGCTGTTGCAGAAAATATTAACAGTTCAAAATACCATCTCTCTCTCAACTTTCCTTTTTTCACAAAATAATGCATAGAATTAAATGGTATTTGTATGCATCCCAATGCAGTTATTCGTCAATCACAGCTTCTTTTTAATTTTGTGCATTGCTTTTTTGAATTTTGTTTGCATAGAAGTTTATACACAGTGTTAACTTGATATAGAAGTTTTTAATAAGGTATTTTTGAAGATCATAGTTTGTTATAAGCCGGACCTGATTATCATAAACAAATATTAACAAGTAACATGGACAAAAAATAAAATATTAAAATTTATTTTTAAAAAAGTAGAAAACTTCAATAAAATCAACAAAAAATTAATTAAGAAAAAAAATTCTTTCATGAAAATATTTGAAATTAATTTTCAATTTACAAATTAATTAAATTTTATGCTAAAGGGTAAATAATTGATCATACTTCAATTATTTACTAATATGAAGAAAAAAATTCCAAGTAATTATTATTTTAATTCTTCTAAACAGAATTGAAAAGTTGATCCCAGAAAGGAAATGGTATTTTATGAAATTAATTTTCAGTTAAAAAGTTACTTTATTTTTAATACAAAGTTTGAGAGGGTAAATAATTTATTGCATTTCAATTATTTTCTAAAATGAAAAAAATATATTCAAGTAACTTGCGTTTGGATAAACTTTAATACCAAGTTATCACTGCATTGTGCAGCACTGTATTTTGTTCAATATACATGTCAAATATAAATATATACTCTGATATGAAATATGCTATGCATATGTCTTTTAAACTTAGATTTACTTCAAAATTGTGCCTTCAACAAAACTGTACCTTAAAAATATGTGCTTTAACCAGAACAATTAATACATCCTGTAAAACTGGATTAAATATTTTAATGCGTGCATGTTGACAACGCAAGCATCAAATTTTAAAACAGATTAATTTTTATATATACATTTTTTTTTCAAATAGAAGCTAACACTAAGGGCTGTAAAGCTTATAAGCACCCTTATTAGCACTGTAAAAATAAAGCACAACTTTAAAATAATAAACATTATGCTTTGCGTAATGTAGAAATAGTACCATACAGAATTATTTTTTTTAGAATTTAATAAACTATTTGCAAACACAGAATAGCACATTTATATGCAACCTAATTTAGAGATAAAATTTTATCACATACAAACTATTTAAACAACCCCAATTCAAAATTGTAACATAATGAATACTTTAGCACACTTATATTAACCAGCAACTGATTATATAATTAAAGCTTTATTACTTAACAACAATAAGCACTGTAAAATTGGCATGTAACATTTTTTTTAGATAATATGTTCAGTAAAATTTAATGTTTTTGAAAACTTTAAAATAGCATCATAATAGCAAAAATTTTCATTTGATGCAACACAGATTTGTAGCGAAAATCAGATATTTATAATTGAAAAAATTACACAGCGGAGTTCCAGTTTATCAGAAATTTATGTACATATAGTGGTTTCAAAAAAAGAATCCTTTAAACAAATTAAATGTACATTGTAAACTGAAACAAAATTTCTTTAAATTATAGCTGCCATTTTGTAAAGTAAACACTACTTTGATGTTGATCAATGCGTTTAAGAAATAATATATTTAAATGCTATGTAATATGAAAAGCACAAAATGTAAAATCTTTTTGTTAGTAATGAAACAACATACAAGAAAATATTTTGATGCTACAACCACTTTGAACTGCATGCAACATGAAAAATTGGAATTCCATCATATAAAATTTTTGTAGGTTTTACCAACTCTATACTTTATGATCAAATTCAATAAAATAAACAGTTCAGCATCTGCTACAGTACTGTTCAAAATAACAAATGTTTTTGGAAAGATATTGTTTCAATAAAATTAGACAACTCAATTAGCACACTTACATTAGCACAACCCGCCACAAAAAAAAATGAAATGTAAATTCCTACAAGCTGTGTCGCGAAATTACGCGAATAAAAACCAAGGCGAAGCACTATTCCACTTCACCTGATGGCAACAGCGAATTCAACACTTTCATTGGGGTTGAATATCAGCCAAATACAATTAATGATTTTCAGTCAGGAATTCAGCTTTTTTTTTTGTTGGGGTTGAATATATCCCAGTCAATCATTGTAAGATATTAATGGTCGGTGTCGTGACGATCACAATCAATGGACAGTTATGTTTTTTTTCTCTTCGATCTTTGTTCTACTTGTAGTGGAATCGTTGAGCGTGATTCGACGAGGGATGAACCATGTAGTTCTGGTGAGGACTGAATTGAGGCCTGTGCAGAAAATAAATTAATTTAAACAACTACTTTAAGCAATATAAAAACAGTGCATTTTTTAAGCCTGTGGACATTGATGAAATAGAAATTAATGGAAAATGTGAGTTAAACAATATGTTTGCAAACCTTGTATGTCCTCTTAAATGTCAAAGCTAAAAATTGTTACTGTAGATATTTTTTTTGTATTGATTTTATGTTATTTTAAAAGCCCAAAACTGCTAATAAATTCTGTTTCTACAGAATGAAATCCATGAAAAATTTTGGCTAAATGAACAAATATTGTAACATAAATAAAATATATAGTTGCAAACAGCAATTGTCTTAGCAAGTGTTTGTAAAACACTAATTAAGAAAGAGAAAAAAACTACTCTTTTTGAATTCCTAATTTCAATTTGAGTAAATTGGGAGAATAGTTCTATTTAAACTGCCCATATCTTGAAGTTTCAAATCAAAACAATATTTATTTTAATTAATTAAAAACCTTTTAAGGCTAAGTCTGACATTTTAAAAATGGGATATTACACAAGTTCCACCGAAAGACTATTTTGATTATCAAAAAAGAGACATTGGATATTGCAAAATCAGATCAAACAAGTGTAAACAGATAAAAATAGTGAAAAAAAAATTAAAAATACACGAAGAACCAAATCGAGCTTAGTTTATAATAACAATATCAGCAATTATAGCCATTTGTATAATTACTCAACAATGATAATTATTACTTTAAATAATTGCTACATCTTTAACATAGTAAGTGCACATTTAAAAAACACATTCACAAATAAACCAAAGAATAAATTGTTATAAGAAATAGTTACAATTAACCTCTTCACTCACACCAATAAAAGCTTAACTAAGGATTTAATTTGATAAAAGGTGACTTAGCTTTAGAACTGTTTGTATCCAATTATTTGGGAAACACTATGATTCCCCCATGACATTTTCTGTATTGGGGCATTAAGCCATGGATTTGATTTAAGGTAGACATTCATTACAGCACAATTTTTATTAATGCGAGAGAAAGGGTTAATTACATAATACATTTTGAAAAATGAAAACGAAACTGGCAAACAAAACCACACATGTCTAATTAGACATTTCTATAAGAAACTCCATAGGAACTTAAGTGACAAAGACATTTTTACGATTTATCCATAAAAAAAAGAAATTTATTTGCTTTAACAGATTTCTGTTTTAGGGTTATGCAAGAATATCCTGATTTTTGAAAAGGATATCCCAATTTTTCAATGTTGTTTTAGCATAAAGCCACATGACACAAACTTAAACATTGAAAAATTAGGATATCCATGACAAAAATCAAACATTCTTGCATAACCATATAAATCCGAAATCAGTTTAATTTATTAACTTTCTTTAGAGGTATAATTTTAGAAATCCTTTATAATCGGAAAGAATTGAAAGGAATTCATGATAAAATGGCAGTCAGAAATCGGAAGACTCACAACTAAATCAAGAGTGTTGGCAACTCTGCATTTTATAATTTTTTCAGACAAAACCACAGACATAAATAGAATGGACTGCTCATTCAATAGTCAAGCAGCTTCTAAAAACGTACCAAAGATGAAAATCGCCAAGAGGAGAAAGGTTGCAATATATGGCAACTTATCGCTACGGTTTCGTTAGAACTATGCCAATTGTCGCCAGACCTCATGTGTTCAAGTCGTTGTGAAAAAACTCGCCAACTGGTCGCGACCACGTGATAAGGTAAAATTTTGCCCCATCACGTGACCATGAGGGAATCGCCTTTAGGTTTGCCAATGCGCAGTCCATTCTATTTAATGTCTCTGGACAAAACAGACATTATTACTGAAACACTACATTAGACAAGTTTGGTTTTGGTTGCACTTAGCACATTTGTGAAGAGAGAGCCATTTCCAAAATCATTTTTTTTAAAGTCAGAGAGATAATTTCCATTGTTTTAAAAACATCGTTCTACTTACATCCAGTTCATAGCCCCAGGATTTGTGTATGAAAATGGCTTAGCTCTACTCATGCTGTGAAATGAAATAATTAAGAGTGTTAAAAAAGCTCACATTATTCAAGCAAAATTCACATAGAGGGCAATTCCAATGTAAACTTCAGCTGTAACTGAATAAATCTTATACAAGTAGCAATTAAGAAGCTAATTTTTTTATTATTATTTAACTCTCTGGGGGATCAGCAAATTGGCTGAAGTGTAAACTTGTTTGCACTGCATGGAAATAAAAAAATTTAATTAAAAACTTATATTTTTAAAATTTAAAAAAATTCGAAAGCAGATGATTATAAATGATTCCTCCCTACTTCACATTTTGAAATTTGAGAAAATTTAAAAATGTATACATTTTTAAAAATTATGTGTGTTGCTAGAAAAGCTGTCTGCCAAGGTTTATATACATTTATCCTTCAGAGGGTTGAGCAAAGAACCCGAGAAATCAATAAATATTTTTTATAATTTGGTAATTGTTCCATTTAAACTAGACAAGTATACCACTGTAGAAAGTTGTGGTAAATATATTTTTAAAAGTTATTTTTTACTAAATACTATCACTACACTACTTTATCAATAAAAAAAGTAATACAATTAATAATTGAGTACGAATTTTAATGAGAAAAAGGCCTAAACTGCCACTTGGGAGGTTTATACATCTAGAACAACTAACAGAAACTGAAGTGTACCAAATCATGGAATTGCCCTAATGTTAATGGTTAATAAATGAAAACACACATGCAGGTTAAAAGACAGCAGGTATGTAAAAAAGGCTAGTTTGTTTTTTAATCCATAACCAGGTTAATAAGTTTTACAGAAACCAAAAGAACCAGAAACTTAAACATTATCTCAATTTGGTTCTTACAAAAACTCACTGACAGTAGAAACTGTTTGTAAACTAATCACAATCTTTTAGGGAAACATACAATAAAAGAAAAATTCTTAAAACTTGAAAAATGGATACTTCAGCCGATAATGAGGCTTCAGAATTTCTCTATTTAGTTAAATTCTTGTTAGCAAACATTATTGAAATTCTTTACTTTAAGGCAAATCTACAATATTCTGAATTCAGACAACTGATCAGTTTGATAATGTTTCTTATTCTGACTTCAGACAGCTGATCAGTTTGATAATGTTTCCTATTCTGACTTCAGACAACTGATCAGTTTGATAATGTTTCTTATTCTGAATTCAGACAACTGATCAGTTTGATAATGTTTCTTATTCTGAATTCAGACAACTGATCAGTTTGATAATGTTTCTTATTCTGAATTCAGACAACTGATCAGTTTGATAATGTTTCTTATTCTGACTTCAGACAGCTGATCAGTTTGATAATGTTTCCTATTCTGAATTCAGACAACTGATCAGTTTGATAACGTTTCTTATTCTGACTTCAGAGAACTGATCAGTTTGATGATGTTTTTCAAGTTTATATGTTGCTGTTATAAATTTATAAATATTAACTGTACTGAAATCTATAAATCTGATAGCTAAATGATTGTCCCATAATAAAATGTATGTTACCAAACCATAATAAAAGATTGTTTTTCAATATTAAGAAAGCTATTAGTTCAAATTATAAGATTTTATGGATTTTTGAAAGCATGCAGTACTATTATAGCAAGTTAATATATATTAAAATGATTATACAAAACAAGCATGCATTACAGATAAATAATTCCTTTAGCATTTCTATGAACTGTTTAAATTCGCTAACTATATCCATTTATTAAAGGCAACAATATCGAAGCACATAAAGAAATTAATTCACATATTCTATTCAACTAAATACAACTATTTTGTAATTAATATTTTATACAAAAAAAATTTATTTACAATTTTGTTTTTATAATTTTTAAGTTAAGTGCATAACAATAATAAAGTTTAAATTTCCTTACTCTTCTAATGGCACAGCTTCCCCGGAGTCAGGTCTGCATAGAAAACACTTGTTTAATTACTTATAAATGCATTAAACTATATGAGAAGCAATATAAGACCGAAAATTACATATCAAACTATATTAAGTACTAATCAAAGTAGAATAATGAAACTTTAACAAATTAGGGAAATAAATCCTATAATATCAAAACCGATTTGGAAGCAAAGGCATACCACCTAAATAATCCAATATTTTTAAACTTTAAGAATGGTAAAGTATGAACAATTTATCTATTGATATCATATTATTATGATTCTCAATTGAAAAGTTTTTAATATCACAATGGCAATACAGCAGCAACAAATATATTTCCCCCTTGTTAGTACAACGTATGATAACTAAATGTCACATTTATGTTTCTCAAATGACACCAAAACACAATATACTTGCATCTTGCAAAAACATACTCAAGGTTAAAAATTGTATATGATAAAGAAACTTCAATAAAACAAGGTACATGGTAAAAATTGAAAAATATTTAATTTCAGCAAATTTAACAAACATATTTTCTAAATAATTCCAATATTAATTTTAAAAAAGTATTTCTGATCATGACAATTATAATTTCTAATTAAGTGAAAGCCTTTTTTTTAAAACATTTAATCTCATTTTTAGTTTTTTCATTAGCTCTACAAAATTATATTTATTTTTCTTATTTATTGTACAAATAGAGTTACAGTCCCTGGACAAATTATTAGACGCACTGCAAGATTTCATGTCAAATATTAATTACCGGGTGATATTGTACCGTTTTATTATTTTAAATGGATTTGTTTTTTATTTTTATATTGTCCAATCAATTACCGATTTATTTGACATAAATAAAACAGCATTCATTTAGAAGAGCATAAGTTTATTAAGTTTTAAAGAAAAGTGAAATTAATGTTAGTAAAAGTCAATATTTAGTTGAGCTACCTTTTACCGCTATCAAAGCTTTAATTCTGCGCAGCATGCTATCAATGCAAGACTGTACCGTCTCCTGCATTGGAGGATGATGATTCCACACATAAATACAGGTTTGTACTTGTTTACGTTCATGTATCACTTTGTCAACACAGTGTTGCCATATGTTAAAAATAAATACAAATATGTAGTCTACAACAATTCTTTTAAATAAAAATCAATAATATTGTAGTTTAAATATACCATTATTGCATAAAAACTCTTAAGAAACAAAATTACTAAAAAAAAATACAGTGCGTCTAATAATTTGTCCAGGGACTGTAGATTAGGATAAATAAAAATGTGTTGATAGTTTGGGGTTCAATTTAAAGTGTTTTTGTTTATAATTTATCTTTACTGAATCAGCCTTTAAAAACAGTAAAGCAAACTTACATGTACGAATCGTCGTCATATTTCATGCGCAAATAGTATCTGGAGAGTTTCACCGAGAACAATATGGTGGGAATAATCACGACCAGGGCCCAGCCTAGCCCAAACCAGAACCCATTCTAAAAAAGGAAAAATACATGTAAAATAAGTCAACAGGAAAACTTCGGAGTAATTAAAGATCTTTTATTTAAGAGTTATTCATCAGGAGAGATTTGCCATCTGCAGTCAACGCGAGAGTGTGATCGAATGCCCACAAAAATGGCGAAAAATCTTGAGCTCTGCTTCACTGACCAATCAGAGTCATGAGAAAGTTTGAAATTTGAACTTTAAAAATGTGATGACTAAACAGTTTCTGTGAGAACGATTGATCTAGGCGACTGTTTGTCGCCGACAGGGTGTGGTTGGGATGTTAAAGTACTAAGTGATATTAAGGATATATGAAAAAGATAATTTAAGTTATTAAGTTTAATTTTAATAAATTCAAAACTTGTTTGTGCACCCCAAGCACGGAAAAAAAAAGTTCTTCGAGCTTAATACTCCAACATCCATTAAAATTGTTGTGTCACTCAGAAAACGAAACTTTGATTTTTTTTTAATTCCTTGTAAAACACACTTTCATAAACCTGTATTTTCCGAAATATATTTATATAAAGAATAAACATGAAGGTTTTTGCTGGGGGACTCGAGAGAAAAGAGGAAGCACAGTATTTT
This sequence comes from Oedothorax gibbosus, assembly GCA_019343175.1. Classification (NCBI taxonomy): domain Eukaryota; kingdom Metazoa; phylum Arthropoda; class Arachnida; order Araneae; family Linyphiidae; genus Oedothorax; species Oedothorax gibbosus. The sequence goes on along the minus strand of CM033277.1, from coordinate 8,136,511 downwards.
TCAAAAAGATGCAGATGGATCTATTTTATTGTTATATCCTCACTTCATTTGAAACAGTTTCATTTAGTTAGGTAAACATAGTACACATAATAAATTAAGTATTAAAATAAAACATAATTTTTTTTTAAATTTAGCGTTTACAAAATCGAGATACAAACATCCACAGAACGCCAGATCAAGATATTTTTAATGCAACGTTAAAAATAACGTTATAAAATTTAAATTCATAGTTTTCATTACTATATTTTCAAAAATATAGCAATTTGGTGTAAAAAAAAGCGATTGAAATATTTTTGAAGTCATAAAACATAAAATCTCAATACAACAAGAGGATTCCTTTAAAAGAAAAAGAATTTTTAAAAAAAACCTAAAACTTACAATGGGAGCCACAACAAACTCGCACACAGCTACTCTGGCAATGTTAAAAGCTATCCACACCGGCACACAGTTTCCTATGTTCTTAACCTAAAGTTATATAAAAAAAAAAGATCAAGAATATTAGCAAGACACTTAGAATTCATGCATAATAACTAATTTTGTCAATTAAAATTTTAATTAATTGTCTTACAAACAGATCGAGAAAGCAATATACATTAAAAAAAGAATCAAGGAAGCTGAGTAGAATATTATAATGTTCTTAATAGATTGTGTGGATTATCTTTCCAGACAATATAAGTTACACGAATTTTCAAAGTCAGGCTCTATTTTTCGTCATACGACTTTCTTTTCATGGCAATTTAAACAATTTAATCATGGCAATTTAAAGTTTTGAGAAAAAATATATTTATGGGTATTTTTAGCTGAAGTACAGAAATTACAGCTTTTTTACCAGAAAAAAAATTATATTACGTACTGCATTTTAGGTACAATATAACTTCCTTCTACGAGATGTTATTATTCTCATAATAATTCCTTTTTCGTTGATATTAATTAACAAAAAAAGGTTTGACAGCTGTATAAAACAGGCATATTCAAAAGAATTTAAAAATAATAATTTAAAATCATTCTTACCATATCTGTCCAACCAGTTGAAGATGCAACTGCATAAAACAATTGCTGAAAAGAAAAAAAAATGAATGTTTAAATAAAAAAAGTTTTTTTCAAACAATTAAGTTATTGGATAGTAGATCCTTTAAACAAACTTTTTTTGATAATCAGTTTAACTAATTATTTTTTTAACCCATTTTATTTTATGCTTGAAAACTTATTTCAAACTAATTCAAGTATCTTATGCATGTGTTTTAACATTTTTAATTGGCTCATTAATACAAATTTCTCATTCAAAATGGTTTGTATACATTTCCCTCATGTTTCAAATGTGCTTGATTTTCCATTAAAGTAGAATTAAAAATTTAATTGCAATAGAAATAAAATACTTACAGCTTTTATAACCTTTGGCAATTTTTCCTCCACTTCATCCAAGCTTTTCTCAATGTCCCTAATTTTATCCTGTAAATTTGTTTTCAACTTCAGTTTACATTTATATTAATTGCTAAAAACCAGTTGATTTAAAAATAAGTGTTCCGACAAAATACATAAGAATATAGGCATTGGAAATATTAAAAATAAATTACCTTGTAATTGTCAGCCTCGTGGTAAATGTCTAATAGGGAATTAGAGAATCGATTCTGAAATTAAAAAACTTATAGGTTAAAATATAATCAATAAAGGCATTATGAAAAATTACAGTACAAGTACAGGAAAAAAATTATCAAACAATAACAATTTAAATTAATCTCTGCCTTCTTTATGAAACCCTGTATGGCAATAAATTATAATAATGTTAAAATTAAATACTTTCAAAAACAGTTATTTAGTTATTTTTATATTAATAAATTTTCTAGGCAAATTTTAAACTAAACATAACAAATATGAATACTTATAATCATTTTTAAAAAATTATTAAATTTTTTGTGTATGAAATTAATAATTTTGCACAGTGATGCACAACATATATATTTATTAAAAAATGTAACTTAAAACATTGCCAAAATAGCTTCCAACATATAAATGGTTTGTGCAACCAAAAAGTCCAACAAATAATACCCGTACATCCTGTCCAACGAATTATCTCTGTACAGAGTGCACATTAGATATGCTCCACAATTTCATCATGTGTACAATGTTGCTCTTTAAAATTGTTTTGGGTGCCAATAGCTCTAAAGCAGGGGTTCCCAACCGGTAGTACGCTGGAAAATTTCAGGTGGTACGAGGGAGTGATTTGAGCAACATGGTGCTATTACAGGGTGGTAACAAAATCCTGAAAAAAGTTCCCTGATATTTCCATGATTTCCCTGATACTTTCATAAAAAATTCCCTGATTTTACAATTACTTTTTAGTTAAGTTCAGTTTGAATTATTTTCATACTAGAGCTACACGAGAGCTATTGGCAACGGACGTCGTAATTTAGAACCACAGTCAAGTGACGAGCTGTCACCCGAATAGGCACTCAACGCAACCGTTAAGGGCGACATCATACGCAGCGTTGAGACTTTGGAGCATATTTGACGTTTGATAATAATTGACAGTTTTTTGCTTCTGCGTGATAGGTAGATAGTCGAGTTTACTTTTGTAGCTCCGGTTCAGGCCAATCGGACCAACCAGAATACTTTCTTTTGATCAAGAAGTGTCCGCTAGTATAGTGATCGCAAAAACAACCTAAACCTACTGTTTAAATAATCCGTAATAAAAAAAAATTCCCTGATATCTTGCTAAATTTGAAAAATTCCCTGAGAATTCCCTGATATTTCCAGAATTAAAAAGTTCCCTGAGAATTCCCTGATTTCCAGGTTATGTTACCACCCTGTGTGAGCATGCAAACATGTTACTCATTATTTTAAACATTAACGTTATTTTAAAGAGATATCTTTAATTAACTTCTGGAAATTAAATTTAATTACTTATGTAAAACCTAGTACCCTTTGATCTTCCGGCAAGTTCTACTATTTTTTTTATGCCATTTGTTAACGATCTGAACTCTTGTACATAAAAAATAAACATAGAAGCAGAATAAGTGTTGAAGAGGACTTAAGAGTGAAGATAAGTTCCAATACCCCTAATGTTGATATTTTAATCACAGGCAAACAACAAGTTTTGCACTAAAGACTATAAAGGTATATTTTGTATGAGGATTAATTTTTTGCTGAGTTACTACTATTTTTTTTATTTGTATGTTTTCCGACCTATGGGCAATAAATAAAACTGTAAATTAATACAATTTTAATCTTTTTATTTCTCTTTTATTATAAGCATGTTATAAATAAACAAATATCAACCATTAAATATGAAGTTTTCTGAGGAATTCAATTCAAAGGGCCTTTGAACACTTTTAGAAGAGTAAATATTAAATGTTTATTAAAATATTTAGATCTGGTGGTATGCCAAAATGTCTCAAAAAGTCGAGCGGTACGCAGTTGCAAAAAGGTCGAGACCCTTGCTCTAGAGCAGGGGTTCCCAACCTTTTTGCACCTGCGTACCACTTGAATTTTTGAGACATTTTGGTGTACCACCAGACCAAAATAATTAATAAGCGTATAATTTTTACTCTTCTAATAGTGTTCAAAGGCATTTTGAATTAAATTCCTGAGAAAACTTCATATTTAATGGTTGGTATTTGTTTATTTATAACATGCTTATAATAAAGGAGAAATAAAAAGATGAAATTAGTACTAATTTTCAGTTTTACTTATTACCCATAAGTCTAAAAGCATACAAATAAAAAAATAGTACAAACTCAGCAAAAAATTTATCATCAGATAAAATATACATTTATAGTCTTTAGTGCAAAACTTGTTGTTTGCCTGTGATTAAAATATCAACATAAGGAGTAATGGAACTTAACTTCACTCTTAAGTCCTCTTCAACACTTCTTTTGCTTTTATGTGTATTTTTTTTGTACAAGAGTTCAGGAAATCCACTCTCACGCAAGTTACTCGTAACAATTGACATCAAAAATAGTAGCATCATGTTGCTCACATCACTTACGCGTATCTCCTGAAATTTCCCCCCGTACCACTGGTTGGGAACCCCTGCTGCGTGACATTGATTCGACTTAACTGTTCCATATACCTACCAATTTCTCCTGTAGAGCATTCATTTCTTCATACAGAGAAGCAGCTGAATCATTGACCAAGTAAAGTATGCTGGAGTGTTTGTCGCTCAAGTCTTCTTGTAGAGCTGCCCTCACTTGGGCGATGAAATCGGTGATGTTGTTCCGGGAGCTTGTCAGCAACTCTTGAAGCTAGAAAAACAAACTTACGGTACTTGAGGTGTCAAATGTTTTTCATGGTACAAAAGAGGAAAAATGACTTATTGGTGTGCAGTGCAATCTTATGAATTGCATTAATGATAATATGGTACTAATGAAAATGCCCAAGACATATTTAAACTTTGTGTTATATAAGACAAGTTAAACTTTTTTTGAACTGGTTACAAAAAATTATATGAAACAAATATATAGTATAAAATTATAACACATATTATATATTAACACATATTTTAATCAAATTTTATTTTTAAGTTCCTAAATTCTTAAATTCTTGTAAATACTTCAAATTCGAATCAAAGACCATAGACAAAAGCAATCATATTTGAATCAAAGACATTCATGTTATATTTAATCACATTCAAAGAAAGCATCACATCAAAAGCAATTACATAACATAAACCTAATGCTAAAACAAAATATCATAGACAGATGGACCAAAAAATCTTTTGAGGAAATAAAAAATCTTAAAATTATTACCCTGGCTGGAATCTCTTTCAACTCTTGCAGATTGAGTGCATTTGTAAACTGGTGGAGTCTATCCCTGAGGCCGGATGTTATTTCCAAAAGAGCTTTTTTCAGTTTCTCGTCGATCTTGCTGTTAGTGTTAGCATCCATGAGTTCTGAATTCTTGAGGAATTTCTGTGAACAAAATACATGAAATGTAAGCCAAGAAAAAGGAATAGTAGTCAAATATAGTAAAATATAATAATAGTAGACTTAATTCATTATTATTTAATGCATAAGACTATGATAATTCAATTAAAATATTGCATAAAGAATATGGGGGGAAAATATTTTTGAGGCTTTTAAGCCACTTCAATCACTTCATTGTAATTATGTATTAACCCTTGAGGGATATGCAAATTAACTAAAATGTAAACTTGAATTGTTTTCTCCGCAAGAGATTTAAATTACAATTTTTAACTGGCAATTTAATTTATTAAATTTTAAAAAATTATATTTTTGTAATAGATGGTTATAAATGGTTCCTCCATGCATTAATTTTAAAATTTAATAAAATTATTAAATTTTATTAAATTTTTTAAAGATTATGGGTTTGCAAATGCATTAACTTCAGCACTATACACAAATTTTAAAATTAAACTGACAGAGTTATTAATATTAGTTGAATTAATTTAAATAATATTAGAAGCAACCTTATACTAAATTATTTACCCACTCATAAAAAGGTTATTTCAAGCTTTTGTAGAGACAAGGGATAAAAAAAAATATATTATCAACTTTGTTTTTGTGAGTTAAAAAAGAAAGTCTTTGCTGTTTAATTGCAGGACTTTATGGCAACTGGGTATCTAAACAACACTTAATAAAGTGCTACAAAATCTGAACATTCTGTAACTGGTATTAATTTATGTTATAAACAAATAGGTTTGTAACAGAATCTGTCACTTAACGCGCTTGCACACAACAGATATGTTTAACAGGTAAAAAGGCGCCAAACACAGCATTAATTCTATATTAAACATTTACATGCTAAATTTGGCTAGTTTCATTTATTTTATTTCAAAAATTCGATAATTATTACTTATCGTTTGCAAAAATTAATTTATATTTCAAAGAATAAATATGTAATATTCCTCGCTTTTAAATAGAATGAAAACATTTCATAAAAATACAAAGAATCTCGTAGTGAAATATATTTGACGTCATTTCAAACGGATCGATGTCGCAAAAATAAATTTTTAATTTATTGTCTAAAAAGAATTAAAGTTTCTCGAGGATTGTTGTGAATGGCAATGGTGATTTAATTCTAGCATCCTGTGCTTTTTAAATGAGCATTAAATTGTGCAGTTTTTTTAAATAATTTAAGTGTACTTCGAATTCGAATTCTTTTCTGAAATTTTCAATGTATTCTAATTTAGATGCGCTGAATTTTTTGACGTATCATACTTGTCCGTAGCATTTGTAGTTTGGGCTATGAAAGTGGGTGATGGACAGACAGACGGACTGAACGATTATAATACCTTCCACTTTTTACGTTATAAACGTAGTGTGAAAGCTAACATACAAAATTATAAATGTAGAACAAAACATATTTTTTTCACAGATAATGTACACACCTGAAATGAGGTCGGATCACTTTCATTAATTAATCCAATAGCATAGATTATGCTCTTATCTTCTTGGCAATCACTGCAAAACAATTTAACAAAGTTAAAACAGTAACACGTTTTATTGACAAGGGACAAAAGTTTAGGACTTTTAAAGAAATGGACTTACAAGAAAGTAACATGCAGTGCACAATGATAATTAATAAATGACACACATAAAAGAGCTGTATTTGTTTTGTATATCTGGGTTTTTCTATTTTTTTTTAAAGATAGTTTTAATAGTTTTCAAATTAATATTCATTTTCACTTTCATGAGATCAAGAAAGAAAGGGATAAACATTCAAATTTTATACAATGATATAAGTTTTTAAAAAAGTGTTGCCAATTATTATTTAAATAATACTTACTTGAGAACTTGACTAGGTTTCACACCTTCCAAAAGGGTATTGTTATGAAAAGATGCAAGTTTGTCATTCATCTGAAACAGATTAGAACATTTAAAATATTTTATTTCAGAAAAACAAATAACTCATTTTTATATATAAACAGTCAATCTCTGTTACAACGACATCATTTAAAATGACAATTCGTTTATAATGCCATAAACTTTCGGTATCCTTGAATTGCTCCTCGACCTTAATATTATAATATCTTGCTTATAAAGACAATTTTTAATTAACTCTTTAGGTAAAATGCTAGAAATATATGTTATGATTTTCAAAATGCATTCTTAGAAGATTTTTTTTTAAATTCTCCTTTACTAGTATTTACAAATTATTTTGATTACACTACTAATAGCACATAGGATTAAAATTTACCCAATAATGTCGTTTTATACCTTTGATTAGTAATATGAGTACATAACAGGTATTTTACATGATTTCTTATACTTAAAATTTAACCTTGTTGAAACCAATACTCGTTTATAATGTTATTAATGACCTTCCTTAAGGGCAAATAAGCCTGATCGACTGTGGGTCTCCAAACTAAAGTGCCTTAGTGTTAATCCAATGGCAAAAAATTAATTTATAAGTCACATTTTTCAGGCTGTATTGAATATTTTTACAAATACTTTTTATAAATTGATAAATGTACATAACTTACAGGTCTCTATAATCCCAATTTTTGAAATAATATTTTGTGTAAAATTATTTATTGAAAATTATTAAAAATATTCTAAACATTTTCAAAAAGCTCGATTGTCGGGACCTGTAAGTCAGCTACATTTATCACATAAAAAAACACGTTTGTACAGATATTCAATACAGCCGCAGAAATGCGGCTTAGAAAATATTTTTTCACCATTGGATAAACATATAGGCACTTTGCTTTGGAGACCCAGGGTCCAGCAGGCTCATCCTCACTTAAATGAGGCTATAACCAGGTTATACTGTATTTAGAACTGTCCCTTACCTCGTCGAGTACAGTAAAGCCATTTTCGTAGAGTGGGATGCACACAAATGTTTGCATGTTTCCACCCAGCACAAATAGTCCAATGGTGGCAATCATAAGGGCGGATGAAACAAGGAAAAAGTAATAAACAGCTCTGGAATATAGAAAAAAAAATTTAAATTAGCCCCTGTAAATTATTAAACAAAATGAGAAAATCATAAATTAAGAGGGACTGTCAGTCCCATAGAGCTAATGCATTATATTGAAATCACAACTTCTGCAAAAGAATTGCTTTGCCATGTTATCCCATTTACACCAGGTATGGGAATAATCATAACATCAATTTAAAACAAAATTGAAAAGAAAATAACATCCGGTTATTTAGTTATTAATTGATAAAGTTTTAAAATGTCGCCATCTTCTGGGCATTTTAAAACTTCAAAAATATGCAATTAAATAACTACATAACATTTTCTGTTCGAATTTGTTTCATTTTGATGTTCTGTTGATTCCCACACCTGGGGAAAAAGGGCTAACATGGCAAAGCAATACTTCTGCGGAAGTTGTGATTCCCAAACTAATGCATTAGCTCTATTGGACTAACAATCCCTCTTAATTACATTTGAAAAGTGTAGTTGGAAAACTCACTTCTCCAAAGTATGACTAAGATATCGAGTCTGGACCAATTATTGGCGTCTTCCTCCAAGTGAGTTTACCACTAACAAAAGTCGCCAATGAACAAACCGGACCCTATATCTTAGTTATGCTTGGGAAAATATCTAAAATTTAATTTGTTATGCAACTGTGTTCTGCAACAACTTCTACCTGATATCAGGGCCATTGTGTTATGATCAGTTTTGTTTTGGGGTTTTGTCTGAAGCAAGTATTTGCTATACCAATTGTTATTTTCCATATATTCTATAAGATCAATATTGTAAGACCTTATTCCATTAGACTATAATAAAGGATGCATAAATATAGATTATACATAGATTAGCAAATATAAATAACATTTGATATTATTTGCTTGTTACTCTATCAATAAGATTTAGTTTGACAAAAAAAAATATAAATACTTTGCAGATATAATCAAATATACCTTAGAAATTCGCAAAAGCCTACGGATTTCTGGATTTTGGACATTTTAATTAGGTATTTGTTACACCTTATAAATGCTTGGGCCTTTTACATCACAAACTGAACCCAATAAAAAACTTATTGGCTACAAGGAATATAAAAAAAAATCTTACAGTATGAGGCAAAGCCCTCCACAATTCGAAGAAGTAGACCGCTTAGTAGGATGTCGCTCTTTCTCGTAACCAGAGCAACCGCAAACCAGACCAAGAGAGAGGAAAATTACTGGAACGAGAATGGCAGCAGCGATGCCAAACATGATCCAGTACCTATTAAAGAAACAGTTTTGTTATACAATCAAACTCTGTTACAACGACTTTGTTTACAATGACAATTCGTTTACAACGCAATAAATGTTCGTTCTTTTGAATTGCCCATAGACCTTAATGTTATAACGACTTGCTAATAACATTTTTTTAGTTAACTCCTTCTTTTAGTTAACTCCTTTTTTAGTTATAATGCTAAAAAATGTTATATAATGTTTAAAATACCTTCTTAAAGCTAAGGATTTATAAAAAAAATGCTTTATCACTGTTACAATTTTATTTACCTAATGATGAGACAAGTCGCAAAAATTTAATTTTATTTTGCTCCTAAAAAATTTATCGACCAGACGATGAGAAATTGAACTACTACTAATAAATAATAATTATACATTAAACTAAGTAAGAAATAATTGTGCATTAAAATATTGTCCATGAACAAATAAAATTTGGGATATTCTTTTTATTTTTTAACAAAAGTTTTCCACATAGTAGTTGTAATAAGTTTAGAAGTTTTAGTAAACTTCTATGAGGTAATTAATAATAATAAGTTGTTTGGATTTTATGAGCTGATGTGTTGAACTTATAAATTTTTGAAGGTTATAGTATAAAATTCAAAACTTCTCTATTACTTATAAAATATGTTTATCTAGTTCTAATTCAACAAAAAGATAATGAAGAATTCAAAACATGTGCAAGATACGCTTTACTGTTTTAAACAATAGTTATGTAAACAATTTATCAACCATAATATATTTCCCTATCATGTTGATAAAAAGTAAATCAAAACTATGTAAAGTAATCGGATTTATTTACCTGTAAATTTCATAGCCATCTGTCTCAGCAAATACTTGCTTAACTTCACTTTTGCCCCTTAC
>CM033277.1:7279007-7521507 GCA_019343175.1 Oedothorax gibbosus | reverse complement strand
TGAATAAATAACAATACTCAACTTATTTGCAAAATAAATGATCTAAAAGTTTTGAATCTGTTTTTTTTAATCTATCGCAGAAGTATTTATAAATTAAAATTACTAACGAACTTTTAAATAGTTTTTACAAAGTCATCATCTATTTTATAATTTTCGTTAAATGGGGTTGTTTCACGGAAGATCTGGCAATAGCTCTGCGGTCTTGTTTACCTGTTCTCGAAGTGTTTCTGACCAAGCACACAAACCTGAATATATATGTCTTACAACCAACCATCGAAGTGTTTGTTTTAGTTAAATTGGTTGGTTGGTAGATCTATATTCAGGTTAGTGTGCTTGATCAGATCGCAAACCTGATTATCTGTACCAACCAACCAAAACAAAAGTAACTCGAGAGACAGGAAAACAAGACCGCAGAGTCATTGCAAGATCCTCCGTGAAACAACCCCATCAGCAATGTACTTATAAACACAGAAAAAACTTTTTGGTGAATGTATAGTAAAAAATATTATATATTTTGTAAGATTTGTATTGGATTTTCGTTTTTCATTGTTGAAGCAGTTTTTATATTAAAATATCTCAGTTTTTATTTTGATTTTATATATTATGAATAAACGATATATTATGAATAATTTATACTATATATTATGAATAATTATTTATATATTATGAATATATATATATATAATATATATATATAATATATATATATATATATATATATATATATATATATATATATATAATATATATATATATATATATATATATTATGAAATTATAAATTAGATAAAATTTCAAAACTAATGCATACGTTTTATGGGGCATTCCTTTTAAGAATAAAGTGATCAAACAATTATGAATAAATAAAAATACCCAACTAATTTGCAAAATAAATGATCTTAAAGTTTTGAATATGTTTTTTTTTTAATCTATCGTGGAAGTATTTGTAAATTACAGTTACTAACGAAATTTTCTATTGTTTTACAAAGCCATCCTCTATTTTTATAATTTTCGTTAAATGGGGTTGTTTCACGGAGGATCTGGCAATAACTCCGTGGTCTTGTTTTCCTGTTCTCGAAGTTTTTTGTTTTAGTTAAGTTGGTGGTTGGTAGATCTATATTCAGGTTAGTGTGCTTGGTCAGCACGCAAACCTGATTGTCTCTACCAACCAACCAAAACAAAAGTAATTCGAGAGACAGGAAAACAGGACCGCAGAGCTATTGCCAAGATCCTCCGTGGAACAACCCCATTAGCAATGTACTTATAAACACAGAAAGAACTTTTTTAAATGTATATTAAAAAATATTATATATTTTGTAATATTTATAATGTATTTTCGTTTTTCATTTTTGAAGCAGTTTTTATATCAAAATACCTCAGTTTTTATTTTGCTTTTATGTATTATGAATAAACCAAACAACTTCCCAAAAACTTTCATTCTAACACAATTTCGCAATATATGCTCGTTTCATCCAGTACATTATTGTACCTTGATGCTTCTATTTGATTTTACATTTTGGGGTCAATATATATTTATAGCTGGAGATTCTAACAACTTCCAAAATGTATAGAAATATTCGTTTCATAGAAAAGCAATTTGAAATAAATGTGTTCCCTGCTATGAAAATATAATGTAATACATTCATGTGTACCATGCTTAGTTATTTATTTTTCAAAAAGTGTTGCAATTTAAATAAGTTTTTAGTGTTTTATTTTTTCGTTATTGTGCTTTGGGTTTTACTTTTAAATACCTTAAGCAAAAAAATCTTAAAATCTCTTACTCTTATTAAACCATTAATTTAACTTTTAGAATAACAAATCTGCAAATTTTTATCGAAATAAAATTGTAGGTTTTCACTGATAAAACGTAATTTCTTGTTAGAAATGCATACAAGTAAAAATTTTCGACGGATTAAAGTGAATAATATTTTTGAAATGTAATTAATAGTTTTTTTAAGTTATTTAAAAATGTAGCAAATAAAAATTTTGTTATGTAAATATGTATTAACATATATAAGGAAATTTCCTATTTTTAAAACATTTTTATATGGGTAGGGTAGGGTAGGTGCATATAAATTCCGGCTTGTGTGCTTGATCAGAGACCCTGTTATAATCCATCGTCGAGTAAGACACATAAAGAATTTTTACTGACACAAAGAAAGTAAGTACACCCAGGGCGAAGGCGGGTATCGAACACCCACCCGTTACAGCGCGCAGACTGCCAGCGTAATGGTCTGCGATCCAAACCACTAGGCCATCCGGGCCCCCTCATTTTTATATTTTAAGCCTGTTTTCGTTTTTGGTAGTCCTTAAAAAGGGAAAATAAAGTAAGGGGTAAGGAATAATTTGTATTATGATATAGAAGTTTATATTTTTTACGAAATTTTAAACTATCCATCATTTTTTTAAAACTGGGAGTCATATTTATTTTTCATAACTTCATTATCCCGATTGGATTGTTTTAGGTGACTATATGTGCTTTCTTCCTGGGCTTCCTTCGATCGGTGCCTTGTTCCCACGTGACATTGATCTATCATTTGAAGAATTTATTCTGTAGCTACTCAAAAGCTAAAACGATATTTCCCTTTTTAAAACTAACAAAAAGTAACCTTAAACTAAATACCACTATTATATTCATGTAAGATATCACTGAAGATTTAACCCCCAAGTTGCAAATTCATATAAAAACAAAAAAAATCATAACAAAACAGTTGCAAATTCATAAAACAGTTTTTATGCATCTCGATTTTAATAAATACGTTCTCTCAGGGTAGGTACATATATTTCCGCTGTGTGCTTGATCAGAGAACCCGCTTATAAGCCTTCGTCAAGTAAGACAGACACAGAAAGAATTTTTACTGTCAAGAGAAAGGAAGTACACCCAGGCAAAGGCGGGAATCGAACCCGCACCCGTTACAGCGCGCAGACTGCTAGCGTAATGGTCTGCGATGCAAACCACTCGGCCATCCTGGCCCCACAACGTTCTCTAAAAACCTATAGATATCATCTACACTCTGCTTTTTACAGTATCTATGCAATGTCAATATTGAATATATCTCCAAATAAATCCTATTGTGCTCCCAACATTCAACCCTTTCATACCATTAGCATATCCTTTCATATTAGGGTAGCAAGCATCGCCAAACATTACCAAAGTACGCCTGAATTTTCCAGAGGATACAGTGATTTGCTGTTCAAATACAGGAACGTATTTGCGTGGGGTTTCCCATTCCCTGTGGTGTAACACACAGTGGGGGAATAGATACTATTGTAACATGTAGGGTTGTGATCTATCCATTGTTTAAATGAAAGTTATATTTAGAATTATTCAGGGGTACCTTTCTGATGATTGTTTAAATTTATTTAAAATGTATTTGATTATTTGAGTTAAGATAAATGTGACTAAAATGAATATTAGGTAGTAAGATAAACACTCCTTTCTATTAAGTGAGACACAGTGCACATCAATAAACAATATAATGTTGCGTTTCAAGTATTTGAAACCATAAGAAATCATTTTTGTAATAAATTATAATGACAGCCCGTCTACCGAACTAACCTATCCTTACTCAACAGTAAAAATAATCAAAGGAGGAATGCACATATTATTTTCCTTCATTGAAGATAAGAAAGCCTTTTGTAGTTATTTTTATTTTATTTAATAAGAAATGCGTAAGTACTAATAGTCTGCATAGTTAAAAAAAATCTTTTATTAAACGTTCTAAATTAATGTGCTTGTTTAACTAAAGCTAACCTTTAAATTAGTATCAACATTTATTTATTAAAAAAAATAAAACCACAAAAATAACTTACAAACACTTCGAAAACCACTTTAATAATTCACTTATCACAATCCACTTGATTTAAATAACTCACACATCAAAACGCTTTCATTTTCTATGTGTCCTTAATTAATTAAACTCATGCAACATAATTACATCCCTCTTCATCCCCACAAGACAAGAAACTGTCGCTTCTGACAAGCCCCACGCATAATAAAAAACCGCGTAATTGTTTTCGCGCCTTTCGCAGCACAAAGAAGTGAAGCGAAGTCATTCCATTCACCACCAACAACAGCAGCAGTCAGGAAGTAAAGAGCATGATACTGAAAGAATAGGATGGAAGCTTGGCGATGAAAAACGTGAAGCTACCTGAAAGTCACTCTTAATTGATGCAATATGCCCGAATAAGGGTTACTAAATATTGGTATTGACCTACCTAAATATTGGTATTGACCTAGGGTTGTGTCAATCTTGGCTGTATGAAAACCTGCGTTTGTCAAGGTTATTAGCTTGATGAAAGCAATGACGATTGCTATTCGGCCTGAGGGCCATGGGTTGGTTTAGTTCGAAAATAACTATAACTATATAAGTTGTAGTTACCCTTGTGTATGTATTAGTACAAGTTAAAATTGAGGGTCTCTAGCCCAGACAAACGCACTTTTAATTACATTTCAATTTGAACGTTAAGTTTTATTTAAGATTGGGTACTTAAAATTTTACCCATAAACTTTTCGGTTGTAGATTGTTGAGCAAACAGCGGACAACTTCAATAACAAGGCCAGAGAAGCTCTCCCACACATGAGCGTAGACGGAAATTTTGACGTCACTGTTCCGAGTGCCGAAGATCGAGAAACTAGTTCGGACGCATTCGGAACCCTAAAAATGTGGTCAGCCGCGAACGAGGGGTTCCGAACAGGTTTCGAGACAGATTTTCTTCATCTTCGGAAAAACGTCAATCGTAACTATGACGTCAAAATTTCCGTCCCCGAACTTGTTTGGGAGAGTTTCTTTGGCCTAAGTAGTTGAGTAGGCCGTGAGCAATTTCGTATTGGGACAAGATTTTATTTTTAAATTTCTATTAAAAATTTTATTGTATGCATCCTATATTCAACCATCAAAGCTGGGTCACATAAAAAAAAACGCCAAGTCATACGCCAAACTCCTTTCTGGGCCTATCGTGGCAGCAATCAATAGCATCACTGTAGAACCCTATTTTTCCATAGGTATCCTAAACATCACCATCTCTGCCTCATTCTTTCCTCCTTGTTGAAGTGCAAGATGAAGATGATGATGATGAAGAAGAAGATGAAGCAAAAAAAATATGAACGGTCAGCAGAAAAAGGGTTGAATGGAACTTTGATAATGGGTCTTTGCCACTGGCTGTCATAGGGTGAGAAAAGTTTTTTTTAGCTTTTATTGGCGGTGAGAATGGGTGAGTTTGTAAGAGTTAGTGACACTTTAGTGTTATCGGTCATCTTCAGTTATCAGTTTTGTTATCAATGGATGGTTAGACGTATAGTTATCATTAGACTTTTGCTTTATTTTCATTTGTCATTCAAGTTATTGATGATAGAAAATAGTTAATATGTTATATATCTCTCTTTGAATGTAGAATATTCTTATTAATAGATTGTAGTAACCAATGCTTAATTTTGTTATTTAAATGAAACAAAGTAGAAATAATTTTAAGCAGAAATATGTGACATTTACATAAATTTTAATGACAAATAAGATGCTGGTTTTATTAATTGGGTAGTTTTTTGTATTGTAGAGAGAGGAACACTGGACACTTTTTTAAATATTTAAATTAACTTTAATTATTTGTCTTCTGCCTGTTAAATATTTCGTGTACGTGTCATTAAAAACATACGTTAGGGCTCTGACACAAAATCACACCAAAGCGAAAGGGTAGAAAAATTGGTGTTTTAGAATGTGGACAAGAAATCAACTTAATTACGTTCTTTCAATAAGGAACATACTTTTAAAGCAAAATAAAGTTCAGCATAACTCATGAATCTTGTTTACAACTTACTTTAATCGTTATCTTTCATAGTAGGAATAGTAGTTCGCATTTTGTTCTAGACTGTAAATGTGGTTCATTATGGCTTAAAACCTGGATTTCCAAAGCACCGTAATTGTAGCGTCCGTCACAATTGAAGGGTACAGGGGAAAACCGTTTAATTTCGTAGAAAACTTTCTTCATCAGGCATCTTTGGCGATGATAGCGAGTAATCACCTAAACTGGTATAAGGAAACCAGTTTCTCACTTTCTTGTGCATCTTCTCTCACTGCAACCCTGAAATTCAGTTCCGCGTTTTATTCAAAAGACTTTGTTCATCATCATGTTAAGCTTTAAAAATAAAGTACGATTGATTGAAAATCACGAATTTTCTAAAACAATTAAGAGAAATTTTGAAATTCGCAAATTAATTGAAAAGTCCTAAACCACGACTTTTCTACCTACCGAGATTCACTCGATGGATTTCGACGCTTGGACCAAGCGAAGAAGAAAGAGAGAAACCGGTTTCCTGCCCCCAATGTCCGCCAAGCAGGCACAATTACGGGACGACTCCTAATAAATCAAGCGGTTCTTCCCCTGTACTCTTCAATTGACACTTTGGAAAAATAGCTGTAAATACACTATTGCTATAAATTAAAATGTTTGGAACGTTATATGAGTGTGACGATTGATAATGACCTTTACCTTAGGAATTCTTAGCTTAAACCGCGATATGTCCTTTAAAGTGATAAAACTTTGTCAAAATAACATTTCCTAATGCCGACCATCCATCCACGCCGACCCGTTTAATTGCAAAGAGAATGCTTCTCACTTCTTCGAGGCTATCTTCGCTCTTAGAGCCGCCACGTTAGGCTTATTATTCGTGCTGGCATGCGCTATTAAGGTAATGAAATCTGCTCTTAGATGGGGGTTAAAGAAATGCCGGAAAAGGGTTTTAATTTGGGAATTCCCAGGTAGTTTGGAGCCACTGAGGAATTTTGTGTTATTGCGTGTCGTTTATTTAAGCAATTCTAAGTCTGATTTTGTTTCGTGTGAACTATTTCAGTTATCTTAAACAAAAAGCTTAAATGTAGACGAATGGAATAAATGAAGTTGATTTGAATTAAAAGCACAACAATGTTGAGCTTTAAAAACGATATGTTTTATTTTTATGTATTTTCTCTTTTAAAAACGCATATGCATATAAACTTGAAAATATTTTAAAAATTAGGAAAGAGTATAGTGCTCATACAAAGCTAAATAAAATGCAAGTTGAAAAAAATTGGCCTTTGTGGCTTCAATTGTAAGCACCGAAGTAAATGATGTGCTTCATGTTACGCCTCTGGTGAATTCTGTTTTAAATGCGTTCAGAAAAATAATTACTTTAACATTTATTATCTGTTTTATATTACTTTGACAATATATTTTAGCTACGTTATGGATCATTAATTTTTATAAAAAAATAATTCTGCACAACTTACATAATTTTTTTTGTATCAATATCAAAATTCCGAAAAAATTTTATGCTTCCACCAAACTTTCAAAGAATACGTTATCAATGCATAACCTTTTAAATACAGGTAAATATTTACAAATAAACTTTAAGTTTCCGGCCCGCTTTTATTCTGATCACCAAAACCCAAAAGAAGTTCCAGTCAGCTAGTCAACAAGACCGCATCAGCAGAGTATTAACGGCGTTATGGGGGTAAGTTTCCCCACAAACCTACCCAGCGTGATCTGCCGCGAAGAATTTTCATGAATATGTACGGAAAAGGACAAAACTCCGAAGATGAGAATAAATGAATTTCAAACAGTTACTCAGGGCGGAAGAATATGAAATTTCCTCTTCCTCTCCTTGCGATCTCTACGTATGGTGAGGATTGTTTGCCATGTTTAGGGATAAATTGCTGATTTGGCTGGAAACACTGAAATTTATGTGAAACTTTGGGTGCTATATTGCCGTGAGCTGGTAAACTAAATTAGCGGAGTCGATCAACTGGACCAATTTGGCTAGAAAATAACCAGTCTTTCAGCATACTTTCTTATAAGTTAGAGTTATTGAATAGGGTACTTGGCAGCATCGCTAAAATACCTTCCAATATAAATTAAATTATAGTTTGAACCCAAATATAGCAAACGTATATTTTTTTGCAAAATAAATCTTTAAATAATTAATAAAAATCATTTTCAAATGGCTTTTTTTTCATCGGTACGCACGTGATCACAAACACGTCGATTTTGCGACGTCACTAGTATGTATAAACAAACCAGTGTGATGTTTTTTGTTTGTAATTAAACTGGTTTTAATCTAACTTACTATTAAAATAAGAATTCAATAGATGATGGGCGGAGGTTTTACAGAATCGGATAGTTCAAATTTGCTTAAATAGATTCCAAAATGGTGTTTTCAAAGTTTGTTTATAGTCACTAGTGACATCATAGATACCACGTGACAGCCATAAAGCGTTTTCGGGAGTGATTTTTCGTCCTAATTTTAAAATTCATTTTCCCCCCTTTTTATGGGGTATTGGGAAAAAAAGAAAAAATACGGGTCTAATATTTTTGGCATAAGAATATTTTAAGCCATTAAAATTTTTTTTAGTCAAGTACCCTATTCTTACAAGAATGGTCCAAGCCCTTAGTCTAGATATTGTAGTTGCAGATATTACCTTCCCATGGCAGTATAGAGCTGTAGTTTTTTTTTTTTTTTTTGATCGGCTTTATGACTTAAATCCCGTTTTGAATTAGCTTTGGTGTAGCTCAAGTGAGACGTTATTTTAACTGTACCAAATCAAAGTAAGTTTCGTTCTCAATCATGAGGCTCGTTGACACTAGCCAAAGTGTAGTTCTAGTGAATGGGGTAGAAAAATACGAAGCGTATATTGATTAGGATAAAATTCGGTTATAAGAAATTATAAAAAAAAATATTGGAAATTGGCAACGGCAAGCATCTTTAAAAATCGACGTAGTATTGTTTTACTTATGTAACCTGCAAAAGATACAATTTTTTTTTCATGGTCTTAAATATTTTATCCCTTAAAAGACTTTACTAATAATACACACGTACATTAATAATGATGTCGAACCATCTAGTATTATTTAGATTTTATGTAATATGATTTTGTTTTGACATTGTCATAGTTTTGCAAGTAGTCAAGAGTAACTTAAAAGGTAGGTTTTTCTATCCTAAATATATAATTGAACTATTGAACTGATTGATTAGTTAAGAACATTGTGGTTTAATTTTTTTCACAATTACGCTGTTCAAAGAAGGAAGACACTACGTCACTAGCTGGTTTCAGTCGCGTGATTTGTCGAACAAATTTAAGTATTTTCTGTATTTTTAACTTGGTTAATGTTTTAATGAAATTCTTAGTTGAGATATATATTACCCCATTCTCATTTGATGTTCACTTACAAAGGAAAGAAAGTAAAATTTCTAGTTTTAAATATTACTCGTATGCAAAAATGACCATTTTCAAAAGACTTGGCGATTATTTCAACAATGACGAAACAACCATCCACGGCAACCCTTGGCGAGAAAATGTCTTCCCAACGAAAGGGGAAACACAAGGGGGACTTTAAAATGGGAGATGGTGGAAATTTCTTATTTCAACAACCATCCCTCCCCCTACCCTACGTCTGTCCCTGTTGTGAATGTTAGACTTGTGTGAGTGTAAATGAAAAGGTGTTTGGAAAGGGAAGAGTGTGTGTGCGCATGTGATGTAAATGCGAAAGTGTGGAACTGAAGGGTGATGTGCTTTGGTGATGTGGAAAGTTTTGCGGGGATGAATATTTAGATATTTCGTTATTTTTGGTGTTTTGTCTGGAGAAGTTGTTATAATGTATTGTTTTTTCTAACCAGGGACTATGAATATGAGATTGTGGAATTTGGTATTTAACGTTTTTAAATTTGAAATCGGTATTATTTCATCACCAGTAATATGTAATTTAAAGTTTGAAAAAAAAATAAGTCGTGTACCAGACAATTAGAAAAAAGTCATTTTGGAAAGATTGAGTACAGTTGGAATGGGTGTGTTTCCCGACTTGAGTGGTAACATTTCTAAAAGAATGGAAATAAAGTCTCGATTGGTTAAATGTCTAAAGTGTGCATGTGATGTAAATGCAAAATGGTGGAGCTGAAAGGGGAGAGCTTTGGTGTCGGTGGTGGGTAGGTACATATATATTCCGGCTTGTGTGCTTGATCAGAGACCCGCTGATATAAGCCTTCGTCAAGTAAGACAGACACATAAAGAATTTTTACTGTCACAGAGAAGGAAAAGTACACCCAGGGCGAAGGCGGGAATCGAACCCGCACCCGTTACAGCGCAGACTGCTAGCTTAATGGTTTTAACCACTCGGCCATCCGGGCCCCACTTTGGTGGTGTGGAAATTTTTCTGTGGATGAATATTAAGATATTTCGTTATGTTTGGTATTTTGTGTTTCTTTGTCTAGGAGTTGTTAGAATGTAACGTGTTTTTCTAACTGGATACTATGAATATGAGATTTGGAGTTTGGTATTTGAGATTTTTAATTTGAGATAATTTCGATCGGATGTATGGATACTTTGGGACTTTAAATTAACGGTCGGCTTTATTGAGTTTTGAAAGTGATTAAAAAAGCAAGTTACTTAGGCAAATATATAACTTAAAAAAACTTGCAATTTCGTGGGAAACGTAATGAACTTTCAGATAAGTATATTTCTGTTAAATGAACCGGTATGTTGTGAGCACGATGGTTGCAGAAAGGCAGAAGGGAAAAAAAGTAAATCCATCTTTTTTATTTTGAAAAACGAAATTTTTAATACAATAAAAAATATCGCTTATTCAACTTAAATGTAGATATTTTGGCTTAAAGAATGAAATGACTTATTTTACTTTTTTATTGAAAAGTGGCATATAAGCCAAATCTTATGCAAACATGTGACCTTATTATTAAAAATATTACTGTGATATGTGTTTTTTTGTTATCCCTCACACGCTATTTCTTTATTTACAGCAGATCAAACAACCCAATCCTTTAAGTCTGTGTATAATCAAGACCCTGTGTTTCAATGCTAGCTAAAAAATAGTTAGTTTGCCTATTCCGATAGCAATTCAATATACTATGATACAACTTTACTGAATTTAAAAGGGGGGCTACCGAGCCCAGTCGGTTAGGCATTCGCCTAGCATGCGAAAGGTCCCAGGTTCGGGTCCGGGCATTGCCAAAAAATAACTGCCGACCTATAAACAGCCCGTGCAGCCAAAAATGTCCGACGAATAATACCCTGTGTAGAGGGAGTGCACGTTAAATATCCTTCAAAGTCCTAACGCTGTGTACGATGTCGCCCTTAACGGTTGCGTTGGGGGCCTACTCGGGTGTCGGCTCGTCACTTGACAGGGTTCTAAAATACGACGCCCGTCGCCAATAGCTTTCGTGTAGCTCTAGTGCGACGATAATTCAAACTAAACTAAACCCCTAAAGCAATTTATTATACTATGATACAACTTTACTGAATTTAAAGGGTTAAACGATGATTCATCAGTAAATCCCAAAATCCTAAAATCAAATACAAAAAAATATCTTTTGTAAAGCCTAACCATTACTTTATTAATAGGATAATTAACTCCCCCTCAAAAAAAGGCAAAGAGTTATTTCAGTGATCCAATAAAATGTTGCCAATTATCACAAAAAAAGTATAAATAAAAAGAAATCCCCATGCCTTCTCATTGAACCCTAAAAGTAAATCACCCTAACCCCCATCCACCTTCCCTAAATTACCCTGATTACCAGAAAGCATTACTGTGTCGAGGAAAGAATAAAGTGTTGCTCAGAAAACCGAAAATTCCCCAATTACCTAATTCTATCGAATATCATTAGATATTTATTTCTAAGGAGAATTAAAATAGTTTCTAAGCTTATATTTATTGAAACATTATTTACTTCACTGGTAAATGGGCAGTTGGGTATAATGTTCTTGCATTGGAAATATGTCCTTGAATACACAAATGTACATATTTCAAGAGCGATATACAGTATCGTGCTAAGTGATATTTAGAAAAAAAAATGAGATTTTTGTGTAATGAACATATTATCCCATCCTTTAATAGCTATTTATGCAACTAGTGTGAAAAGTAAGGCTTTTTTAAAACGAGTTGAATACATTATTTCACGAGCGAGGTACGAGCGAGTTAAATAAATTCACCAGTTTAAAAAAGGCTATTTTCAACGTGTTTTCATACACTATTTTTTATAATAACGTGCAAAAAAGTATTAAATTGGCATTTATTGATTGGCTTATTAAATATTTTATTATCACGTTCAAATGATTTGAAGGTGATTATTTATATTAATGATTATTTTAAAATCACGTGCAAAAAGTATTTCTTAAATTGGCATTGGAAATAAAACGCCAAATAAAGAATCACGTTCAAATAAAGAATTTTCCACCAATCACAAACCCACCGAATAAAATATCACGCTCAAATAAAGAATTTTACACCAATCAGATGCTCTTATTTACTTTGTCGCACTAGGCGTAAAAGTAACTTTGAAACACGATTTCGTTAAGGGCATCACTTTTGCCACAATTATTGATTTGAAAAAGTTTAGTTTTTTTGCACGATATTATAAAAAGATAATAAGTTTTAATTTTGTTTATAATCTTTAATATAAGAATATTTTTACTGTTTACAAGAACCGCTTTTAACGAATTTAAGTGCTAACAAAAATCTTTGCAGCTCATTTTCTCGTTTACATCCTTTTGTCACTTAGCACGTTCTTCCACCAAGATCTTCATTTAACGTTTAGTTTCAGTATTACCTGGTAATAAGGCAGTTGTCTAACGTAACTTCATACAATATAGGGCCTTTTCGTACTAAAAATCATATTCAACGTTTAATTTCAGTGCTTTATTTTTAATTAATGCGAATGAAATTGGTAAAATTATGTTCGCTCTCCAGATTTGATACGGGCCTCTTGAGTCTGTCGATTGCATTCACGGGCTGTATGAGATTATTAATTGCTTTCTATTGATTACTAGCTGTTATACCCGACGTTGCACGGGTAGAGGTGGAAAAATAATTTAACAGTCAATTTAACTATTTTTTTCTTTTCCAAAATGAAAAATACGCTATAAACTGCCCTCATGTCATGCCCTCATGTCATCACAATTCCCTCATAAATATAAAACCTTTTAGCTCATTTGGGCGGTTTGGGAAAAAATTTGGCGAGAAAATAGATATAGCTACAAACACACCCATTATACAGCTCTAACACAATGACCTTCGAACAACCAACCAGCTTATAAATTATTTATAAAAAAAATGCCCATTTGGAGAGTTTTAGTTAATAATTTGGCGAGTTTGGCAACGTATTTGGCGAAAAATAAAGACATAAAACCCTAATATGCAGCTCTAGTGCGACGGCCTTTATTAACCATCATAGTTCAGTAGTAGCTTAACGATAAATTTATTGCTTAAATATGCATACATGCAGTCAACAGAAAAATCAATGAAAAAATCATCAAATAAACCTACAATAAAATCCGGGAATGGAGACTGTCAGAAATACGTCACTTGAAACATGTCAATTATTTTTCAAATAATGAATTTAGTTTCTGAAGTTAATGGCAACAGAATAAAATAAACATTTTGAATTTTAAATGTTTTCGTTAAAAGTTTTATTTAATTTTTCAGCCGATGGCATCAGGAAAGTAAAAAAATGATCGGATTTGAGCCAAAGTGGTGTAGTTTTTTCAGAAAAACGTTCGAAACGATAGAAGGAATGGTCTGATTCGAAAAATTCTTAGCCTATTTTGTTCCGGAGATGAGATGAATTTTTGTGCCAAATTTCGTGACAATCTGTTGCGTGGTTCTTTAGATCTCGTGTCTTATACAAACAAACAAACAAAACGGAAGTTGCCTTTTATGTATATAGATTTAAGTTCATTCGGTGATTATTAACATAAATAACTCAACCAAAAAAAGGCACAGGATTATTTCAGTGATCCAATACAGTGTTGCTAATTATCACAAAAAAGCAGAAGTAAAAACAAATCCCCTTACCTTTTCATTGAACCCTAAAAGTAAATTATCCCAACCCCCTTCACCTTTCCTAAATTACTCCGATTACCTGAAAGCATTACTGTGTCGAGGAAAGAATCAAGTTTTGCCAACTGAAAAATCCCCAATTACCTAATTCTATCAAATATCATTAGATATTTATTTCCAAGGAGAATTAAAATAGTTTCTCAGCTTGTATTTATTGAAACATTATTTACTTCAGTGGTAAATGGGCAGTTGTATAATGTTCTTGCATTGGAAATACGTCCTTTAATACACAAATATACATATTTCAAGAACTTAGTATAAGAACGTGCTAAGTGATATTTTTGAAAAAAAATTTGATTTTTGTGTTAATGAACATATTATTCCATCATTTAAAGATTATAAGTTTTTAATTTTTTATAAACTTTAATATAAGTATATTTTTTAATGTTCGCAAGAACCGCTTATAACGAATTTAAGGGGTACGGTACTCAAAAATTGGTCAAAATATCGTTTTTTCAGTTTTTACTTCTTATTATTCACAATATCTTTCTGGACATTTACTGAAAGTTTCATAATGATATCTTTTGTAGAAAAAAAGTTATTAAATACTTTCTGGAGTCACATTCGTATAAGTTTGAATACGTATTTCGACTATTTCAACCTGTTTCCTCTGTTTCGCGTTTTTCAATTCTTGTGTTTAATAAATCCCTAAGGCTTTTTGCTAATTAAGCTAGAATTTTGAACATTTTAACCTGTGTTCTTATATATATGGTGCAAAACATTGTGCATGGAATAAGGTCTACTATGCATAGTTGTTTTTTAAAAAAAAATTGAATTTAATAATTTGTATTTTTTTGCGATTTTCAGTATAAATGCATGTTACTTTTTAACTGTAGCTCACATTTTAAAATCCATGCACAGTTCTTGAACAAATAGTACTAAAAACAAACTATAAAAGTTTGGTGGAGTTATTCTCAAAATTGAAAGAGGAGTAGCGTTTTTAAAAAGTTCAAAATTTTGACTTTAAAAAAAATTAAAAACTACTTGTAAATATTTGTTTTTATTGCTAGAAAATGTTTATTTAATGTAAACATTATATCGAACCACTATAATTTACAAGTTTATGTTATTATTTCTAGAATTAATTCTTTGGGTACCGTATCCCCTTAAGTGCTAACTAAAATGTTTGCAGCTCATTTTCTCGTTGACATCCTTTTGCCACTTAGCACGTTCTTCCACCAAGATCTTCATTTAACGTTTAGTTTCAGTATTACCTGGTAATAAGGCAGTTGTCTAACGTAACTTCATACAATATAGGGCCTTTTCGTACTAAAAATCATATTCAACGTTTAATTTCAGTGCTTTATTTTTAATTGGAGCGAATGAAATTGGTAAAATTATGTTCGCTCTCCAGATTTGATACGGGCCTCTTGAGTCTGTCAATTGCATTCACTAGCTGTATGAGATTATTAATTGCTTTCTCTTGATGATTTGGGTTCATTGGGTGATTTTGCAAAGGGCAAGGGAAATTCTTTGGTGGCTTAGTTTCCACAAATAAACTGACGCTATAAACTTCTAGTTTTAAAATGGTATTTGTTCAAAACAAAGTTTTAAACCCAAAGGGATCCAAATGTGTGTAATTATTTTAATAACAATGAAAGTAATCAACATTACACATGATAAAGTTTTGTGCTATGTAATTGTTTTCAATGCGTTTGTTTATAATGTTTGTTACTTATGTTTGCATATTTTTGTTTGCTGTGGGGCTAAGGATTGAGATGGAATTTGGAATTTCAAATTTATGCATGGTTTGGGTTTGCGAAATAATTAAAATCAAATGTCTTTGAAATTAGTGTGTACTGCCTATAAATGTATTAATGTGTAACCTATTTATTTAAACAGGTAAATATAAGGTTATTGATGAATATGAAATTGTTTTATGCTGATTTTAGTGAAACTAATTTTGTATTGTGGTTAATCAGGAAAACTTTTAACCAACTAAATAATAACCTTGAAAAAAAATTTCAAACTTAAGTAAAATTTAAACGTTCATACATATTGATTTCTACAATTTTGCTACATTCAGAAAGAGATTGTTTTAACAATGTAAATAGTGAATATTTAAACAAGATAAACTTTTATGACCTCAAAAAGGACAACCTAAAGGTAAAATACCATTTCATAAGTAATATCACAAGATTTAAAAATCCTTGAAAATTGGTGAAGTTATCCAATGCTGTACTTGCACATTCAGCAATCAGGTTCCATTTACATTTCGCCAAATAATTGATAAATTCGCTAAATCTGGTAACCCCATCCCTGCGATTTCCCACCCCATCTTTATACTACATCAAACTTTTAAAGCAATTTCCATCTTGTCAGAGTGTCTTCGGGACCAGAATTAACTGCTCAGCCTTAATTAAATAAGGGGATTCGAAGGCTTGATCAAACAAAGAGAAAAAATCATAAGGTAGAGGACGTTGCAGGGTTAAAAAATCAATATATCCATTAGGCCGCTAACTTTTCCGGAACCTATGATCGTTGTTTTCTGAAATGAAATCTTATAGTGGATAATTGACGGATATTTTAGCGACCATAACTAAGCAGTAATTAAAAAAAGTCCAAAAGAATTTTTTGATTTTGTGGTGGTTTTATGTTTCACTAATCATTGAGCTTGTTTTAATAGGGGATTATAAAAGTTAGGTAAAATCTGTAGCAATTACTAAAGGAATATTTTATAAGAAATTGTATTTTGTAAGTAGATCCATCTAACTTTGCCAATTACTTAAATATTTAATTTGGATTGATGCATAAGTAAAGTTAAAAAGCGTATATGAATAAATTAAAAATATAAATTTCATTTTGATTTTTTTTATTAGTATTTTTGTCCCTTAGCCATTCTCGGTCTGCTTTGGTTTTTTTGCTGCTGTCTTCTCTTGATGGTGTTTTTAAAGAAAGAAAAAATATTTCCAAAAAAAGTTATTTAAACCTCATTAAATATCGACAAAGAATAACTTGTGTACAGGTTTGCATACATACAAAAGGAAAGGAAAAATAATATATACATCAATATAATACCCAGTAGTCGTTTATTTTAGAACTAATTTTGCATGAACTTTATTAAAGATGAAATTTTTTTATTACATTTTTTATTCAGTTCTTTCGTTTAAAAATTAATTAACAGCGATTAATTGCAAATAGAAAAGTTAAGCACTGATGATAATTCATTATGAGTTTTTTTTTTTAATATTCTCGTTTTTTTTAAACATACTTTTTTGCACAAGATACAACCCATTAAATTTGAGCTTAAGAAAGTTATCATTAAATTTCAACAAAAACATTTTTAATAAACTAAAACTTTAATCTCACACCATTATATCGCCATTTTAAGCAAACTTCGCGTTATTTACAGATTAAAAAAACATTTTAATTAACATAAAAAAACATTAATTATTTGAGAGATTTTGCATGGAAATACGATGCATTTTTAAAAAAAATAGCGTTGCAAGAATGCTCATTTTATTTATGTTTCTTACAAACAAAACAAATCGTCTTACATACTTGTTTTTAAAAGAAAATAATAAAATGCATCGCATTTTTCTAGATAAAAACGAAAGATATACAAGTATGCGTTTAATGAAATAAAATGTATAATCCTTAAAGTTTTTATAATCTCAGAATGTGTTTGCAATTTATCTACAAGAAAATAATAGCATCCTTGATAATATTGTTGTAAGTATTTTTATTCGTTAGCGTATATTTTTTTTAATTAATGCATAGTGTATTTTATACAGTTTTCATAATAAAAGGTCTTAATTAAAGATAATGAATAACATTGCAATTTATTTTGTCTCAATGTTGTTTTAAAA
Organism: Oedothorax gibbosus; assembly: GCA_019343175.1. Lineage (NCBI taxonomy): Eukaryota > Metazoa > Arthropoda > Arachnida > Araneae > Linyphiidae > Oedothorax > Oedothorax gibbosus. The sequence continues at coordinate 7,503,823 of CM033277.1, read as the reverse complement.
CATTTTTTAATATTTTGTTGCTATATTATTATAGAATTCTTTGAATTTAAGGTTCTATTTTACTCGGGAGTAATTTAAAAAGTAAAGTCATTTTTTTAAAAAATCCTCACTTAAAGGCAATAGTCTTTCATCCTTCGCCTTCTAAGACTAAAATATATACAAAGACCGTGTAAAAAGATAATTATTCATTTAATTTTTTATTCTAAATTACCATATTTATTTAAAATGGAAAGCATATATTATGCTAAACAAAAAAAATAGAAAAAATTAATTTAACTTCTAAATAATTAAACTCTTTTAATGCGCTATAAAATTACCACTTTATATTTTTAAGTAAATTACTTCTTTATAACATTTTTAAGCAAGATTAATATTCTTGATGGTTAAACCGTAGGTGTAAGTACTAGATTTGTAGCTTTAAAAAATTTGGAGACCCATAACCTATTACTTCATTTCATCCATTTTCTAGGCATTTTAATGTGCAAAATAGTAATGAATCTCATCAAATTCTAAACAAATATACATAATGTTCATAAATCAATTACATTTAAGCAGTATTTCATTTAAATTAAATCTTCAAGTACAATTCAATTTCTAAATAAACCCATACGTTTCCATTTGATTTGTTCAATGCAAAGCAAAAATTACATCCCAAAATTGAATTCATTCAGATGATTAAATGCTGGTCAATATGCATATTTATTTGAAGGATCAATAATTATTATATAATAGGTCAGACTGAGAAAAATTGAATTTCTTAAGGCAGGTCGGTACCTTGTATACGGCTAGTACTAAATTGACCTTTTTCATGTTCCTTTTTCTTTGAAACTAACACACAAAGCAACAACAAAAAAATTATGTGCATTATATGCACTTTGAGCAATACACTGAAATGAGATTTTATCAATATATAAAGTAGTTTTTAAAAAATATGATTTAAGGTAGTGTGTTAGGTTTAAAAAAAAGCATTTTTACATCACAAAATTACCCATATTTTTGTTCTCCAAATTTTGAGAAATGCTCATTCCAGTAAGCAAAACACCCTGAAACAGTTATCCTGTAAAAATTTCAGGTCTATACATTAAATAGTTTTTACGAAAAAGTTATCTAAACCAGAAAAAACACCATTCTTTGAAAAATGAGATTTAAAGTTGAAAACTTACATTATGAAAATACTGCTTATGTTTATTTGAATTAAAATTTAACTAGGTTAAAGTTGTCTGAATGACTTACAAAGGTCATCGTTGAAAAGCTCTTGAAACGTATTTTACACAAATACTAAAATCAAAAATTCGATTTTTTAAAAATGCATGGTACAGAACCCAAAAATTATAATAAAGCAGAACTAAACATTTTATTTAAATTATTGCTTTGTGCATCATGGATAGATGAAAGCAACACCAGTGCACAGTAAAGTTCGACACTTTTCGAAATTGCCATTAGCCGGCAAGTGGTTAAAAATTACTTTTCAGACCAATTATTTGGCCAAATTCTTGCCCCAAATTATTTTACTTAAGTGTAACCTGATATTATTTAAATATTTATCAAACATTAATATTGATCCTTTCATGTTATTGATTTTTTTATATTTTAATTCTAAAAAAATATAAAATTATCAATCTTTTACATTTTAGTTTTTTACATTTTACAAAATCGTTTCGGCAAGTTAGGAAAAAATATTCTTGCATACTCCAAATTTTTATTTCTTCGGTCAAGTCGGGAAATAGGTTTTTCTAATTCTTGTGCGGGGATGGGGAGACCAGTCGGTTAGGCTTCCGCCTAGCATGCGAAAGGTCCCAGGTTCGGGTCCGGGCATGGTCAAAATAACTGCCAACCTATAAACGGCCCGTGCAGCCAAAAATGTCCGACGAATAATACCCCGTGTAGAGGGAGTGCACGTTAAATATACTTCAAAGTCCTAACGCTGCGTACGAGGTCGGCCTTAACGGTTGCGTTGGGTGCCTACTCAGGTGTCGGCTCGTCACTTAATGTGGTTCTAAAATACGACGCCCGTCGCCAATAGCCCTCGTGTAGCTCTAGTGCGACGATAATTCAAACTAAAAACTAAAAAAAACTAATTCTTGTGCAGAGCTTTAAATTAAACGCATAACATCAATCGTGATGGGGGGAATGATTAGACAATTTTCAGATTTATCGGAAAGGGATCGTTCCTTGGTAGATCGGCTAAACATCGGTGTCTTTCGCTGATTTGGAGCGTTAATTTAAGAGTTGTTTAGATTCTGATAGCTTTTTCTGTAAAAAAGTTAATTAAAAATGAAATATTTAAACTTTAATTCCCTACTATAAATGTGTTAATTCTGAATTTTTTAATCAAAAAAACCTTTTGACACCTACAAACTGAAACATATCCGTTTAACACACCAATTACTTATTATATCTATCTTAAATCTCCAAACTCATACAAAACAATGCTACCAAAACTTATCAATGACAAATTACCATGTCAAAGTTAATCCAAAACACACAGGAAATCAACGCATAATAGCTATCGTGCTGAGTTCTTTGAGACAAGAATATCAGTTTCGACGCGAGGACAAAAACCCGCAATGATTATGTAATCTGCGCTGTCGTGGGATACCACAGGTGAGAGGGTTGCCATTTTGGAAAAATAACGAAAATTAGATAGAAAATAGCACCATCCATATTGTTATTTTCGTAAAATAGTTCTGTAATGAAAGCAGCCAAATACACATAATTTCCGATTATATCGTATTTCATTGTTGTATTCGTTTAAATTTTTGAGTTTGTGTTGTGGAATATAGGATGCAGAAAAAGTTGCAGATCAGCAACTATCCTAATGAGCTTAAGGGAGAATGGGCCCAAATGACCGCGGATCTTCAATCCAAAGGGTCGCTGTGTTAATCCAATGGAAAAATAATGTTCTTAATCCAATGGAAAATTAAGCCACATTTCTCCGACTGTATTGAATATTTTTACAAACTGTTTGGATAACATTGTGGATAATTGACATGAATGGATATATTGGCCGACCATATCTAAGAAGTAATTAAAAAAAATCCAAAGGAATTTTTGGATTTTGTGGTGGTTTTATGGATCACTAATCAGGATTGTTTTAATAGGGGAGTTTAAAAGTGAGGTAAAATCTGTAGTAATTACTAAAGGAAAATTTTATACGAAATTTTATTTTGTCAGTAGATCCATGTAACAAATGAAATCCAATTAGTTAAATATTTAATTTGGATTGATGCATACATGAAGGTAAAAAGCAATTATGAATAAATTTAAAAAATAAATTTCGTTTTGATTAAGTATTTGTAAATTTGGTCACTTAGCCATTCTTGGTATACTTACTTCGTGTTATTTACAGATTAAAAAAACATTTTAATTAACATTAAAAAAACCATTAATTATTTGAGAGATTTTGTATGGAAGTAAGATGCATTTTTTCTAAAAGTAGCGTTTCGAGAATCCTCATTTTATTGATGTTTCTTACAAACAAAGCAAATCGTCTTACAAACTTGTTTTTAAAAGAAAACAACAAAATGCATCACATTTTTCTAGATAAAAACGAAAGATATACAAGTATGCGTTTAATGAAATAAAATGTCTAATCCTTAAAGTTTTTATAATCCCTGAAAGTGTTTGCAATTTATCTACAAGAAATACAACTTTGATAATATTGGTGCAGGTATTTTTATTCGTTAGCGTAAAATTTATTTATTTTTACTAAATACATAGTGTATTTATTAAAGTTTTTATAATGGACGGTTTTAGTTAAAGAGAATAAATAACATTGCAATTTATTTTGTCTCAATGTTGTTTAAAAAAGTTTTTTAATGTTTTGTTGCTATATTATTATAGAATTCTTAGAAATTGATTTAAAAAGAAAAAAATACGAACTCGTCAATTAATGGCAATAGTTTTTAAAAAAATCCTTACTTAAAGGCAATAGTCTTTCATTCTTTACCTCCTAAGACTAAAATATATACAAAGACGGTCTAAAAAGAGAATTCATTTTTTAAAAATTATAAATTACAACATATATTTAAAATAAAAGGCATGTATAATGCTAAATAAATAAAAACAAGAAGTTCATAAAGAACTAAAATAGCCTACTTTCCTGTTACTTAAATACTTACTGAAGTTCTAATCGGGAAAAACTAGGTTTCTAACAGTAAATATCATCAACAGCCGTTTCTACACTAGATTTATACATATTAGAAAAAAAATCGAAACACAGCATCCAGCTAATAATTTAAACTTCTAAAAGCCAAAATCAACTATTTTCCTTAATATTATTTCGAAAATTAATTACATATTATTTATCGTCTGCTCGCGATTTGTAGTTCGAAGAATAATTCAGTATTTATTAATAACAAAAGTAATGAAACTCCAAACTGCATTAAAAGAATAAGAAATGTAAATTAAAACTAAGCATAATTGTATGCAAAAGTATGCCTTGTCGCTTTCTTGTTAGATTGAACAATCAAAGAATGATAGAACCGATTTTGGAAGGGGGTACAGACAGACGGACAGACAGACGGACGGACGGACGGACGGACGGACGGACGGACGGACGGACGGACAGACGGACAAAAAGTATGAAAGTTAGGTCTCTGAGGTCATAGCTTTCTAACAAAAAAAGAATTTTTAAGATGCAAATGATAGAACCGATTTTGGAAGGGGGGGGGGGGGGGGGTACGGACAGACAGACGGACATGGACCGCATGTCAATACCTACTTTTTCATTTTTTTTTCATTCTTTCGAATTAAAAAAAGAAAAGTAGGCTAAAAAATTGACGAATTATGTCTTGACATTCCTTTTCGCTTTTTTCGCCTTCATCGACCGCATGTCAATACCTACTATTTTTAAATAAAGTTTATAATGCCATTGTCTATTTGGCAACAGTGATTTAAATGACTCATAATTGAATTTCAATGCTAATTCAATGGGAAATTCGCCGACAGATAGTAGATTTATGTCCGTCCGGACGTACAGACAGGCGGACAAAAAGTATGGAAGTTAGGTCTCTGATGTCATATCTTTCTAACAAAAAAGAATTTTTAAGATCCGATTGATATAACCGATTTTGGAAGGGGGGTACGGACAGACAGACAGACAGACAGACAGACAGACAGACAGACGGACATCGACCGCATGTCAATACCTACTTTTTCATTTCTTTAATTCTTTCGAATTAAAAAAAGAAAAGTAGGCTAAAAATATAGAACAAAATTAACTTTAAAAAACTTAAAAACACTTTTAATGCGCTAAATAACTACTTTAGTTTATTTTTAAATAAGCTTTTTATCCTTTATGGTTGAACCGTAGTTATAAGTACTAAGTTTTTAGCTTTAAAGAATTTAGAGACCCATAACCTATTACTTCATTTCATCCATTTTCTAGGCATTTTAATATCTAAAATAGTAATATATTCCATCAAATTCTGAACAAATACACATTCTTCCAGAAATCAATTATATTTAAGAAATATTTCATTTAAATTAAATCTTCATGAAGTACAATTTTATTTCTAAACAAACCCATTCATTTTCATTTAATTTGTTGAATGCAGAATAAAACTACATCCCAAATTTGAATTCATTCAATGATTCATGCAGGTTATAATATTCATACTTATTTGAAAAAATGAATATTAATAATAAAATAGATCAGAGTGAGCAGAATTGAATTTCGTAAGACATATTCGTTAATTTAACTCAAAATTATAATAAAATAGTTCTGGAAATATAATTTAAAGTAAAGCATTGCGTATCTAAAAGTGAAGATATTGTGTAGCAACCCCAGTGCACGTCACGGTTAGAAATATCTAATTTTTTTTTAACTCGCCTGGATGTATATAGTTATGTATTTTAGCTATAATTCCCTATCATAATATATTACAACTATAATTTCCTATTATAAATATGTTTATTCTGAATATTTCAATCATAAAAACCTTTTGACACCTAAAAACTGAAACATATCCGTTGAACACACCAATTACTTGTTATATCTATCTTAAATCTCCAAACTCATAGAAAACAATGCTACCAAAACTTATCAATGACAAATTACCATGTCAAAGCTAATACAAAACACACAGGAAATCAACGCATAATAGCTATCGTGCTGGGTTCTTTGAGACGGTCATATCAGTTTCGACGCGAGGACAAAAACCCGCCCTGATTATGTAATCTGCGCTGTCGTGGGATACGACAGGTGGTGTAAGGGAGAGGGTTGCCATTTTGGAAAAATCACGAAAGTTAGCTAGAAAATAGCAACATCCATATCACTATTTTTGTGAGGTAGGTCTATAGTGAAGAATATTGGTTAAGGGACGTGGAGACCAAATATATATCTCATTTGCGATTATATCGTATTTTATTGAAGGAATCGTGGATAATTTTTAGTTAGTGTTATGGAAATAGGGCTGTAGACAGACTATACTAATTAGCCTAAAACTTTCACAAGTTTTTTTAAAAATCATTTTACTTATATTAGTACATTTTAGTTAACAATTTCTGTTTGGGTTGAATTAACGTCGCACTGAATCTACACGATGGTTATTGGCTACGGCCATATAGCAACGTCGTGCGCAATGTCAGGATTTGGACAACACCATCTTTATAGAAGGCCTCTGTACATAAATAATGACGTCGTTGAACTAGACTAATTTAACCAATCACAAAAGTGTAAACCAATGCCAAGCCATAACTCGTTTACTTTTTTAAGTAAGTGGTTGGTCAGAGAAGACTTCTTTTACTTCAACACATTTAAAATGGTTACTCGTGAACTGGCTTTGATTCAGGAGGTTTCGCTTTGGACCACGACAAAATTAACATGCCGCAGTTCTATATACATGGCTTTATTTATTGGTGGATGAAAGCTACCTCATATTTTTTTTGGTCAACAGTAACGGAGATTTTAGGAGAATTCGTTTCTTGTGTAACATGCAATGATGACTATTTAGTTAATCGAATTACACAGTGTGTGACGGGTTTTCAGCCATACAAAACACGACTCTTTACATATATATCATTTTTACCCACAATTAATTTTAAAACATTTTTTTTGATAAAATTTTCAATTAAAAAAAATGTGGAACTATATTAGTTCGCATTAGCAAGATATTTAAGTCGCCAAAAATTTACAACCATTGCCAAACGGAATATTTCAAATAGTAAGCTTTAACCGCATATACTGTGGTCTTTTAACTTTGTATACCATGATACTTTAACAGTGGATACTGTGTTCCATTTTGTCAAGTGTTTGTATACTGTGTTTTTGCATTTAATCGTCCGAAAATTTAGTTTGTTTACATTGATACCGTTTGGCGAGATTTGTACCCGCGATATTTAATAATACCAAAAATTCCTCACCAAAACAGCGATACATTGCCAAGTAAGGCTACAAGAACAATCGAGACATGATAACCCTACAACACGAGCGTTTCCTTGAGAACTTGACGGGCAGTTTCGGTGCGTCAAAATTGTCCGTCGCACGCATTTCTGGCCATGTCACACGATGTCACAAACGGGAAACGCCGAAAAAAACAACCGAAAATACACGCTATTCCTTTACGGAATACGGAAATCATTTGAAACTGTGGTAATCAAAAGAGAACCAGGTGATATAACTGTATTTCGTGTTTAGGAGGTTTACTTTTTTTTTGTTTGAGGAGGTTCGGACCGACTCGGATTTGGTCAAGTAACGTCTTGCGTGCTAGCCCAATGGTAAACCGTCTGAGACAAAGCAAATTACTTGGTCGCGATGGCTAGTATTAGGTATTTGTGCTAACCGCCACAATACTCCCCTTATAGTGAGTCGGAGGAGAAACGATTAATGTAGGGTGTTGATGCTGCTTGCTTTGAAGCTCAGGACTTTGCTTTGGTTGCGTTAAAGTTGTTAGATAGCTTTTCTCTTGCCACGTCCTCGCCGTAGATGGCGCCACGTCCGGGTCACCACTGAAGATGGCCTTACTGACCTTACCGGTTTTGATCCAGGAACCTCTTGCGTGCTAGTCCAATACTAAACCGTCTGAGACAAAGCAATTACTCGGTCGCGATGGCTAGTATTAGGTATTTGTGCTAACAGCCACAATACTCCCCTTATAGTGAGTCGGAGGAGAAACGATTAATGTAGGTGTTGATGCTGCTTGCTTTGAAGCTCAGGACTTTGCTTTGGTTGCGTTAAAGTTGTTAGATAGCTTTTCTCTTGCCACGTCCTCGCCGTAGATGGCGCCACGTCCGGGTCACCACTGAAGATGGCCTTACTGAACTTACCGGTTTTGATCCAGGAACCCCTTGCGTTCTAGTCCAATACTAAACCGTCTGAGACAAAGCAATTACTCGGTCGCGATGGCTAGTATTAGGTATTTGTGCTGACAGCCACAATACTCCCCTTATAGTGAGTCGGAGGAGAAACGATTAATGTAGGGTGTTGATGCTGCTTGCTTTGAAGCTCAGGACTTTGCTTTGGTTGCGTTAAAGTTGTTAGATAGCTTTTCTCTTGCCACGTCCTCGCCGTAGATGGCGCCACGTCCGGGTCACCACTGAAGATGGCCTTACTGAACTTACCGGTTTTGATCCAGGAACCTCTTGCGTTCTAGTCATACTACCGTCTGAGACAAGCATTACCGTCGCGAGGTAGTATTAGTATTTGCTACCGTCACACAATACTCCTTATAGTGGTCAGCGATGTAGTAGGGTATTGTCTGCGCTCTTTGGAAAGCTAGTGACTTTGCTTTGGTTGCGTTAAAGTTGTTAGATAGCTTTTCTCTGCCACGTCTCGCCGTAGATGGCGCCACGTCCGGGTCACCACTGAAGATGGCCTTACTGAACTTACCGGTTTTGATCCAGGAACCCCTTGCGTTCTAGTCCAATACTAAACCGTCTGAGACAAGCAATTACTCGGTCGCGATGGCTAGTATTGGTATTTGTGCTACGCCACAATACTCCCCTTATAGTGAGTCGGAGGAGAAACGATTAATGTAGGGTGTTGATGCTGCTGCTTTGAAGCTCAGGACTTTGCTTTGGTTGCGTTAAAGTTGTTAGATAGCTTTTCTCTTGCCACGTATCGCCGTAGATGGCGCCACGTCCGGGTCACCACTGAAGATGGCCTTACTGAACTTACCGGTTTTGATCCAGGAACCTCTTGCGTTCTAGTCCAATACTAAACCGTCTGAGACAAAGCAAATTACTTGGTCGCGATGGCTAGTATTAGGTATTTGTGCTAACCGCCACAATACTCCCCTTATAGTGAGTCGGAGGAGAAACGATTAATGTAGGGTGTTGATGCTGCTTGCTTTGAAGCTCAGGACTTTGCTTTGGTTGCGTTAAAATTGTTAGATAGCTTTTCTCTCGCCACGTCCTCGCCGTAGATGGCGCCACGTCCGGGTCACCACTGAAGATGGCCTTACTGACCTTACCGGTTTTGATCCAGGAACCTCTTGCGTTCTAGTCCAATACTAAACCGTCTGAGACAAAGCAAATTACTTAATCGCGATGGCTAGTATTAGGTATTTGTGCTAACCGCCACAATACTCCCCTTATAGTGAGTCGGAGGAGAAACGATTAATGTAGGGTGTTGATGCTGCTTGCTTTGAAGCTCAGGACTTTGCTTTGGTTGCGTTAAAATTGTTAGATAGCTTTTCTCTCGCCACGTCCTCGCCGTAGATGGCGCCACGTCCGGGTCACCACTGAAGATGGCCTTACTGACCTTACCGGTTTTGATCCAGGAACCTCTTGCGTTCTAGTCCAATACTAAACCGTCTGAGACAAAGCAAATTACTAGTCGCGATGGCTAGTATTAGGTATTTGTGCTAACCGCCACAACACTCCCCTTATAGTGAGTCGGAGGAGAAACGATTAATGTAGGGTGTTGATGCTGCTGCTTTGAAGCTCAGGACTTTGCTTTGGTTGCGTTAAAATTGTTAGATAGCTTTTCCTCGCCACGTAATCGCCGTAGATGGCGCCACGTCCGGGTCACCACTGAAGATGGCCTTACTGAACTTACCGGTTTTGATCCAGGAACCTCTTGCGTGCTAGCCCAATACTGAACCGTCTGTGCAAAAAATAACAAAGCAAGCAACAAAGTAATAGCTCTGTCGCGAGGGCTAGTATTTTGTATTTGTGATGAACGCAAGATTTTTTAAAGTTTGCCTTGATAAGTTGCTCAGTAAAAATATAAGCCACTTAGGTTAATTATAATTCGAATGCATAAAGAGTATGAAAAAGTACTAGCCAAATTAAGCCAGTTCAGCACTAAAGAGTATGAAAAGTAAGCAATAAGCGTTCAGCCTAAAGTTAAATATAGCCATAAAGCCAGTTCAGCACTAAAGAGTATGAAAAAGTACTAGCCATATTTAGCCAGTTCAGCACTCTACCGTCCAGGCCCTCTCGGCAAAACCAGGCTAGACGTCCACATTGAAAAGGAATTATATAGCGCTCGTTCAAAAGGAATTATAACGCTAGGTTCCAAACAAATTTTACTCACTTCACTTTTTCAAAAACATTATTCTCTTGTCATTTGAATTTCGCGTTTTTCCCCTAGTGCATGTAGTATGGATACCATGTCGGTTTTGCTGGGAATGAACTGGCTGACGGACTTGCAAGGGCAGGCTGTGACCAGATCTTAGAGGGGGACAATCTGTTGACTTATTCAGATATTGGCTCCATTTACAAAAAGACAGCCATAGACTGGAGTCCCCCCTCATCACTATTGGTATGGCGCTAAGAAACCAGGCGAGATTTCTAATTTGCAACTATGCAGGCGAGACAAAACTGCTCTCTCCCGATTCAGGACGGGACACACAAAGAGTTTGAAGTTTGAAGACGGAACCAAGCTGTTTCCTGACTGCCCCAACTGTCGTGGAGGTGCTCAAGCCAGTCCCGAGCACATACTCCATTAGCCTCGGTTTGACGTGGAAGGACATCAACGACAACCCACTTTTATTTTTGGACTTTCTCAGGGTACACATATCATAGAACTGGTTCAATTTTGACCTAGAGATATGCAAAAAAAACTTCTTGTCACAGCAAGAATTATAAAAAGAAGTCTAGTATTGAACAAAACAAAAAAATTGTTTCCACACATAAGCAGTGTTCCTCTAATAGGTTTATATGTTGCTGGGTGGTTAATTTAATGGCAATATATTTTCAGAATTGGTAAGTTTATTTAAATCTACAAAATAGCATTACACATCCTGATTGCTTTTGACATATTTCACATAATTTTTATATTAACAGATTTTAAAGGGCAAGTTTAATTTTATAACCCCTAAAATATCCATGGACTTATTCCAGTTTTACATCGAACAAGACTTGCGTCACCTGTCGTAAAATGCATCACACATGCGGAAACAAAAAACAAGTTGAGTATTAAGCATGAAGAAATCTGCTTTTTTTCACATATGGACGTAATTCCTCTGACAGGATTATATGCAGCTGGATTTATCCATTGATGCGAAATCATAATGGAATGCTACATTCTTGATTAAATTTATCTTAAAGGGCAAGCTACTGTAAGAATTAGCACGGTAAAAAAAGCTCCATTGATCTTTAACTCTACAAAATAGCATTGCGTCATGATTGATCTAGCCATATTTCGCAACGTTTCAATCAATTTTCATTACATTACAATTGTTTTAAATCGCAATTTTAATTTAAAAACTCTGTACCGATATGCAAATAGACTTATTCCAGTTTTACATCGAATAAGACTTGATTTTAAAATGATTCATGCGTGCTGTAAAAACAAAAAAAAATCGAGATTAAAGCTAAAGAAATTACCGTACTTTTTTTCACACCTAAGCGTAATTCTTCTGATAGGATTATATGCAGCTGGATTAATATTACGATCCTTAGTACCCATAGTAGAGACTGGATCTATGAATAATTGATATATGGTGATCATATGGTAGATGCAGCCATTGATGCGAAATCATAACGGAATCCTACATTTTTCGACTAAATACTGGTATATACCTTCATGAGTAGTCTATTAAAGTATTTTGTACTGTAAAAAAGCTCCATTGATATGTAATTCCACGAAATAGCATTACGTCATTATTGCTCTTGACATATTTCCCATGGATTAGCATAATTTTAGTTTGAATAATTCTTATTTTAGAAATATTTTAAGCGCAACTTGGCGGGGGGGGGGGGGATAGGTACATATATATTCCGGCTTGTGTGCTTGATCAAAGACCCGCTTATGAAGCCTTCGTCAAGTATAATACAGGCACAGAGACAAATTTTTACTGTCACGGAGAAAGTAATATTCACCCAGGGCGAAGGCGGGAATCGAACCCACACCCGTTACAGCGCGCAGACTGCTAGCGTATGGTCCAAACCACTCGGCCATCCGGGCCCCAAAGCGCAACTTTAATTTTAATATTGCATGTAATATACTTACCGTGCTAATATGCAAGGATTTATTTTAGTTTTCCATCGAACAAGACTTACTTCACCTCTCTTAAAATCTATTATACATAAAAAAAAGTGTAGATTTAAGTATTAAAGAGAAATCTACTTTTTTCACACATATACGTAATTCCTCTGATAGGATTATATGCAGCTGGATTGATAATGCAATCTTTGTACTCGTTTCAGAGGAATGGATCTATGAATAATGGATCATACGGTAGATACGACCATTGATGCGAAATCATAACGGAATCCTACATTCTTGATTAAAAATGCATAACATGTAGTATATCTTTTTTTTTTATCGCGTTACAGGTATTTCCTAGTGCTTAACGAATTTGTTTATTTGAGTATTAAAAAATAAAAGTACATTTGTTATTTAATCTTTTTATGTTATTTTGGTGATGTAACAATTTCTTTTGGCATTGCAATCACGATATGTGTTTTTTGTTTTGATAAGGGGTCTTTGGGTCATAAAGTATTTAAATTTTAAAGTTGAATAAAAAATATTTAGATTTTCTGTTAACAAATATACGAATAATGATGTAAGAAGCTTTGGTGGTCGCTTTTTTGTATTATTAAGTTTATTTTTGAGTGTGAAATAAGAAATGCAAAATTTATATACTTACTAGACCACAAGTTTTCTTTTCACACGACTTTTAGAAAACTTACTTTTTTCATATTTGAGACTAGCTTTCTAAACCCGGCGTCGCACGGGTTAACCTTTAATAACGGTGCTTTGTTTTTGACACAGCTGTAATAAAATGGTCGGTCTGTTCATTGGCGACTTTTGGCAATATTTAAAATTTAACAACCCAAATGCGGTAATCATTCTACAATCAATAAATGAAATAAAATAATGATAGTCAAATAACAATCCTACAAATTAAAACAAAACTGCCTTCAGATTGCTGAGGCTGTGTGGAACACACACGGTCACATCTAATACCTCAACCTATCCATAGACAAGACAACAACAACAAATTAAAACCTCTTGATATTTCGTGTTAATACTTAATTTTTGCTCGCACTAAAGTTTCTTTCAAATTGAAAATCAAATTTCACATCTGTAAGAGATACATGTGTGTATAAGCTCGTCACTTAAGTGTCGGTAGTAACATCTACAATTTGTTAAATATTAAAATAATAATAATAATATTAATAATTTAATTAAGTTATTAATATTATTAATTTTTATTAATAAATAAAATAATTAATGATTCTAATAATTTAATTAAATTATTAATATTATTAATTTTTATTAATAAATAAAATAATTAATGATACTAATAATTTAATTAAATTATTAATATTATTAATTTTTATTAATAAATAAAATAATTAATGATATTAATAATTAATAATTTGTTAATATTAAAATAATTATTAATTTGTTAATATTAAAATAATTAATAATTAAATATTAAAATAATAATAATTAAATATTAAAATAATTAATAATTAAATATTTAAATAATTAATAATTAAATATTTAAATAATTAATAATTAAATATTTAAATAATTAATAATTAAATATTTAAATAATTAATAATTAAATATTTAAATAATTAATAATTAAATATTTAAATAATTAATAATTAAATATTAAAATAATTATAATTTTAATAAAATAAAATTTAATATTCATGCAGTGAAAATAGGTTTTCGCTTTTGTAATAATAATTATATTAATTAAATTATAATTAATTTTTATTAATAAATAAAATAATTAATAAAATTTGTTAATATTAAAATAATAATTAAATATTAAAATAATTATAATTTTAATGCAATAAAATTTAATATTCATGCAGTGAAAATAGGTTTAAACTTTTGTCCCTTATTTATCATTTAGTTAATGAAAAACAAAAATAACATAAATCAAACTAGAGTAATACAAATAGAGTTTAAAAACTTTACTTACTTACTTATCCTCTTCGTGCCAAGTGGCACATAAGGCCCGACACCTAGTTTGCCAATTCCGCCGATCGGCTGCGGTAGCTCTTGCTTCTGACCATGACGTCCACCCCGCCTGATTCCTCTCTTCTTCCACCATCCTTCTCCATGTTAGTTTAGGTCTCCCTCTTTTTCTTTTTCCCTCTGGTGCCCATTGCAATGCCACTGGTGGGATCTTTGTCTGAGGCATTCGCAGCACATGTCCGATCCACCTCCATCTTCTTCTTTTGATGTTGTTAGTTATTGGTTCTAGTTGTGTTTTTTTGAATAAGTTTAAAAACTACCAACAAACAATTCATATAATTGGTATTCACTTTAAAGGAGAAAAAAAAGACATATACAGACAGTTACCTAATGCTTTCTAGTAACGTTTTTCCAATTCTGTAAAAGTTGTTTTTCCTTTATACGATATTTATAGTGGAGAAACATACCAAAGATATATAGTGGTATCAAATGATGGTGTATGAAGTATAAAATCAAATGATATATTTTTTTTGTATCAGATTCACAGTTTAACTTAAAAAAAAAAGACTGTCTTTGAGCCTAAAACTTTTTTTATTTAAAATACATTATGGACTGAGATAACTAAGTTTGTCAATCATATCAACAATGTAACTTTATAATTTCCGAGAAAAAATTTAGCCTCATAAAATAACTCTACCAAGGCCATTATTTTTTATTTAACAAAAAAAATTAAAATATAAAAATCATTTATAAAAAATATTAATTAAGTACGCGTAAATAGTTTTTCACCATCTATTTTTTCCAGTACAAAAGCTCATATTTGGGGCTACATTGTTTGTCATAATTCATATGGCCGATTAATGAAACATTATCAAATTATACATAATAATATTATTATGCATGTTATATTCATCTTTAAAGTAATTGTTTAAGGGGACACGGTACCACTTAAAAAGAATCTTTAATTTTGACATATTCACTACAAAATTGATGTTTTATTAGTTCAATGTGTATTTAAAAACAATATATGAGAAAAAAAGTTCAATTAATTATATTTTTTTAAGTTGTTTAAAAAATTTTAATAAAGTGCATAATAACCGCATAAAAAGTGGAATAACCTTTTTAAAATTAAAACTACACTTTTAAAACTTGGTAGACTTGTTTAGAAGATTCCAAACTTTAATTTTAGCAAATAAAAAAAATCGAAATTTTTGCCATTTTTGAGGTACTGAGTCCCCTTTAGCGGTAAATAATTATATTTTATCTGATTGGCATTTTTTATATCATAAAACCAGGTTGTTAGTGACACTTAAAAATGTATGTTTTGCCAAATGCACAATTTTCGTAAAACTGTTTTTATCTTCATTAACTTTTTCATTCCTGGAAAAAAAATTCTATGCATGTATACTTTAAACATATTTAACAAACAATTATGTATATAGAAGTACAGTCCCTGGACAAATTATTAGACGCACTGCAAGATTTCATGTACAATATTAATTAACGGGTGATATTGTACCGTTTTATTATTTTAAATTGATTTGATTTTTATTTTTATATTATCCAATCAATTACTGATTTATTTGACATAAATAAAACAGCATTTATTTAGAAAAGCATAAGTTTATTAAGTTTTAAAGAAAAGTGATATTAAAGTTAGTAAAAGTCAATATTTAGTTGAGCCACCTTTAGCCGCTATCAAAGCTTTAATTATATGCAATCAATGCAAGACTGTGCTGTCTCCTGCATTTGAGGATGATGATTCCACACATAAATAATCTTATAATGAATAATTAATATAAATTAATCTTAATCATAATTAATCATAATTATCTTAAAATAAATACAAATATGTAGTCTACAACAATTCTTTTAAATAAAAATCAATAATATTGTAGTTTAAATATACCATTATTGCATAAAAACTCAAGAAACATAAAATTACTAAAAAAATACAGTGCGTCTAATAATTGGTCCACGGACTGTAAGCATATAGACGTATGTTTTGCAAGTAATTAAAACAAATGTTTTATATTGCTGAGGGTCACGGCAGTTCTGAGGGTTTAAAATACACATTTTTGGTGTGCTATGAAGAAACAAACAAGCTCTAACCATTATTTGTTATTTATAGACCATTTTAACTTGTTCCAAATGTATCCGAACTTAATTTCCGTAAATTTACAGCTGAAAACTGTTAAAAAAAGTTTTTTCTGAGACTTTCGAAATCTGCTTGATGCTCTTGGTACGTCTCTTTTCAATACAAGTAATAAATCAGCCTTTTCGGTATTGGTATATTTGAAAAGCTTGGAAAGTTTAGTTTATAATGAAAGCGTTTGTATTTAGAAAAATTGTAAACTGGAGTTGGTGAAGTGAATTCTACAAAGATCTACGTATGTTTACCTCGCGGCGAAGAGGTTACATTTAAGAGGGACTGTCAGTCCCATACAGCTAATGCATTACTTTTGAAATCACAACTTTGGCAAAAGAATTGCTTTGCCATGTTATCCCATTTTCACCAGTTAAGGGAATCATCATAACATCAATTTAAAACAAAATTGAAAAGAAAATAACATCCGGTTTATTTAATAATTAATTTAAAAAGTTTTAAAATAGTGTCGCCATCTGCAGTATATTTTTGGCATTTCAAAACTTTAAAAATTTATAATTAAATAACTAGATAACATTTTCGTTTCAAATGTCTTTCATTTCGATGTTATGTTGATTCCCATACCTGGGAGAAAAAGGACTAACATGGCAAAGCAATACTTCTGCGGAAGTTGTGATTCCAAAACTAATGTATTAGCTCTATGGGACTGACAATCCCTCTTAAATTCCACGTTACTTTGAGTAGGAAATCAACCAAACATTAAAAAAAATATATAAACCAGACGACATAATACGACATTTTAACTTCTCCTGGCAGATTTACCGAACACCAAGCAATAACTTTTATGGCTGACACACTGATACAAAAATCAACTTCAGTAAACAAGTCATTTTAGAAAAAGTTTTTAAAAAATATCTAAAACCTTAATAAAAACTTTCAACATGGGGAAAAAGTAACGAAACATAATTTTTTGTTATTGACAAAAACCAAAGCTGGAAAGAAAATATCTTCTGCTTCAAAAAGTCATCAAGTTATAAAAACTATATCCAACTCTTCAAATTTCTTTTCTTTTTTTTTTCTTTAGCCTTCACCAATGATATCCCATGCTTGTTCTCATAAATCAAACTTATAAAAGTATCAAAGAAAAGAATTTTGAACATCGGTTCAAATAAATAAATGATACAAGGATCTGTTGAAAAAAGGGGGGCGCTGATAGATATTGGGGGAATTTTCGATGAGCTGCAGTTATGTCGCCAAAATATAGAAGCTGTCGCCAAGGTATTAGGTTAAGTTCATAGCTATCATAGTTAAAGTATTAGATTGGCAGATCACGTGACCTCCAATGCTAACGACGGGACGCGCATGGAGGCGAAATGGCCAGCGTTGCTGCCACTTTAAGGAAAAAAATACCATTTAATTCTAAAATTAGAAAAAAAACTAGAAAAGGATTTATAGTCACTAAAAAGATTTCAAAATGCAGCTAGTATTTTTACGGTATTTTTTTGTAATTTTAGAATTGAATGGTATTTTTTCGTAGTGTTTTCTACTAAAACTGGTGGCAACACTGACCCTGTTGCCCTCTTATTCTGGTCTCCATGCGCGTCCTGTCGTTAGCATTGTGGTCACGTGATCTGCCAATGTAATACTTTAACTATGATATCTTAGGCTAAGTTGGATTATTTAGGGTTACATTGAAATATCGTTGCACTATGGGTATTGGCGACGGGCGCCATAATTTAGACCCAGAGTCAAGTAAAGAACCGACACCTGAGTAGGCACCTTACGCGATTTTTAAGGGCGACATCGTACGCAGCGTCGGGACTTTGGGGAATATTTTACGTGCACTCCCTCAACACGAGTCGTCTGATATTTTTTGGCTGCATGGGCCGTTTGAAGGTTGGCAGTTATTTGGTTAATACATTGCTCAAAACAATTAGGGGAGCACTTTTCGTACTTTTGGTAACTCTTTCAGTCCCAACTTGTTATTTGTTTATTTTGAGTATCCAAAATTTGTCGTTGTTAAAATTTGTCGATTCGTTATGCATCTAGAATGAAATGGTAAAAAACCGGGGGGGAGGGGGGAATCTTAATTTTTTAACTAAAATTTATGGGGGAAAAATTGGAACAATAACTTTTGAATAAATTATAACAACAATTTTGTTCAAAAATTTATGTGTTAAAAAAAGCTAAAATCAATTTTTAAACATCTAAGAATGCAAGCGTGAAGAATTTAAGGTCAATTTAGTTCATAAAATTTTGTGGGAGTGAACTTTATTTTACCATGTTTTTAATATTTTCAATTAATTAAAACAAAAATTATTTAATTACTCAAACTACATGATTCTTCCATCTAACGATAAATAAGTGCGAGCTCAACTTGGTGAGAAAAAAATCGGAAACTGATGATTCAAAATGGAATCATTGGGGGGTGAAAGGGTTTAAACCATGCATTCCCCTAATTCTTTTGATCAGTGTATTAGTACATTTCATTTTGTATGATACATTGATTAACTTTTAATTATGACTGGAAGTAAATAGTTATTCCCATTCTTCTGTAGTAATTTCTTAAGAGCTTGATACATGAAATGAAATTATTTTTAATGTCATTCGTTAGTTTTTAATTTAATCAAAACTCGATGTTTGCAGATAGTAAAACTTGGAATCCTAAATGAATTGACGGCGACAGCTGAATGAGAGCGAGAGCCGCCTAGATTGTCCCACGAAAAATGGCTCTCAAATTTATTGAATATTTCAAGTCACCAAAAGGCTTAATCCACAAAAAAGCTGACCCTTTGGAAATATTATAATAAAAAAGCAGAGGCTACGCGCACGGGAACCGTTCACGCATTACGTGTAAAGGTATTAACTGCGCATGCTCAAGGCGGGGCTTTCTGGAAGCATGTATACATTGCGTGCACTGGAATAATGCTTATGCTTGAAAGTTGAGATTGCTCTTTTTGGGCCCCGGGCAATTTTGTTTCTTTAAAAAAACATCAGTATCCAACATAGGGCAGTATTGTAGGGCGCATTGAAAGCCTTAACACTCGCTTGGGGAACGGGGAAAACAATTTCTCTAAGAAACATAACTTCTAGCCATTTGTAATGAACGTTCAAAAAATTATAAATTTTAATAATTCATGAAAACTTAAAAAATGCAAGTAAACTTTCCCGGAGAAATTTAAAACGATGATCTTCCTGGGAAAAATAAAAAAAACTCGTAAAAAACATTTGCATTTCTGCCGAGAGAGGGGATTTGAATCCGGGACCTTTTGATTACGAACCGTTTGTGCTACCACTACCACCGCTTGTGCTAAGCTACGACATCCGTGAAGTAATGAATTCAAACTGCTAATAAGCCTCGGACCTGAGCAGTTACTATCCGTACGCGCTATGCTTGTACGGTGCCCGTGAACGTAGACTGTCCGTATAAAAAATTAAATAAATTGTTTAAATTGCAATATTTGGCGACGAATCCCCAAACTTGGCGAGAAAATCCCCGACAACACTGAAATCTATAATCGAAACCGGAATGTGTAATGCATCAGGCACTAAATAAAACCCCTTTTCTTGCTTTTCTTTCATCGGATTGAGACTTTTTCCCTCCAGGATAAGTCTGTTGGAACTCTCCTTTGGAACATATGGTGGCAGAATGCATTACTTCTTTGTGGATTTGTGGGGAATTATGCTGTTAACCCTTCAAGTCAGAGCGCTATTTTTCAAATACGAGATTTCTCTCAAAAAGGGGGTTGTTTGCGAGTTGAATTGATTCTATGTCAAGTGGTTAAAATGCATCATGTTTCTTGTGAAATGTACTGGAAAGGCAAGTGTTGAAATACGGTGAACAAATATATGAATTGGTTGGAAGGACTATATCTTATTTTACTGGGATTTGAGGAATGTTGTTTGCTGTGTTAAAACCTTGTTTATCATACAAAAGGAATACATTTTGTATATTCAGTTTATTTATTAATAATGTTCAAAATAAAATGTTATTGATATATTGTATATCATATACTAAACTAAAAAAAACTCTTATGCCAATAGTTATTTTGTAACATTCCAAGCTGAAATGATTAAGAGGGACTGTCAGTCCCATAGAGCTAATGCATTAGTTTTGAAATAACAACTTTTGCAAAAGAATTGCTTGGCCATGTTATCCCATTTTCACCTATATTGGAAATATCATAACATCAATTTAAAACAAAAGTGAAAAAATAACATGCGGTTATTTAATTATTAATGGATAAAGTTTTAAATTATTGTCGCCATCTGCTGAATATTGTTGGCATTTTAAAACTTCAAAAATATATAAATAAATAACAAGATAATATTTCCGTTTAAAATTTGTTTCATTTCGATGTTATGTTAATTCACAAATACCTGAGAAAAAGGGCTAACGTGGAAAGCAATGCTTCTGCAGACGTTGTGATTCCAAAACTAATACATTAGCTCTATGGGACTGACCATCCCTCTTAAGTTTTATAGAATTTTTGTGTGGGATTTTCTTGCAAGATTTCAAAGGTAAAATGAAAAACAAAATGTTCCGAAATAACGGTACCGTCAAACATGGGAACTTAGGCCTAGGATGGTAACTTTGACCTAATGCTTTCAAGCTAATAACTTCTCATTAAATAGACTATTTAAAAATGTTCTTGTCTTTTTTAATCTTTGAAAACTCTGCATTAAGCTATTGAGTAAACTATATTCAGAAATTAATTCATTAAGTACTAGCGCTTCATGCTTCAGCCAAAGAATAATAAGAAATCAATGAATTTTCATGACAAAAAAATAATCAACCCGAAACCTGTTTAGAAAAATCAACAGTAAAAATGAACAAAGGACATGTATACTTTTATTAACAACATTTTTCAATTAAAATTTTAAAAACATCAGTTTAAATTGCCATGGTTAAAAAGCCTTAACATTTTGAAATAGCTAAAATATGATAAGCTCGTCCGAAGATATTAGCAGTATTTATAAGTTTAGCTAAATAGCTTTTTTTGTTTAGATATTAGCAGTATTTATTAAGTTTCATTTTAACATGACGAGAATGACTAGTTAATGAATTGAATTACTCATAACTTCTTTGGTATAATACAAATTTTATTATTCAGTTTGCTGGTGAATGGACAACAAAAGCTGCCACGCCTACAGTAAATTCGCAGCAAAATCGTCAATCATAGGTTATTGACAGGGGCTGGGGCGCCCAGTCGGTTAAGGCGTTCGCCTTTCATGCGGAAGGTCCCAGGTTCAGGTTCGGGCATTGCCAAAATAATCTGCTGACCTATAATCAGCCCGTAGAGCCAAAAATAATGCCCGACGAATAATACTTCGTATAGAGGGATTGCACGTTAAATATGCTCCAAAGTCCCAATGCTACGTACGATGTCACCCTTAACGGTTGCGTTGGGTGCCTAATAAGGTGTCGGCTCGTCACTTGACTGTGGTTCGAAATTACGACGAACGTCGCTAACAGCTCTCGTGTGGGTCTAGTGCGACGATAATTCAAACTAACCTAACGTAGGTCATTGACTATATTTTTTTCTGTACAAAACATAATATACCGAAATAGTGCATTTTCTCAAAATAAAAAAGGTAAATTTTGCCATTTTCAAGATATTGGATGCTCTTAAAAGCGTTAGGTTTGCATTTTTATTAAAATAAGCTGTGTTATTTGTTCAAGAATGAAAAGCAATACACACATACATTATTAACATAATTTTCATCATCATATTTAGCCCCTCCCTAATACTTTTTGTGGCCCTGTGTTGCAATGAATACGTAAGATCGCTTATAACCATAATAATTTTAATAAATAATATTTAAGAGGAAACTTTAAAAAAAAAAATTTAGTTGATTTCTTTATACTGATCAGTGGTGAAAAAACCCTGCATATTTTAGGAATATCGAAACTTTCTCGCTAATGTGGCAGATTTCGTGTAGCCGAAAACAAATAATGAATTTCATTTCAAATTCGTTTTCTAGAGGATTATAGAAAAAACTCAATATCTTTTATTTTTTTCTTTATATGCTTTTCCAGCGGTTGCAATTTAGAATTTCAAAATATACTTTCTAAAAAAAAATATATATAGTAACGTAAGTACAAAAAAAAGAACCTAAAACTCCTTAAGATATAAAGATATATTTCAATCGTGGTTTTATCTTCCTAAATCTAAACTGCTGCATTGCTTGAATAAATTTTTAAAAAGGAATACATTTGATTTTGTGGGTTGGCATTTTTTCATCTGACTCGCTTACTTAATAAATAGGAATGTATTTTTTATATCTAAAATGTATTCTTTTAAAGTTTGAGAAAAAATATCTTTAAAACAAGTAGGGTTGTAACAGAATCTGTCACTTAACCTGCTTCCACACAACAGTTATGTTTAACAGGTAAAAATGCGCCAAACGCAGCATTAATATTCTACATTAAAAATTTACATGCTAAATTTGGCTAGTTTCATTTATTTCGAAAATTCAATAATTATTACTTATCGTTTGCAAAAATTAATATTTCAAAGAATAAATATGTAATATTCCTCGCTTTTAAATAGAATGAAAATATTTCATATCAACATACAAATAATCTCGTAGTGAAATTTATTTGACGACTAAAAGAATTAAGTTCCTCGGGCGATTGTTACGAATGGCAATGGTGATTTAATTCTAATAAAAATGGCTTCCTATGCTTTTTAAAAGAGCATTAAATTTTGCAGTTTTTTAAATAATTGAAGTACTTCGAATTCGAATTCTTTTCTGAAATTTTCAATGTATTCTAATTTCAATGCGCTGAATTTTTTGACGTATCACACTTGTCCGTAGCATTTGTAGTTTGGGCTATGAAAGTGGGTGACGGACAGACAGACGGACTGAACGATTATAAGTACGACGTAGTGTGGAAGCTAAAATTGAGGTGGCTAAAAGTATATTTTTCTGTAGAAAATGTGATTTAACTATCTACCTATTTTAATCATTTTCAAAGTTTCTTAGCCAGCAATTTTAGAACCAGGAATCTTTTCAATTGAGACATTTTATTCATTTATAGACATTTTACTCTAAAGTGATTTTTCTGATGTTTAGAATACTTTAATTCAATAAAATGAGATAATTCATTTTAAACCGACTTAAACTAATGAAACAATGAGTTTTCATGTTTCAAGATAGATTTTGTTTGGCTGTTTGCTAATGTGACCTAATTAAACTAAATTCTTTTTAATAAAAAAAAATACTTTTCAATTTATAAACAAATGTGTAGCTTGTATTAAGAAGGACTGTCAGTCCCATAGAGCTAATGCATTAGTTTTGAAATCACAACTTTTGCAAAAGAGTTGCTTTGCCATGTTATCCCATTCTCTACAGGTATGGGAATCATCATAATATAAATTTAAAACAAAATTGAAAAGAAAATAACATCCGGTTATTTAATTATTAATTGATAACGTTTTAAAATAGTGTCGCCATCTGCTGTATATTTTTTGCATTTTAAAACTTCAAAAACATATAATTAAATAACTAGATGACATTTTCGTTTCAAATTTGTTTCTTTTCGATGTTATGTTGATTCCAATACCTGGGGAAAAAGGGCTAACATGACTTCTGCGGAAGTTGTGATTCCAAAACTAATGCATTAGCTCTATGGGGATGACAATCCCTCTTAATTACACGAAGGAAAAATCCTGATAAAAATGAATTCTACAAATATTAAAAATAAAACTTGGTATTTGTATTAGGATGTCAACGAAAAGAATTTGGAAATTGAATGCATGATTCTGGACACAAGTTTGTATCAAAAAAAATATATATAAAAGCTACAGGAAACGTTGTTAACAATGAATATATAATTGTCAATTTACAATAAATATAAAAAAATGTTTTCTACAATTATTAAAAAGTAGAAAAATCCCTGAAACAAAAGAAGTTGTTTTATTCCTTCAAGTGCCAATAACATGCAATACGTGTTACAAGATAATCATAAAAGTATTTTTTATGGAGTAAGATTCTATTTTTAATTTTATAATCTCTTCTTGAAATTCATTTGATGAAATATTTATTTCAAAATTCTTATGTACTAAAAATAATTCAGCATTAAAACATTCATTAATACTTTTTCTGTGAACTGCGAACTAATCTTATACTTCTTTTCTAAATTGCGATACACTTTATCGAAAATGCAAGAACGTTTTTTTCCATTTGAATATTTCTTTTTAATTTGCACTTGTTAATCAGGGACTTAAAGTCATATCTTTGGAGATTTTTCATTATTTGCATAAGAAAGGGATTTTCTTTTAATATGTATGTATTCTTAGCGTAATAATCATTAATATAACTAATGGAGATTTAAGAATATTTAAGCATAATCTCTAAGGGTTGTAGTTGATCATTGAAATGAAGAAAAAAAAAACATTTATTTAAGCTTCAGATCGTGGACTTACTTTTATTTTGAGTTATTTTATTGGGTTGATGAAAAAAGTATATTTTTTTAAATATTTCATTGGTATTTTAATTCATCAACGAAGAAATTATTATTTAAGATTTAAAAAATGTAAATGTAACGCATTATGTATTTTACCAAACAATTTTTTAACACTAATGAAACATTTTTAATAAATATTTTCCTAGAAAATATTTTATTTAAGTTATTGTAGGATCTCTTCATTCATAAACCGTCAATTTAAATGTATTTAAAAAGTATTTTGCTAGAAAAATCTGTTTATGAACCGCTGCTACAATAGTATTTTGAAAACTGTTTTGTTATTCTTTGTTGTTGAAAATACCTTGTCATGTTCATTTGGGATTAGATACATTGTTTATAAAATCAAAATAATAATGTTTAACTTGTATTATTGTTTGAACGATTACAAAATAACAAAAAAAAACATCTTTTTTGTTTTTTAAAATAATAAAATACTTAACTTTTTTAAAACAATTTAGAAATTAAAACTGTATTGTTAAAAAGTCTTTTTTTTATTTTAAATAGTTAAGTGTCTAATAATTTTTTTTAAATCAGAAAATGAATTTTATTCATTTTTTATTAACTACACCTTTAATTTCTTTGTTTTATTTTAAACTAGGTATATAAACCCGGCGTTGCACGGGTGTACCCTTATTAATCAGTAGTTTTTTATGTAAACTTTTATTTTATACCAATTGATCCCCTCTCCACTGGTCCACTTCATCAGGATATTATAATCTTCTCCCATTCTGATATGAGGGGTTAATTTTATCCAGGCCCTTCCAGGAGTTTGAGGGCTTTCCGATAGGCCCCTGTTCAAATTGCCAGAACAGCTATATGAAATAATGGCCTGTTTCTATTTCACGATTATCGCAAAACGAAACTGCCCAAATGTGGTAAACATTGCACTTCATATTTCACACAACTCGATAGGGCTGGGGGACACAGTCGGTACAGAATTTCGTCTTGTAAGCGGTAGGTCCTACGTTCAGGTCCGGGCATCGCCAAAATAACTGCCGACCCATAAACGGCTCGTGGAGCCAAAAAATGTTCGACGAATAATACCCCGTATAGAGGCACGTATAGAAAATCACTTGCATATTAAAAATATTAAGATTATGGCAAAGAATTTTTTTTCATTTAACTTGTTAAGAAGTGATAATATTTTGTGAATTATGTAAAAAAAAAGAAATTGAAGATAACTACCTCCGACAATAACTACACTCTTAAAACAAAAGAGTGAAATTCACTCCTATAGGAGAAGTGCATTTTCGGCACCGGAAAGGAGTGGAAATTAACTCAGACTGAGTTAAAAACGCTCGTTTTAAGAGTGAAGGACGCAGATTGTTTTCTTTTATTTCTTTTACCCACTCCGAAAAAGAGTGAAATTCAATCCTATAGGAGAAGTGCATTTTCGGCACGGAAAGGAGTGGAAATTAACTCAGACTGAGTTAAAACCGCTCGTTTGTTTTAAAAGTGTATATTTTCCCCATTTACTGTGACATTTAGCCACGTTAAAAATTCACAATAGCAATTTTACGTCTTTCTAAAACATAATATTCCAGCAATAAACACAAACGACCATTCATTAAAAGAAAAACACCAAGTAAACGAAAGTTATTAAAATAAAACTTACAAAATAAACATCATTAATGACGACAAAGCGACTAAAAATAACGGCAAATTATGTATTCCAACATCGTTTAACTTCAGAACCGACTAAATAATACATCGAAATCAACGTTCATGATGTACTGAAACTTACAATGGTATTCTCGTAAGATTTGAAGGACTTAATTTGAATTCCCAACTGTGTCACAAGACACCAATCTTGATGAATAATTCACCACATCTTTGTGTCAAAGAGAAGGGTTTTAAATGGTCTACGTCAAAGCCCACGGACTTAAATTTTGATTACCTTAAATGGATGGAGGTTATTAGAAAGGAACCAAAAGCCGACAATGTCCGACAAATAATACCCGTTTGTTGGAGAAAGTGCACGTTAGATATCTTTAAAAGTCCTAAACATTCGTACGATGTCGCCCTTAACGGTGCGTTGGTGCCTACTCAAGTGTCAGCTCGTCACTTGACTGTGGTCTAAAATACAACGCCCGTCGCTATAGCCCTCGTGTAGTTCTAGTGCGACGATAATTCAAACTAAACTAAACCTTACCAACGCAACCTTATATCGTAATGGCGTAGCGTAAGACTTTGGACCACGACAAATTTAAAGCACACTAATCCCATGTGTGTTGTTTTTTCACGGCACAGTTCTTTGTTGTTGTTCATCAAGATATTTATCGGAAGGCTAGGCGAGGACCGAACCTGAACTATATCTACCGTGCATGTGCTATCCATTACTCCACCAATACTTGCAAGTGCATGCATGGATGGAGGTTATTAGAAAGGAATCAAAAGCGATATTGAATCATTATGATGGAACGAAAATGCGAGGGTTTATTTGAAAAAATGACACCGAAATTAATTTTAAAAGTTAAAAATATCCATGGTATGTTGGCTCCCCAGCCCTGTCGAAAGGTCGAATATGGAGTGGAATGTTTACCGCATTTTGGGCATTTTCTGGTGTAAGAGGGCAAATAGAAACTGGCCATTATATCATAGCTATTTTGACAATTTTAACACGGCCTATGGGAAAGCCCTCTAACTTCTAGAAAAGACTGGATACAATCGGACTTCTATTTTTAAAAATTAATGCTGATATTAGAATGGGAGGAAATTATAATATACCGATGGAGTGCTGACCAGTGGAGAAGGGGTCAATTGGTATGAAATAAATGTTTACATAAAAGAAACAATCACCGTTATTAAGGGTACACCCGTGCAACGCCAGGTTTATAAAGCTAGTAATAATATAATACAAAAGATTTTAAATTACATGTTTAAGGATATAAAAAAAAGTAAGATTCCGTGTTAAGCCAATATCAGTGCTTTATAAAATTATACACGTTAATGGAACTTGGACGATATTTGCGGAAGTTCATGTAAAATATTTATATTTTTAAAGATTTTTCGTTATTTGAAAAAGATTTGTAGATGACCCTTTTAACAGATAATATTCGGTGTCGTCATTTCGATATATTTCTTGCATCATTTGGATATTGCAATAATTATAAGACATCCAGAAGTAAACCTGAGCGTATGTTTGATGCTATAAAACCCTATTTTACGTGAAACAAAAATCAATCTTTACAATAGTTTTCACAATTAGCCTATAGCTACAATTACGCACAATTTAGAAGTTATTTCCAAATTAGCCATTCGTTCTTATTTACCAGTCGATAATATCAAACTATTTTATATTCTAGAATTAACATGAAACTAATCATCTAATCTTGAATAATCCACTAATGTTGATGCACAGTTTATTCACATCACATTAGAGGAATTTTTAAAAAATATGTTTATTAGTCATATTATAATCCGTTGGTAAGAGAGATAGTTATTTGAGTATATGTATTTACATTCACGCTCTAGCATTATACAGGGTGTCCGTAAAAGAATGTCCGAGTTTCAAATTGTAATAGTATTTGTGGTTGAAGTGTAATTGTAATGTGATTGAAGGTGACGAATAAAGAGTAATTCCAACAGTTTCAGATAAACGCATGCGCTTGTACCGCTACATCGTTTTCACAGTTGCAGGTGTTGCTTCCATTACTCCGCACTTGCTGCAGACAGTATAGGAAGAATTGCATTTTCGTTTGGATGTGTGCCGTTTCACTAAAGGCGCACACAATGAGCTTTTATAGTAAAAACTAGATTAGTTTTCCTTCAATATCATGCATGATTTGTTATATTTAGTATAAAATAAACTCCTGTAATATACCATTAAAACTCGGACATTCTTTTACGGTCACCCTCTATTTGTATCCATTAAAAAACGAATTGAAACAGTAGCTTAATACTTCCTCTCATAACAAAAGTGCAGTAGAGGCTGTTAAATATACATAACCAAATTGCGATCGTATTTGTATATCTTAGTACCATTTGGACTAACGCACTCAATTTGGCGAGCTACGGATCGGCGTTGTCGTGTGAATCATGCCAGGATTTGTAGATCCTTTGAATCAAATTCGGAAGGTAAATTAAGGAGTGCATTGACAGATGCAAAGATAGTTCCTTGATGATTGAAGGGTTTATTTGTGGCATAAAGGCTTCACTAATTAGCAATAATCATAAGGTGACTATTACTGAAGTTTTAGTTTTAAAGTTGCTTTAACTTGGTTGGTTGGTTGGTAGACATATATATTCAGGTTTGTGTGCTTGGTCAGCGACCCGCTTATAAACCTTCGTCAAGTAAGACAGACACAACAGACAACACACACATAAGTGGATCCATCTAATTTTTAGAGACAGAGGCCAACTAGAGGATCCCCAGAATTGGCTTGTCACCCCCAGAGGTATTGATTTGGTATGGGAACTTAGAGGACTTTCGGACCCAACAGATTTAACGAGCACGTACTCCGCATATACTCGGTAGGTTGCTTTAACTTACAGTCCCTGGACAAATTATTAGACGCACTGTGACCCATAGGGATACATGACTCAATGCCCTTTCTCAGCATTGGAAAAGTTTTATAAGTTGAAAGTGGCATCACTTCTTTCCTTTCAGTCAGCCGACCACATGGTGAAAAAATCCAACTGAATCATTGCGTATATGTTTAGCTATACGAAGAATAGAAACACCCGAAATCTTGCAGTGCGTCTAATAATTTGTCCAGGGACTGTAAGTACCTTAGTTTACAGGAGCACTGTAGAAGTGATAAAATTTTGTTTGGCATGGCCAATGAACCAATGGAAAGGTGAAGAAATTATTCTATACAATAAGTTCAAGAATGCAATAGTAGTTTTCCCATACGACTGACTGACGGTTGTATATAGAACAATTTTGTTTGATAAGAACTGTCAAATATTACATCTACCGTGGTAATCACACTGCAGCAAGCACAAAAATGAATTGAAGCATATTTGCTCTGAAAAAAATTGGTATTTCAGTACCAATTTATTATGGGTAAGAGCAGGGACCTACTTCAATAACAAGGCCTGAGAAGCTCTCCCAAACATGATCGTAGACGGAAATTTCGACGTCACTGTTCCCAGTACCGAAGATCGAGAGACTAGTTGGGACGCATTCGGAACCCTAAAATTGTGGTCAGCCGTGAATAGTAGTTCCGAACAGGTTTCGAGACAGGTTGTCTTCATCTTCGGTACAACGTCACTCGGAATTATGACATCAAAATTTCCGTCCCCGAGCTTGTTTGGGAAAGCTTCTTCGGCCTTAGTAGTTGAGTAGGCCGTGGTAAGAGATATTGAGTGCTTACAATAATGGTCCAACACATTATTCTAGATACTGCAGTTTACTTGCTAACAGTATATATATAATATATATATAATATAATATATATTTTATATATATATATATATATATATATATATATTATATATATATATATATTTGAGATATATTTTCATTTCGAAAACGTATAATTATACATAAAATTTCGTATATTTTTAAAGCTTCTTGTTATATTGATATGTAAGATTATTATGTTACAATAATGTCAGCATTATAGATCATTATTGCTAATATATATGGTGGAATTTCGGGCCCTTTTGGAATTGCATTGCTCGGTGTTTACATTGTTTCATTGAGTTCCGTTTGGTTAAGTTGAAATGCCATGATTACCAATATAGGTTACTCCAGCCATCATACACTGTTTAAAACAATTAGGGGGATGCATGGTTTAAACCCTTTCACCCCCAATGATTCTATTTGTAATCATCAGCTTGCATTTTTTTTTCGCACTAAGTTAAGCTCGTACTTATTTATCAATAGATGGAAGAATCGTGTCTTTTAAAGAATTAAATAATGTTTTTTTTAATTAAATGAAAATATGAAAAACATGGACAAATAAAATTCACTTCCAAAAAATTTTATGAAATAAATTGACCCTAAATTCTTCACGCTTGCATTCTTAGATGTTTAAAAATTGATTTGAACTTTTTTTACGAATAAAGTTTTGAAAAAATTATTGTTATAATTTATTCCAAAATTATAATTCCAATTTTTCCCCCTTAAATTTTAGTTTAAAAAATTAAGATTTTTCCACCCTGTTTGTTACCATTTCATTCAGGAAGCATAATGAATCGATATCACAAATTTTAAATATTTAGAATAAAAAAATAAGAAGTGGGAACTGAAAGGTTTAACAAAAGTACGGAAAGTGCTCTCCTAATTGTGTTTTGAGCAGTGTACAAACGAATCTTTTGATATCAAATAATCCTACCAATAAATAACGCTGTGTAGCTGGTACTAGTGCACGTTAAATATTCGTGGTCTAAAATGCTGCCGTCGATTGCATTGCATTTGTGAGGTTGCGATGGTACCATTTCAGGTGACACCCTTGCCCGTCACTTGACCACCGTTAAAACAATTGAACCCACCAGTTCAACAATATTTTCTCTGAAAATCGTGTAGTGTTACACACCCCTAGTTTAAAATGTATTATATTACTTCAAAAGTGATACTTTAAAACTTTAAACTAATCTGACTAGAATATATGTTTTATTATGCATTACTACTAAGATCGCATTTAATTTCGTCTATCATGTTAGATATTCAGTTTCATTAAATATTCAACATTTCCCAGTTCGAACTGCGAAACGAGTAGAATTTATTGCAGTAAAACTATTTTTTTATTGGTGTGATGCTAGTTAGTTTCATTAGAAAGACTGCGATACTAAAAATATTTTAGTCTAACTAAAATATTAACTTTGCTAAAGTTTTACGACATCTTTTAAAAATGAGTAAAAAGTATATGCTTGTTTGATTTGGTTATTTTGCGAGGCGTATGACGAGGCGTATTTTTTGATATGTTAATGTAAGTCAATCTGAAAAGGTGTAACGGTATTTTAAAATGAAATAATCTTTTTATTTAAAAAAGTGTATTTTAACAATTAGAATAACTATCTTTCGCGTGCCTACCAAGTTTTTGGTTTATTCTGATTGTAAATATTTAATTGTATTATCGTCTGAAAAATAAGTTTGTGTATTGGCTGTGGCATCTATTCGTGTTGTTAGAATTCTGTAATATATATGGTAGTAGGTTTAAAGAAACCGTTTTAGTTAGTTCTTTTTATTAGAATATTATATAATATTTTGTAAATTTTATCCCTATATACCCCGAGATAATTTTAGATTTAGCTTATTTTTATTAGCGCGTTCAACGAACGACTTATTTTAAGTGCGAGGAGAATTTACTGGCGTCCGTTTTAAGAAGAAAGTTGGAAGCTAGGTTGATTAGGTAGTCAAACCTTTAGGCTATGTCCTCACTACGACATCAAATGCCACAAAGGCAACAAATACAACAAAACTTGGCAACCGCCAAGGGTGCCAAGCGATGCAATTGCTTGCGGGCTGACTCTGCCAAGTCGCCAAGTTTTGTTGCATTTGTTGCCTTTTTGGCACACGGAAAAAAAAGGTATGTAACCGTTACCAAATATATTTGGTGATCAGTATTTACTTGCGGTTACCAAATTATGCTCGCGGTTACCAAAAACTTTTGCTACTCCCTAGCAAAATCCTTTGCTCAAAATCTAGACCGCTCCGATTGGCTGGCAGCTTGGAATCCTGGGTGTTTGGCGACAATAAACAACAATTACAATGGCGGACGCAGGGTGTGCGAATTTACTAAAAGCTTGGGGATTTTCTCATACAAAAGTTTCAAGGTAAGAGATAATTTATTGTGTTTTATAATGTGTATATTTAGGTAAAATACTGAAATGTGTAGCTTATATTAGCTAAATATATTTTTAACTTTTCTAATTTTAAGCTAGTCACATCAGATTAATGTACTCTGTACACTACTTTCCATGTGCTTCGAAACGTAAGATGTTTCTTATATTTTCAGATTTCCATTTTCATAATCATTTGTTATATTTATAGTTTGCTATTGAATGTTTTATCTCAAAATACCTATTTTTAAATATATTATTATAGTTATATATATTTTTAATACGCCATTAGGTTTAAAGTCGGCGTGTCTCGTATTTTTTCCTTTTGTTCGGTTACTTCCGCATACCTGCCAACTACTACAGATTGTCCGTAGTTTCTACGGACGAGGTTATCAAACTACGGAGTTACGGAAACACAGTCAAAACTACGGATAAGCTTTGATCAAAAATACAAAATTTATTTTGGAGATTTGTTTCGCCTTGGTATTAGTAATTTTTTAGCATTTAATGAATCAATCGTTAGTAATATTTGCTCGTTAGAAGCGTAATCGTAGAAGGTTAGCGTTCTTTTTAAAGTTCTACTTGTGATCAGATTTTTCAACCAGCCGCTTCGCCTAACAATATTAGCTAGTTACAGTAGTAAACGTAATCGCAGTAGGATCTTGTTTTTTTTTTTTAAAGTTTTCTCTCTGAAAATATCGCTTAACCAAACCACAACTTCTCGCAATATTTACTGGTTCGCAGCGTAATCGTCGTATGATCAGGGTTTCGTTTCTTTTTTAGTTCAGGATAGATCAGTCAACCAAATTTTAGGTACTTTGTTACTTTAAAAAATTACGATCCGTGGCGCCAGGGCCCGCTACTTTGGAATTTTTTTTTGTTGCTGAGTGAATTTCATTGTGTTTTTAATTGAAACTAAAGAAGTTTTTAAATTCGGAAAGGTTTGCGGTGAAATCTTATTTTTTGTTTGATTTCCCACAAAATGACCGACTTTGGTATTTGATTTTTTCTCCATCGATCGGCCGATTGAAAATAAGAATAACCGGCAATCGAAATTTTTGAGTGATTTTGAAATAATCGCAATATAATTTTTAAATAATCGTCCCCCCCCACCAAAGAGACTATTCTAATACATTAAATCCTTTTAATGTAAAATTTTAGTTCTTTTAAATTTTATATTGCCAGGGTTGAAAAAATAGTCAGACTACAATTTAATTTTAATATGAATTTCCTAAACAAAAACATTTTCGCTTGTGTTGGAATTCAACGATTTTGTGACTCTTACGAAATTTAATTTTTGCAAATTGTACTAAATTATTGCATAAAAATAGTCAATTTACCTATAATTTGACAAAAGCAATTTTGTGTTTTATTTAAACTTAATTATTATATACTTCAGTTTTTAAGATGCTTTTGATGATTATATTTTTGAACAGCTTTATTATTTTTTATATTAAAAAATTTCATAGTTTACTAAAGATAACAATGAATCAAGATTAAAATTATTAATTTTTACATTGTATATTATGAAATCGAAACTGATTTGTGTTGTTGTTTTGCTTTTAGATGAATATGTGGATGAAGAGTCTTAAGTCCTTAACGCCTGATTTATGTGCTGAATTGGTACCGAGGTCAATATTTCAAGTCAAATGTCTAATTAAAAAAAATGTATTTTTATGTAAGACATTTCTTTTAGTATCTTTGTTTTTATATCTTTGAAATAAATACTTTTTTGGACTTTTGACCTTTGTTTTAGTATCTTTGTCCTTTAGTATCTTTATTATGTCTGAAATAAATACTTTTTTTGAACTTTCTGGGTTTTTGTTTTAGTTTTTCCAGCGCTAATGAGTGACTGATAATTATAGTAAAAGATATATTTTAAAGTTCATATTTAAAAAATTAAATTTTTCATATGTTGCCCTTCAATTTAAAACTAACTTCATATAGTTTCACGAGTTTTTACTGAGTCATGGATGCTATTTTGGGTAAGTATCGTCACCAGCTTAATAAACTCAATCGAAACAAAATAGGAAGCCAGTTTTATGATGCTTTATTTTTATAACATGCAAAACCTAAATTTAGTTTAAATAACTACTTTTACAATTTTTGCTGCAGGTACCAAAAAATTGTCCATTTTTAAAATTGATTGCTTAAAAACCAGAAATGAAGTAATTCAAATTGGATGGAAAACACAGCTTTAAATTACTTTAAAAACAAGATATAGTTCAGTTAGACTTAGTCATAATATTTATAGGCACCTTTGAGCCCAACACACTAGGCAGTCATGAGTAGGCTAACACTGCCTAGTGTGTTGGGCTGGAAGGTACCTATAGATATGACGGATGTCCAACTAGACTACACCTTGTTTTTAAGGTAATTTAAAGCTCTGTTTTAACATCCATTTTAATTACTTCATTACGGGTTTTTAAGCAATCTATTTTAATGTGGCCCGTTTTAACTTGATTAAATATTTGGTAATATATAACAAATACTTTTAATTCGTTTGGTTCTGTATAGTAAATAATTGGTACTTGACAACAAATATTTGGTAGAATATAACATGCGTTAAAATCGTTTGGTAAATCTCACCAAATATTTGGTACTAGATAAAAAATATTTGTTAACATAACCAATTATTTTAATTGGTTTTGGTAATTTTTACCAAATATTTGGTATTCGATAATAAATATTTGGTAATATATACCTAATACTTTTAGTTCATTTGGTAAATTCGACCACATTTTTAGTCCTTGAAAACAAATGTTTGGTAATTAATAGCAAGTATACTTTTCTCGTTTGGTACGGTTTACTAAATATTCAGTAACGAAAACCAAATACATTGTGATAGTTACCAAATTTATTTAGTATTAGCTACAAAATTACATAGTAGCTGGTACCAAATTTTCGTTACCAAATCATTTGGTAACGTGTACAAAATACCTACTTAACTCATATACGACCAAATAATTTGGTACTGGTTACTCAAATTTGGTAATGGTTACTAAATTTTTTTTTCAGTGCATTTGTGGCGTAGTCAGGACATATCCTTAGAAGACTTCAATACTATCCTTGCACATAAAAACATAAATGCATTTATTATTCAATGTATATTATTTAAGATATTTTTTTACGAGAAATAAAAGAATTCGCAGTTTAACAAATCAAATTATCTGTAGAATATCTACAGTAGCGCTCATAAGTATTTTGACAAAACAGTTTTCGCCACTAAAGGGCGCAATCTTGTGAAAGATCCGTCACATTTCAGTGTTGTGAGCAAAGCGCAGCAGTTGACATCTAACCCCCGCTGAAGAAAGCTGTCAAGGTAAGCACATGTAGAAAAACCCTATTTTTTAGAAAACACTGGGTTCAAAAGTATTTTGACAAGTGTGTGTTTTTGCTACCCAGTAAATTAACAGCCATTTTATTGTGTTTTTAGTGTGATTTACGTTTGTGTTGACATCCCAGAATGTAAATAAAAACATGCCCAAGGTGAGAGAATACTCTACTGATCTCAAAGAGGCTGAAATTGCGGCATTACAAGATGGTCGGTCATAAGCAAGTGTAGCCAGATACTTTAATCTCTCAAGACAAATTGTGAGTGTATAGAGGCGTCAATTTGAATCCCGAGGCACAGTTAATAGTAAACAAAGGTCAGACAGGCCTAAAAAACAACAGAAAGGGTTGATAGGCTTATTCGACGGAGATCGGTTGCAAATCCACGCCTCACTGATGTCGATATAACGCGCAATTTAAAAGCATCACATGGTGTAGATGTTCATGTATCCACCGTCAAACGTCGCCTCTCGGACCACGGTTTGAATGGCCGACGTTCCAGCAAGAAGCCATTAATTTCAGTGAAGAACCGAAAGGCCAGACTTGCATTTGCCGAAAAGCACAAGTTTTGGACTAAGAAGGATTGGGCGAAAGTTCTAAGTAAATTTAATATATTTTCGTCAGACGGTATACGGTATGTTAGACGCCCTGTGAACACTCGGTACGATGTTCGTTACCAAGTTCCCGCCGTAAAGCATGGTGGAGGCAATGTTATAGTCTGAGGTTGCTTTTCACGGGCCGGTGTTGCTCCTTTGGTCCACATTGAAGGCATCGCGAACCGCTCCAAATATGCTCAGATTCTAGAAGAAAACATGTTAAACCATGCTGAAGAAGTTTTTGAGGGTGAATGGCTTTTTCAGCATGACAACGACCCAAAACATGCCTCCAAACATGTTAAAGGCTTTCTTGCTCAAAATAATGTTCTCATGTTGGATTGGCCAAGTCAAAGTCCTGACTTAAATCCAATTGAACACATGTAGAATCAGTTGGACAAGAGGATAAGGCGACGTGAAATCACCAGCAAAGCAGCCTTACTTCAAGCACTGCGTGAGGAATGGGCCCAAATTCCTCTCAGTGCCATTGAAAAACTGATTGACTCTATGCCAGCTCGATGCCAAGCTGTTCTTAGGTCTACGGGCTGTGCAACCAAGTATTAGCTACTCAGATTACAAGGAGTACCAATTTTTTTTGTTTTGTCACAGGTTTACAAAAGAAAATGGGTTTTACCCTCGTTTATAGAAGTGTCAAATTACTTTTGAGCGCAGTAAGTTCCAATAAAATTCATTTTGTATGTTTGATACAAAAAAAATCTTCGTGTATTTTTTTCTAGCGACCTATTTAACGTCCCTTCACCCATTATCTTACAGCTAAGAGTATGAAAAACTTTGTGATATTAACAAATCGTTTTAAAATAAGATAATTGAGTTTGTCAAAATACTTATGAGCGCTACTGTAGGTAAAGTACGCATTGAATTATTTACGTGCTGATATAGTAACACTCATATGAATAGTGTAGTTTCCATTTAGCTTCAATTCACGGACTTTCCTTAATATATTCAATGAGATGCGGTTAACTCTATTCCAAACGTTTGAAATCAAAACATAGCTATCATTAAAATCCTACGCAAATAATTTGGACTTCAGCTGACGAAAAGGTTTTAAATAAATAAACATCTACACACAAAATATAATAAAAATAAGTTTTTTCTTAGGATTTTAGTTAGTTAAAACAGCAAAACACTTTAAGGGGGCGATACATGTAAAAATCGATTTTTTTTATTTCATAAATAGTTAAAATAACATCTCTAAAATATGCCTGCAAATTTTTAGAATGAAATTCGTATTATTTATTGATTAAAAACTCATTTAAATGCTTCACTTCAACTCGGCGCTTGAGGACTTTGTCAACTTTAAAGCACGTTTATCTCAAAACTACTTTTTTTTAAAATGGAAGTCAAGATAACACAAAGTTCTTAATCAACCCTTATAAAATTTGGTATACGTCTTCTCTATAGTATTATCTTCTAGTTGAACCTCAAAAATGCCCCAAAAAATTTTAATTACAACTTTTTGACTCAAAAACCTTTGAAAAAGGGGGGAAATTGAACTTTTTTATTCTGAGGCTTGCCGAATTACAATTTTTCAACTTTTTTGATTTTTTATTGGTTCAACTAGAAGATGTAAGACTTATGAAAATTTTCATATAAAATTTATTTTTCATTAATCATATTCATATTAATTTGATTTCAGATCAATTTTGGAGTAACTGGAAATCCCGCCGATTGATACTTTTATCCGCGAGGGTCTCAGGAGATGAGTTACTACGGCGGCCATTTTGAAAAAACTAAAACAAAAAAAGTAATTTTTTTATTTTAATGTATAATGTATAAACATACTGATTTTAAAACGATTAATGTATTTCTTCCCTTTTAATAATGTCTCTGGAAACAATCAAAATTCAGTTGGTTACATGTATCGCCCCCCCTTATTATTTGTCTCCAAAAGGTAAAAAACAAACCAATGTTCGAAACATTTGTTTACATGCAACATTATGCTCTAAAATAGGCCCCGAAGAATGAAAAGATTATGTTATACGTTTTTAGAAGCGACAAGACTTTGACTCATCAAAATGTCATTAGCATGTAGTAAGACGTTGCAATTTCCTAAACGCCAAATCCCTAAAGTTTGGATCCCCAAAGCTGATAGTTTTGTGGCATTTTACGCGTCAAGAATATAGCTTTATTCTGTGATGAAAGTTTGGTGGTTGTGTTAATAATATACAGGGTGTCCGTAAAAGAATATCCGAGATTTAATGGTATATTACAGGAGTTTATTTTATACTAAAATCATACAAGACATTGCAAAGAAAACTAACCTAGTTTTTCCTATAAGTGCTCAATGTGTGCGGCCTTTAGTGATACGGCACACATCCAAACGAAAATGCAATTATTTCCATATTGTCTGCAGCAAGTCCGGAATAATGGAAGCAACAGCCTGTGCAATTCTACCTTTCAAGGTTGGTAAATCGTGGGGTAGAGTTGGAACGTAGACCCGATCTTTTACGAAGCCCCAAAGGAAGAAATCACAAAGCTTGATGTCAGGTCACAATTTGAAACTCGGACATTCTAATACGGACTCCCCGTATTTTGTAATAAGTAACTGTTATTATTATAGATTAATATAATAATTAAATTTCTATTTTACGTTTCGAAAGTAATAACTGTTTAGATTCAAGGACATTTCACTAAAATTTCGTAGATCTTTAGTGTCACTTTATAACTAATTATTAGAGAAATCATACAAAAAAACATTAAATAATTTCTGCTTTAAAGTTTTAATGATTAAAAATTGTAGAATTAGTTGTGTCTGCAGAGAGAGAAACTCTCAGTTTCGATGCTAGGTTAAAAACAACTTATTACATTTATTTTAACCTTACAAATCATATTTTTTTCATACACTCTCGCATTCAATAATCTTTACTAATGTTTACATAAAAAAATGCGACATAGCCTTTTTAAGTTTATTATTTAGCCTATTGATTATTCAACATCTCGAAACACTTGACTACCCTTTCGACTATCGAATTCGACTACATTTTCGGCAACTAAATAAACTTTGGAAGAATTTCTTTCATTCAGACCCATCTACATTGAGACATTTCTTTTGAGAAGTGAGACACTATTACGGAGA
The DNA here is from genome assembly GCA_019343175.1 of Oedothorax gibbosus. NCBI lineage: Eukaryota > Metazoa > Arthropoda > Arachnida > Araneae > Linyphiidae > Oedothorax > Oedothorax gibbosus. Next base: position 7,464,157 of record CM033277.1, on the reverse strand, counting down.
AAACTTTCGCAAATGACGAGGTAAGCTGAAGATCCCTCTTCTGGGATTCTTATTCTTAGAATGAAAACTTCAAGAAATTTTCCCCTTCCCCTCCTTCAACACCTCTTTTAGAATCCCCGCATCATTTTCTTAGAACATTTTCGAAGGAATAGAATAAAGTGAAATGTGCTGATGGAACATCGGTAAAAGAGATATTCCCTGATAAGGAAGTAAACAACTCAACTCAGACGCTATCTACACATTTACTATTAGAATATATTGTGAATGTTAGTTGGTATAGTGTTGTTTTAGAGTTTAGAATTGAATCGTTTTGGTTGTATTAAAGTGTGGCGGTATGGGCGAGTGCTGTTTCATCACAACGTTTTTCAACAATCACCAATAATTGTAAAATTTGTAATACGGTTTTAAATTATATATATGTAACTATAATATTCCAATTTAAACTCTGATGAATTTGTAAAAGTTTGCTTCTAATTTCCTTGTACACCTTTTTCTCAAGTTAAGTTTGGTTAAGCATTAGTATGTGTGTTTTTTACATTACTGTACTTGTAATGATGGGTGCAGTATAAAGTCATACCCGACCTAATTATTGGTTGATATTGTATGTTTATTAACCACGGTCGAGTCCTGAGCACCAACGCAAGTACCAACGCAACCTTACAGCCCTGGACAAATTATTAGCGGAATTCCAAGATTTCATGTATCAATGAATGATGAAAAAAAAAACGTTAGAAGGACATTTGTGTTCCTAAACTTAAGCTATTGAATAGAAAATACTATCTGCTATACTTAATACACATTTCGACATATTTTTTAATGATATGGCATTCTTTGGTATGTTTTCATCATTACTAAAAAAAAAATACAGTGCGTCTAATAATTTGTCTGTATATCGTCATGTCGTAGCGTAAGGACTTTGGACCACGACAAATTTAAAGCATACTAATCCCATGTGTGTTGTGTTTTTTCACGACACAAGTTCTTTGTTGTTGTTCATCAAGATATTTATCGGAAGGCTAAGGCGAGGACCGAACCTGAACTATTATCTACCGTGGCATGGTGCCTTATCCAATATCCATTACTCCACCAATACTTGCAAGCGCATGCATGGATGGAGGTTATTAGAAAGGAACCAAAAGCGATATTTAATAATTATGATTGAATGAAAATGTGATGATTTATTTGCGAAAATGAGCATCGAAAATTAATTTTAAAAGTTAAAAATATCCATGGTATGTTTTCTGCTGTATACGAGAGATTTTATCTGTTATTTATACTAATATAATACAAAAGATTTTAAATTATTCCTCCATGGCGCATTCCTACATGAGCGCATGCTCCTTCTTGATTTTTACTGTTTGGAGTACTGTGATTGTGTTGGTTGGGAAGCAATTTTATAATTTTGAATGTGCTAATTGCAAAGCCATTTGGATTTCCAAAAATCCCTACATGGACACGTGTTTTGCAATTTTTATCTTCGTTTATAATGCTTGAGTATTAACCAAAAGTTATTTTGCGATCGAAGGTCATTTTGCATGTTCTTAGATAAGTACCTGGTCTTTGGCAATGATATAAATTAAATTGATCTGATCTAAAAATTTAAAGTAAAAAAAATGTTAGGTTTGTCTAACAAACCTAGCTAAATACTTCTATATTAAGGGTAACCTCATCAACTTGATGTGAAACAATATCAAGTTAATATTTATATGAAGTGATTGGGTCATGGTTTCTCTTTCCAGCTTCTGGTTAAAAACAACTTAAAAGTGTTGGCGCTATCTCACTTTGAAGTTATTTCCGATTTTGTACCATGACTATTAAAACACTGCATATCATTTTAACAATTCGATTCCTAAATACAGGGTGTCCGTAAAAGAATGTCCGAGTTTCAAATTGTAATAGTATCGTTCACCTGACATCACGCCTTGTGATTTCTTCCTTTGGGGCTTCGTAAAAGATCGGGTCTACGCTCCACCCTTACCCCACGATTTACCAACCTTGAAAGGTAGAATTGCACAGGCTGTTGTTTCCATTACTCCGGACTTGCTGCAGACAGTATGGGAAGAATTGCATTTTCGTTTGGATGTGTGCTGTATCACTAAAGGCGCACACATTGAGCACTTATAGCAAAAAATAGGTTAGTTTTCCTTCAATGTCATGTATGATTTGTTTTATTTAGTATAAAATAAACTCCTGTAATATGCCATTAAAACTCAGACATTCTTTTACGGACACCCTGTACTTTTAACCAACGGAAAATGATAGCAACTTCCTTAAACAAGACATAAACCTAACGTGAACAAAATTTTTGAAACTATGCTACGTTTTAAGCTTGTTTTAAAACTCTTACCTCAATCTTATTTAAATTCCGTCTGGGTCTCTTGATATTTCCTTGTTTTGAAAAAGATATTTTGAAATATGAACATTCAATATATATATATATATATATATAATATATATATTATATATATATATATATATAAATAATATATATTATATATATTATATATATATATATAATATATATATAATATATATACATTTATGCAAAAATATTAGTGGGTAGTAGTAATTTTTGATCTAGTAAGAGATTTTTTTTATATAATATTTTCAAAAGTTATAGTTCATATCTGGATATATTTTGAATGGGTTGTATACGAAAATTCATTTATGAGGGGTATACATTCGTTGGGTAATTTTGAAGGTTTCAGGTTATACCATTTAAAGCAAAAAAGGGAAATTTAATAGAAAAGAATTTTAAAAATAAAAGTTGTTGCAATCAGCCATATTTTCGTTCAGTAAAAAGCTTTGGATAATAAATAATTTTCGTAATCAAAAAAATCTGCTTAGTAATGAAACTAATAAATTTAATTTTACATATATCGAAAGATAATAATCCATCAATTTATACAATAATTTAATAATACAGTAGTTTTAGGTGGAAATTTTAAATTTACTTTCATTCTAAACTTTCCAACAACACAATTCGTTCAGGTATGCAATTTTTAGCTTCCACACTACGTTTATAACGTAAAAAGTGGAAGGTATTATAATCTTTCAGTCCGTCCGTCCGTATGTCACCCACTTTCACAGAACGAACCGCAAGTCGCAAAAACAAGTGGCATACGTCATTTTGAAGCAAAAAAAATCAGGTTAGGCAACAACTCAAATTTCATTAAAAAATTTAAATTAGAAGTTTATTTAATATTTAAAAAACTAAAAATTTAATCCACATTGAAATAACATGCAAATTCCATTTTTATTCAATATTTTCACTGTTGCCATTTCGTCAAACGTACGAGAAAATAAAACTCTTGAAAGAATATTTATTTATGAAATATAATTTAGTTTGGATTGTTGTAATATCACAATAGAGTTTCTTTTGATGGTTCATTATATAGTATGAGAAAGATGCATAAAGAATTCTAACTTTAATGAAAAAAATAAGCGAAAGTTCGCTTTTATTTTAAGCATCATTTTACTAATTGTTTATTATTCTCTTTTTCGAAAGAAAGTTAATGAATATGGGAAATTGTGGCAACTAAAATATTTTTATTACAAAAAGTTACATCATTATTTTTCGAATTTCAAACAAATTCAGCAAACGGTAATGAGTAATTATTAATTTGCGAAAGAAGATTAATGAAAATAGTTAATTTTGGAGTTTAAAAGTTTGAATTAGAAATAAATTATAAGCTGAAGGCCCTATGTTTGGCGAATTTTTTTCAGAGGTGTATAAATGGTGCGTTTTTTGTTGAGCACAAATACTGTGTGGAAGCGGTTGAAGTGACAGATTCTGTAACAAACCTACTTGTTTTATCTTCATGACCATTGCAGTTTATATAATAAAGAAAACCCTTTCAAAACATGATTGCATAATTCCGACTGAAAATTCAATGTTGAAACCTAAGCAGTGAAATAAATATTAAAAGTGGAAGAACTACTGTGAATTGTTACATTTGAAACAAACGTCGGAAGTAACAGCTTAACGCAAAGAAATAAAACAGAAGAGCAAGAGAATAAAAGAAGATATTTTGTGTAAATTTTTATTTCCCCCCAACGTGCGTTTCTCGTTTCATAGGCGCATACAAAATCGCCAAATTCCCTTTTCGAATAGGACATCGAATTAAATTACGATTATTTTTTTGTTCAATATATTTTTTTTTTTGAATGTTTTTACGAGTTGAGATTTGTGACTTCTGAAATTACTCCCTGTGTTACCCCCGGGACCAGCGCCAAGGATAAAAATGTCAAGGAATTTGGTACATAATTGATGGTTTGCTACTAGTGTAACTAATATTTATGATCAGGATTGGAAATTAACGCTTTCTAGTCGACAAATGCGAAAAAAATTCTACAATTTTGCGACTTTAAAATAAATTTAGTCTCAGTTGTAGAGACTATTTTTTTAATATCACTAACTATCAACCATTAATATGATTTCCAAATATTGTGGTGAAAATAATCATCTTAAAATCGAAAATCTTCGACGATCTGGAATTCGACAAAATTCTTTTCTGTGATCCTAAAATCAGAAAACTCTTGCCTAAAACACATACAATTTCATAAAAATTGCATTTTTTCAATAAATAGGTTTAAAAAAATGCTCCCGGGTACCATGCATATACTCCGAGTTTTTAAATTTAGTAGCACAGATTTTGCTCCCAAATTTTGTCCTCCAATTTCTAACACTGTTTATAATGAAAATGTCTGATGCAGGTTTATTTTAAATTTCAATTATAATGTAAATCTTATTACATACTATTGACAATAAAAATTTGCATATGAAAATACGTTTTTTCGGTTAAGTTCATCTACATAAACAAAATATTTCATCGAAGGCCTATAACACTGAACATTTTAAGTAGGTCAGACTGAGGTCCCTTGAAGGTCCCTTGAAAAGAAGTTTAACAACAAAATACCTTTCTTATTGAACACAAACTTGAACTCAATTCTCAAATCTATATTTAAAAAGTACAATATAAAAATCCAAGTGTTTGTTTCTATGACTTACATAAATCCACATATTTTATCCTAATTTCATTTTCCATGCTTTTCAATTATAAGTTCTTTGAGAAAGGAGTCCTGGTACATACTAATTACACTGTTAACAAAATTATGATTGGTTTCATCATAATAATGGTTCAGTAGCAGCAACGTCTGTGGGGTGAGATATTTCACCCTATTTTTGGTATTCCAAGCGGTTTTATTTTCAGAATTTGGATGCAAAATCCTGAGAAATGTTTCAACAGAATACCGAAAATGTGGTGAAACCACACGCCTTTGCAGCTACTTAGTGAAACTAAACTTCAACTTCTTAACTGTTGTCCCAATTTCTGACACTGCGAACTACGTTGTCGTAGAATGCGTAAGGTACAGTCCCTGGACAAATTATTAGACGCACTGCAAGATTTCCTGTAAAATATTAATTACCGGGTGATATTGTACCGTTTTGTTATTTTAAATGGATTTGTTTTTTTATTTTTATATTATCCAATCAATTACCGATTTATTTGACATAAATAAACAGCATTAATTTAGAAAAGCATAAGTTTATTAAGTTTGAAAGAAAAGTGAAATTAATGTTAGTAAAAGTCCATATTTATTTGAGCCACCTTTAGCTTTAATTCTGCGCGGCATGCTATCAATGCAAGACTGTACTGTCTCCTGCATTTGAGGATGATGATTCCACACATAAATTATCTTATAACAAACGATTAATATAAATTAATCTTAATCATAATTATCTTAAAATAAATACAAATATGTAGTCTACAATAATTCTTTTAAATAAAAATCAATAATATTGTAGTTTAAAAATACCATTATTGCATAAAAACCTTAAAAATAAAATTAATGCGTTAAATCATTAGAATCAATACTACTAAAACAAAGATTAACTCAGTGATAATTCTTTTGTCAAAATCAATAATATAGTGATTTCACTCACAATCTGCGACTAAAACGCTTTTAACATGAAATTCAAAAATACTTCTAAGTATTCCCACGGATGTATGAAACAATGCTCAAATTTACCTTTAACCAGAACCATTTAACTCCATTGTCAATTGCTAGTTAGAAATTTGTCAAATTATGACTGCAATTTAGGGCGCCTCTATTTGCTTATGACTGCTTTCGAAAGCAAAGGGAAATTCCAAGATGAAGACTTTTTTTTTTCAGATGAATGAAAAGAAACTTGCATTTATCTTCCGAGAAAGTTTTCTTCTATAAATCACCTCAGATGATGCATTTCGTTTAAGTTAAGCACATCTTTCGCAACATTATTCTTTCTTTGGGGCCAGCATGGCAAATCATGTAACTAATAGTTTTTAAATATGTCCAATTTGTGGTTTGTAAAACTTTAAAATGAAAAATTAGGTTGTATGCAAAATTGTGTGGTATGTAAAATCACGTTATGTAAACAAAAAAAGGCAATTTTAAGTTGACGCGGTACCCCAAAAATTAAATCCAGTATTTTTATCGCTAGCATTCAAATTAAACTATTTTTACGAAGAACTAACATTCAATAACCATATACGAAAAAATTATGAATATTAAAACGTAAGTTTTTTTTTAAAAATAAAACATTTAAAAATTTTAACAATTTAAAGAATTTTGTAATGAATTTGTTTTCAAAATGTTCCCACAACATCTATAAATAAAAGTTGGTATGGATATTGAGATATCAGTTAAAGAAAAAAAGTTATCTAGCTTTACGTATAAAAATGGCCAAAAAATAAAAAAAAATGTAAATCTTCACCTTCATCATTTTTTTTATAAAAAATCTATTCACACTAGACCTTATCCCATACCAACTTTTGTTAAACGCAAATGTTTCAATACTGGAAAAAAAGTTTGAAGCTCTACATTAATTTACCTAAAAAAGCCTTAGGGTTTTAACCATTCACAAGCTGAAAAAAATTAAAAATTAAATTTCAAAAATCATTTTACCAAACCAGTATATTATTTTCAATAAACCTCCACCATTATAAAAGAATCCTTTTTTTTGCAATATCCTTAGCTCACAGCATTCGAGCATGTTTTATTATTTTCTGGGCAGCCCTAAATTTTGGGTAATGTGTCCCCTTAATTCTTACTTTTTGTTTCAATCAATTCTGTATAGTGAAGTTTAGTCTAGTGTTTTTTTTTTCCACAGCTGCAACTTGAACAACCCACAAGTTATCGGAGAAACAATAAAAATACTTATACATTTTGACTCAATAAGTAATAAAATGTATTTTTAAGCTTAACCATTTTTCCAAACTCTTACGTGTAATAGCAGACAAAAATCGATGTATATATTAAATTAAAAATAAAGATAAGATAATTATGAGAACTTCTTTAATAAATGTTTAAACTTTTAAATTTATTGATTATAATAAAATCCTAATTATTTTTTTAAACAAATTACAGATTTGTTTATACAGAAATTAATAGTTTTTTTCTTATAGCTTTAAAAACTATTTATTGTTAATCTTAACATGTATTAGTCATATGTGTTTATTTATAAAGAGAAATTTAGAATTTACCAATATTCTAAATTTTTTAAGTGTATTTATCAGTTCCAATTACTTGCAAAACCAGCTTTTAAAAACCAATGTGTAATTATATCCTATAGTTTTTCAGTTTTTATTTTAAAACACGTGAAATGAAATTTTTTAAATTCTAAATTACAAGAAAACATTTTTCTTATATAAAAAAATTAAAATATTAGTACATTCTAAACATATCGGGAACTTAGTTAAATAATTTTTTAAAAAATGTTTACGGATGTTTTACGTAAAGTCTGAATATATATTAAAAGATATAAAAAGTCAAAAATCAGTAAATTTGACTACATAATTAAAAATGAAACTTTCACACATATACTTATAAGAAATGTATGTTTGAGTAGTCGAATAGATTGACACTTTTTCCAAAAAAAATTAAACAGTTTTAAAAAGTCATGTTTAACATCCTATAACTTTTTTTATTTTAACTTTTTACTAAGAGTTTAATAGGTGAAAAAGTAAACACTTTTATAAAAACGTTCAGGGCATTTTTTTTATAAGGAACATGAAAAAAAAGAAGGCAGAATTGAAAACGTGTAATTTCCAGTAATTGCACACTTTAATTATAACGATTAATTTAATAGAACTAATTAGTTTAATGCAATAATTTTACTGGATTAAAATTAAGTCTTGATCAGAGAACGTAAGCGTCATTATAAACCTTATAAATAATGGTAATTGGAAAGTTTTAGTACTTTATACTCCCATACAAATATACTAACTTCACAAAAAAAAAACGATTCGTAAAACTTATAAAGCAGCCTTCGGTTGTGTAATGTGCAGTAACATATATTAAATCAAAGTTTTTTTTTTACTTGCATATATTCATTTATAGGGTATTTTAAATAAAACTGATTTAGGGACTGAATTTTAAACGGTTATATAAGTTTCTTAGACTTAATAACTTTATTTAACATCGGACTATATATTTCAGTTTTTGCTTAAACTGCATTTGATATTTTTAAGGGGACACGGTACCACTTTCAATTTTTTTTTTAATTTTGACATATTCACTATAAAATTGGTGTTTTATTAGTTCAACCTATATTTAAAAACAATATATGACAAAAAAATTTAAAAACTATTTAAATTTTTTAATAATAAGTTATTTGAAAAAATTAAAAAAATTTTGAAATTTTTTTTTAAAATCCTAAGGCTTTTTTTAAATACAAATATTTTAACCCAATTTCTCATGTAATTTAAACTGTTTTACATAAGAATTGGTATCCAAATTTGATTTATCTTCAGTAGTTGTTTTATAAAAAATATTTATCTAGAAAATCCCAATTTTTTCAGCATATTTGGAAAATTTCGACTTTAATATTTTTTTTTATAAAAAAGTATTACTTTTGAAAACAATTTTGATACCAATTCTTAATGTCAACATATTTGACAGACCGCATACAAAATTCCTTAGACTTTTATAAATAATTAAAAAAGCCTTAGCGGTTTGAAAACCTTGTCATCACGGAAAAATGAACACCGAGAAAAACACATTTAAAGTTTTCATTCGTTTGCATTTTTATCCTACCTTTCCGCATAAAAAGTGGAATAACTTTTTTTTTAATATAGCTACACTTTTGAATCTTGGTATGCTTATTAACCCTTTCAGTCCCAAGAGCAATTTGGCATCATCATTTTAGAAATTTTTTTGTGATCGTCTATAGCTAATAATAATATCAAAAAGCACATCATTCGATTCTTCAAACTTTTTTTCTATTGGAAAATATTTTTTATTAATCCTAATAGATGTCAGCCCTATTATTTTTTAAAATTATGATCAGAAAAATGATGATGCCAGATGGCATCACTGGGACTGAAATGGTTAAGAAGATTCTAAACTTGAATTTTAGCAAATAAAAAAAAATCGCAATTATTGCCGTTTTTGAGGTACTGTGTCGCCTTAAAAGAACAAATGTACTAAACATGTTGTTTTTAACGTACGGGGGGGTTAATGTCGTTATTTCAAAACACCAATTCTACGGGGAGCTGGAATGCTCCAAGAACACCAAATTAACAATTTACTAAATTCCAATTATCCACTACCTCAATTATTCACATAAGAGAAATGCTAATACTTCATACAGAATAAGTAATATGTGGTATAGTTAATTTAACCACCTACCAAACTCATCCGAAATATATTTATTTACGTTCCAGAAACCTTAACATTTGCGTGCAGGCGAAGTTAATTAAATTCATGGCTTGTCGCATAGTTCTGTACAATAGTTACGCTCGTTTTACTAACAAACACTCGGGTAATAATTACCATACTTCCCAATTATCATGCCCGATTATCCAACGCCTTCTTTAGAGAAAGCCTCTGTACTAAAACAATGACGAGGTTAAAGTAGTCCGATCTAACCATAGATATCATAGTTAAAGTATTAGATTGGTAGATCACGTGACCTCCAATGCCAACGACGGGACGCGCATGGAGACCAGAATAAGAGGACAAATGGGCCAGTGTTGCCACCACATTAATGAGAAAAATACTACGAAAAAATACCGTTTAATTCTAAAATTACAAAAAAATACCATAAAAATACTAAAAAAGCGTTTCACTTTTTTTTTAAAGTCACTAAAAAGATTTCAAAATGCAGCTAGTATTTAAATGGTATTTTTTTGTAATTTTAGAATTAAACGGTATTTTTTTCGTAGTATTTTTCTCATTAATGTGGTGGCAACACTGGCCTATTTGCCCTCTTATTCTGGTCTCCATGCGTGTCCCGTCGTTAGCATTGGAGGTCACGTGATCTGCCAATCTAATACTTTAACTTTGATATCTATGGATCTAACCAATCACCAGGCGAAGAACAATGCCAAGACACAATTCAAAAACTTTTTTGGTAAGTGATTTCTCAGTGTGAACTACTCTCACTACGTCACACGTTAAATGGTACCCGTACAAATGCCTTGTTTACAGGATGTGCTAGAATAGCTTATCACAGTGTCAATGTTACGTCATTTGCATCTTTCATATGCGACGGAAACAAACACCATGCAGACTTGGGCCGTAGGGAGCCTAGTGGTCAGCGTCTCGGTCTAGAGATCGGAAGGTCCCGCGATCGAGTCCCGGTACCACTGAAGACCTACCGAGCATATGCGGAGTACGTGCTCGTTAAATCTGTTGGGTCTGAAAGTCCTGTGGTCGGTCATTGGGCAGTTTACCACGGGTACAGGTCCCTGGAGACTATTTCCCTCCCCTTCAGGGACATGTCTAAATTGTGGAGGTGGCGGTAGACGGCAGCATCTGTCTTGTATGTGTGTGTATGTCGTGTCCGTCCCTCTTGACGAAGGTTTATAAGCGGGTCTTTGTGACCAAGCACACATGCCTGAAAATATGTCTGCCAACCTAAATGTCTACCACACTTTTTTACCTGCAGGTTTTAATGAAGTAGAGGTAATGTTAAATGTATTTGAAGTGCAGAAACAGCCACAAATCGCCACTGCAGAATCGTTTCACATTGTCATTCATTATTTGATGGAGAAAAGCTTCATGTAAAACCGCAATTTCGGTTTTCTCTTTTGAAAAGATTCAATTGCCATAACATTGCCACTGCGATAAGATGCTAATCTGAATACATTACAAAGCCTACCGTGATACTCCGTATGGTTAATTTAACTATCCACCAAATATATCCGGAAGATATTTATATTTCAGAAAACTTATCATTTGCGTTCAGGCGAAGTTAATTAAATTCTTGGATTGTCACACAGTGCTTCTCAATAGTTAGGCTCATAATTAGGGCCGGTAATAATTGCCGTAATTGTGGGGCCTGATAATCATAGTGACAATGCTAAGTTATTTGCATCTTTTAAAAAAAATGTACTTACGGTTTGGCTTTCGCCTTGTATGTAGTTTTTAATCAAGTAAAGGCAATGTTAAGAGATTTGATGTGCGGAAAATTCGCTTTTGTACATTCCACTGCCAGCCAGCAGCGTTTAACATTGTCGTTACTTGATGCGAAAACACCAGGTTAAACCTTCAATAGGGGGAACCAGGGACATATGACCCCACTCGAAGTTTTTTGCTTGTAACTTTTAAAAAACACTATTTATGAATGTGTAAATGCAGATAATTTATACTTCATAATGTAGTACACAATATATATTAGTATTTTTCTGTAGTATTAACTGCAATAGTAGTAAAATATAAATTATTTAAAACTTTAGTTTTGGGTCATGTATCCCAATGCATAGGGATACATGACCCAGCTATTAGGGATACGTGACCCAACCCTAAAATGTGGTAGTATAACTTAAAATAATCAAAAAAACTTTTACCAAATGACAAAACTAATATCATATTATAAAATTTATATAGATTTTATAGTATTTTCAGACAAAATTATTACTTTTTATTTTTATCTCATTAATTATCCTTATATTAACGAAATAATCAAATTTAAATGTAAATTCTGTTCGAAATACAAAACTGGGGCTTCTTTTATTTTGCAGAGAAAACACATAAGATTGAAAAATCGCTACTATTTTATCAATATCATTTTGGGATAAATTATCCATTTTAGGACATTTGAAACACTTTCCATTGATTTTTTTCTTTTTATTGAATTGTAAGCTCGTTAAAAAAAATTCTCTTGTACCTTCCAAACAAACCTTATACTTCGTTAATGACCCAGTAAATTACTTTTGGGACTCCCGTGATTTTTTAAAAAAATTACTTGGTCTACTTCTGTCTACTTTTGTGTTGTTTACTTTGGTCACATATCCCTAATTGGTTTAACTTAAAGTAAACTTATCCCTAGTTGCACTTTTTTTGTTTAATCCCAAAACAAAGTCATTTGAGAATAATTACATTAGCACTATTATGCATGTAACTGTAGCTAATAGCATGAACTAAACAAATAACTAATTGAAAAACTCTTTCTTTTAAACCAAAAAATGTAGACCGAAAAACCTTACGGCCTCAAAAATTTACTTTCAGTACATGAAAACGTATTTTCTTCGCATATCTTAACAAATACGCAATGATTCAGCTCGTTTTTTTCACCATGTTGGTTGGTTGGTTGGTAGACATATATATTCAGGTTTGTGTGCTTTTTTCACCATGTGATCAACTAGCTGAAAGGAAAAAAGTGATGCCACTTTCAACTCGCAAAACTTTTCCATTGCTGAGAAAAAGGCATTGGGTCATGTATCCTTAGGGGTCAAATGTCCCTAGTTCCCCTACGGTTTTCTCTTGAAAGAGGCTGGGGAGCCCAGTCGTTTAGGCATTCGCCTAGCATGCGCAAGGTCCCAGCTTCGGGTCCGAGCATCGCCAAAATAACTACCGACCTATAAACTGCCGACCTACCCCGTGTGGAGGGAGTGCACGTTAAATATCCTTCAAAGTCCGAACGCTGCGTACGATGTCGCTGTTAACGGTTGCGTTGGTTGCCTATTTAGGTGTCGGCTCGTCACTTCACTGTGTTTCTAAAAAACGACGCCCGTCGTCAATAGCCGTCGTGTAGCTCTAGTGCGACGATAATTTAAACTAAACTTGTTAAATATAAATTTCTTTAAACATTGGAACTATGACAAAGTACAAATCTAAATGCATCGCAACCCATACCGTGATAAGTGGTATGGTCAATTTAAACCTCAACTTTTTCGTTCCGGCAAAGTTAATTAAATTCATGGCTTGTCACAGATTGCTCCACAACAGTTATGTTCGTTTCACGCGCGTTTTTTCCTCTAATATCTGTCGTATTTATGATGTTCGATGATCACAATGGAAGTGCTACACTCTTAAAAATGTTGTGCTTGGTTTCACCATGATATTGGTTCCTAGTAGCTGCAACGGCTGAATGGTGAAACGTTCCACCATATTTTTGGTATTCGGTTGAACCATTTCTCAGGTTTTTGTTTCCGAATCCAGAAAAATGGTTCAACCAAACACCGAAAAAAAGGTGAAACATTTCACCATTCAGCCGTTGCAGCTACTAGGAACCAATATCATGGTGAAACCAACCAATATCATGGTGAAACCTAGCACCAAATTTTTAACAGTGTATGTCATTTTCACCTTTCAAATGAGTAGAATGGATAAACCGTGCATATAACTTTTCCATCTGATTTTAATCAAGTAGAGATAATATCAAGAGATTTAAAGGGACGCATTATCCAAAATTTAGGGCTGCCCAGAAAATAATTAAATTTGCTCGAATGCTGTGAGCTAAGGATATTGCTTTAATGGAGGAGGTTTATTAAAAATGATATAGTCGTTTGGTAAACTGGTTTTTGAAATTTTATGTTGACTTTTAAAATTTGTAATTTTTTCAGCTTGTGGATGGTTAAAACCCTAAGGCTTTTAGGTAAATTAATGTAGAGTTCCAAATTTTTTTTCCTGCTTTGAAACATATGCGTTTAACAAAAGTTGGTATGGGATAATGTCTAGTGTTAATAGATTTTGTTTTTAAAAATGATGAAGGCGAAAATTTACAAAAAATCTTATGTAGCTTTATGTATAAAAATGGCCAAAAAATAACTCTTTTTGTTTAACTGATAGCTCAATATCCATACCAACTTTTATTAATAGATGTTGTGGGAATATTTTGCAAAAAAATCCATTAGAAAACTATTTAAATTGTAGGAGAAGTAGCATTTTGAAAAAATGTTAATTTTTTTTAATTTTTTTAATGCTTTAAAAAAAAATTTACGTTTTAATATTTATCATTTTTTCGTATATGTTTATTGAATGTTAGTTCAAAAACAGCTAATTTGTGTAAAAATATTTTAATTTGACTGCTAGCGATAAAAATACTGGATTTAATTTTTTGGGTACCGCGTCCCCTTATAAGTGCAGACAATTTTCTGTGTCTCTGCAGCAGCATTTAACGTTGTCCCTACTTAATGGAAAAATTCAGGTAAAGCCATAACTACAGTTTTTTCTTCTTTTTGAATAATCCAATTGATTTAACACTAACACTGCAATCAAATACTAATCGGAATACATCACAACTCCAACCGTGATACGCCGTATGGTTAATTTAACCACTCACCGAACACATTTGAAAGATGTTTCACTCATATTCCTGGAACCTTTAACATTCGCGTTTAGGCGAAGTTAATTAAATTCATGGCTTGTCACACGGGTTACACTGCCATCCGCAGATTAAATATGAATAATATTAGAAATCGCAGCAGATATTTAATTAAGGAAGCACTTTAAAGGGGATGTTAGTCAATGTCCCGAAATGATGGGGGTAGATATGAGTGAATTTGGTTTTGCTTCGGTTGATTAATTTTATGGTTTATTATTTTTTTAATAATATTTATAAATGCGTTAATTTAGTAAGATATTAATCTGTCAAGATACAAATAATTATCATCTGAAAGTTAAAAAAGTTTGTCTGCATGTTATCTGTTTATTGTTTTAGTATCTTTGAGGACGGAATGTCAGGTTAGAAAAGTCAGTGCTATTTTGACAAATATTGAGACTGAAACAATGTTATGTTATGTAAACTTACTTACAATTTATTTACTTATTCAGAACATATTTTCTTAAGGTGGACCTGTACCTTGAAAAGCGAATAATAATTTGAAATTGTCGAAAAAAAAATTATTATCAGAAATGATACCTTACATATTGGAGAATATGTTGTCCAAATGTGGTAGTCGTTAGGAGTTTTGTTCATGTGTTTTCTTACAATTTAGATGACGTGTATAAGTACTTTCAATAACAACTAAAATCTTTAACCGTGTTTTTCTCGGAAACTTATTTCTGTGCTTTGCACCTTCTTCGAACCGCTAAGGCTCAGAGGAAAATCATCCTATTGAGTTAATTTTTCTTTTGTGTTATTCCATATGATGTAGTAAACAAACTAATAGTGAGCTTTTATGAAATATGACTGTGTTTAAGTTTTAAAAAAATAAATTTTACATTGAAAATGCTTTCTTTTGCTCAAAAAATTGAGTGTCCTTGACAATTAATTTTGCCAAAAAATTATTTTTGATTTTCGAAATGTCTCATCATTGTTTTGTTCTACACACTTGTATAATGATGTAAAATACAAATTAGACTTAAATCTATAAAATTAAAGTAGTAGGGTTTTAAATATTTGGAAAAATCGGGGTAAAATTTCATCTTTTTTTCCATAAACTAAAAAATAATAATAATAATAAACTTTTTAACGTAGTTCTAATATTCATACTTTTCAACTATGCTGAAAATGTTAAGTGAAAATATTAAGAAATAAAAAATTAAGCCCTTCAAGGTACGGGTCTACCTTAAATCACCACTCAATAAAATAAATCTATTTAAAAGTAATTATATACCGCATTAGGTTAATTATAATAACTTAAATGCTTGAAAAATTCTCCGACTCCTACCGTTTGCAATTGAGCGATTTTATTGAAAACTTTGGAACCTCCTACTTGTAAAAGGAACTCATGTACCAAATTTGAAATCTGTAGCTCTTACAGTTAGAGCTGTAAATTGGTTACAGTCTGACAAACGGACAAATATTCAAAAATCACTTTTTTTAATAAACAGTGAATATCCTCTAAAACGTATAGAAAACAAAAATTCCCCGTTTAGGATTTTCGACACTATCGCAAAACTTTCATTACCTTCATATTAAGCAATTGAAAGTAAAAACATACACCTTAAGGGGGGATGGGCACGCTGGACCGGGGGTCTCCAAAACAAAGTGCATCAGTGCTAATCCTATGGCGAAAAAAATATGTTCTCTGCCACATTTCTCCGGCTGTATTGAATATTTTTACAAGTGGATTTTTTTATGTCATAAATGTAGTTGACTTACAGGTCCCGCCCTTCCCACTTTTTGAAATTGGTTCGAATATTTTTTTTTTAATTTTCAATAAATAATTTTACACAAAATATTCGAAGCAATTTCTAAAAGAGGGAAGATAGTGACCTGTAAGTTATCTACATTTATTATTTTTAAAAAACCGTTTGTAAAAATATTCAATACAGCCGGAGAAATGTGGCAGAGAAAAGTTTTTTTCTCATTGGATTAACACTGAGGCACTTGAGTTTGGAGACCCGAGGTCCATCGCGCCCATTCCCCCTTAACACCAATGTTTGCAAATAGAAACAATTCAATTAGTATTTCTATAACGCTATCCGTGTTAACACTACGGGTATACATTTTTCATAATTTGTTACGAACCCATTATCTATTAATTAATCATCTCAATTTGTTTATTGCATGGTTGTTGTAGTTGTTTGTAATCTCCCGTTTGTCTGACGAAGTTTATTAAACCTATTTCCTATATGACAAGCTGTGTCATTTTCGAAACACATTTCAATAACAAGATTATATTTATTGTTTGGAAGCTAGGTATTTTTTCAGAACATGGAATAAATATACGTAATGAAATCATTTTTTATTCAGATAATATTCGAGTTTAGTTTAGTTTCAATAGGGTACTTGACAGTATCACTAAAATACCTTCCAATATTAATTAAATTATAGTTTGAACCCAAATATAACAAACGTATATATTTTTTTGTAAAATAAATCTTTAAATAATTAATAAAAATCAATTTCAAATGGTTTTTTTTTCGTCGATTTACGTCGATTTGACTGACGTCACTCGTATGTATAAACAAACCAGTGTGATGTTTTTTTTGTAATTAAACTGGTTTTAATCTAACTTACTATTAAAATAAGGGTGGAGGTTAGATAATGGGTGGAGGTTTTACAGAAGCGGATAGTTCTAATTTGCTTAAAGTAGATTCCAAAATGGTGTTTCAAAGTTTGTTTATAGTTACTAGTGACATCATAGATACCACGTGACAGCCACAAAGCGTTTTAGGGAGTGATTTTTCGTCCTAATTTTAAAATTCATTTTTCCTCTTTTTGTGGGGTTTTTGAAAAAAACACGGGTCTAATATTTTTGGCATAAGAATATTTTAAGCCAATAAAAAGATTTTAGTCAAGTACCCTATTGTCGTCGTACTAGAGCTACACGAGGGCTATTGGCGACGGATTTAGAACAAGTCAAGTGGCGAGCCAACACCTGAGTAGGAAATCACAATATTTAAGGGTGATACCGTTCGTTGCGATGGGACTTGAGCTTATTTAACGTACACTCCCTTTATACGGTATTTGTCGGACTTTTTAGTTACACTGGCCGTTTATAGATCGGCGTTGTTTTTTGCACTGAACAAACCCGAACCTGAGAACTTTCACTTGTAAGGTAAGAGCCTCACCAACTGGGCTCCCTAGCCGCCCCCTTGGTGAGCAAGCTATCACCAAAGCGGTCATGACTGTCTACTTAATACATGCAATACCTAGGGACTCTATAGCCTGCAAACAAGTAGGTTTGTAACAGAATCTGTCACTTAACCCGCTTCCACACAACAGTTGTGTTTAACAGGTAAAAAGACGACAAACGCAGCATTGATATTCTATATTAAACATTTACATGCAAAATTTGGCTAGTTTCATTTATTTTATTGCGAAAATTCAATAATTCTTACTTATCGTTTGCAAAACTTAATTTATATTTCAAAGAATAAATATGTAATAGTCATCGCTTTTAAATAGAATTAAAACATTTCATTTCAACGTACAAAGAATCTCAGTGAAATATATTTGACATCATTTCAAACTGATCGATGTCGCAAAAATAAATTTATTTTAATTTATTGTCTAAAAGAATTAAAGTTTCTCGAGCGATTGCTGCTAATGGCAATGGTGATTTAATTCCAATAAAAATGGCTTCCTATGCTTATTAAGTGCGCATTAAGTTTCAGTTTTTTAAATAATTGAAGTACTTCGAATTCGAATTTATCTCTGAAATTTTCAATGTATTCTAATTTCGATGCGCTTAATTATTTGACGTATCACACTTGTCCGTAGCATTTGTAGTTTGGGCTATGAAAGTGGGTGACGGACACAGAGACAGACGGACTGAACGATTTTAATACCTTCCACTTTTTACGTTATAAACGTAGTGTGGAAGCTAAAATGGGGGACTACTGGTTAAGGGGAGTAGGATGGGTGTTTGGGTCGGTAAAAAATGTCGATTTTCTGTTTTTCTTTTAATCTGCATATCTATAGCTTTAATTTAAGACCAAGATTATCGATTTCTGTTTAGTAGTTTTCTTTTCATAAGCATTTTTCAGAAACTCTGTATATCAGTTCTTACCTATACCTTACTTTTGCGTGTCCTGAAATATAAGGTTTTTCAACAGTTAGGAACATTTTTTTCAGGAACCATAAAATATATCAACATATTTTGTTTTATTATTCCTTCTTCATTAATAGCTCTGATTTAAATTGTGGAATTTTAAATATCTGCTAAAAAAAAAGTTATATAGCTTTAAATAAATTTTTTTCGGGGGGGGGGGGGGTCATACGTATTTCAAAAAAATCACTGTCGAAGTATTTTTTATACTGTGAAATATCCTCACTATAAAAAAAATTCATAATGATATCTCATAGTTCCTGAAGAAAATGTTCCTAAAGTTAGTAAAATTAACATGGGCGAGATAGAACCACCCGACTCCTTTTAATACTGGCAATACCTAGGGACTTTATAGCCGGCAAAAATGGGAGACTACTGGTTTAAGTAAGGCAAAAGTACGTCAAGATTGGGTAACCATCGCATTCGACTTGACCCACGGTCTACTCAACTACTAAGGCCGAAGAAGCTTTCCCAAACAAGCTCGGACGGAAATTTTGACGTCATAGTTCCGAGTGACGTTGTTCCGAAGATGAAGACAACCCGTCTTGAAACCTGTTCGGAACCACTCGTTCACGGCTGACCACATTTTTAGGGTTCCGAATGCGTCCGAACTAGTTTCTCGATCTTGATTTTTTTAGTGGTAATTGTAAGTCGTGTCTTGTTACACACCTAGTTTTAAATGATGCTACAAGATTAATAAAAAAAATAAGTTTTCGTTGCTCAATTATAAAAATATTCCAGTAATTTGTAAGTAGCCTAATAATGGCTATTTCAAAAATTACCTAATTATTAAATTTCTTTTCCATAATTTGTATTTATGTGAAAATATTGCAATCAAAATTGTGATTAATGGAAACGAATATATTTACTATATTTTGCAAATAATAGACAATACCATTAAATATAAATGTGTTATTGCATACTGCAACAATACTTAAATATGAATTGAAAATAGTGACTTTATTACACTTTCTACAACAGTACTTATAAAATTCATTGTTTAAAAATGCTTTGCTATTTTTAATCCGAGGATTGTTGAAAAAATTTTATTTTGGACGCCATTTCAAAAAATTCATACTAATAAGTCAAAAGTTTAAAGATAATTCTTATGTACAATTCCGTGAAACCTATTTCACTTAAAACTTTTTTTGGGTAAGTTACCACCGTCGTTACTTTAAAAGATTTGAATGTATATCATGTAAATATGCAAGAATAAAATTTTTAAACTTGAGTTTGGTCAATAATCTATGTAATTATATTAGAAAGTACGAAGCAGATATTAGAATTGGTTTTCAAAAAATGTTTAACTTTATTCAAGAAGCTCTTAGATTTTAATTTAGCTGCAAAAAATATTGCGCATATACAATTTTAATTATTTATCAATAAGATTACATTTTTTAGTATCTTCCAACTGTATGTAAGAACTTTTCGTGCACATTTCAAGCGTATATTTATAAGTATAAATACATAGTTATTTTTTAAAAGCAAGTTTGATCGCTTATTTATGTCATTACATTAGAAAGTAGGAAGCAGATACTAGTTGCTTTTCAAAAAAATCTGTAACTTTATGTAAAAAGCTCTTTGATTTTAATCAAGCTGTACAAATATTATACATACATAAAATTATATTATTCATCAATATGATTACGAATTCTTAGTATCGTTCAGCAGTAGACAAGTTTTTTTTCAGTGCAGTTTATGCATAGTTTATCTTCATTAATGTATGTACATAAAAAGTAATTTTTGTTAGCACTTATTCACAAAATGATATAGTCGTTTGGTAAAATGGTTTTTGAAATTTTATGTTGACTTTTAAAATTTGTAATTTTTTCAGCTTGTGGATGGTTAAAACCCTAAGGCTTTTAGGTAAATTAATGTAGAGTTCCAATTTTTTTTTCTGCTTTGAAACATATGCGTTTAACAAAAGTTGGTATGGGATAAGGTCTAGTGTTAATAGATTTTGTTTTTAAAAATGATGAAGGCGAAAATTTACAAAAAAATCTTATGTAGCTTTATGTATAAAAATGACCAAAAAATAACTCTTTTTGTTTAACTGATAGCTCAATATCCGTACCAACTTTTATTAATAGATGTTGTGGGAATATTTTGCAAAAAAATTAATTCGAAAACTATTTAAATTGTAGGAGGAGTAGTATTTTGAAAAAACGTTAAATTTTTTACATTTTTTAATGTTAAAAAAACTTACGTTTTAATATTTATCATTTTTCGCATATGTTTATTGAATGTTAGTTCAAAAATAGATAATTTGTGTAAAATAACTTAATTTGAATGCTAGCGATAAAAATACTGGATTTAATTTTTTGGGTACCACGTCCCCTTAAAAGTGCAGACTATTTTCTGTGTCTCTGCAGCAGCATTTAACGTTGTCCCTACTTAATGGAAAACTTCAGGTAAAGCCATAACTACAGTTTTTTCTTTTTTTTTAATAATCCAATTGATTTAACACTAACACTGCAATCAAATACTAATCGGAATACATCACAACTCCAACCGTGATACGCCGTATGGTTAATTTAACCACCCACCGAACACATTTGAAAGATGTTTCACTCATATTCATGGAACCTTTAACATTCGCGTTTAGGCGAAGTTAATTAAATTCATGGCTTGTCACACGGGTTACACTGCCATCCGCAGATTAAATATGAATAATATTAGAAATCGCAGCAGATATTTAATTAAGGAAGCACTTTAAAGGGGATGTTAGTCAATGTCCCGAAATGGTGGGGTAGATATGAGTGAATTTGGTTTTGCTTCGGTTGATTAATTTTATGGTTTATTATTTTTTTAATAATATTTATAAATGCGTTAATTAGTAAGATATTAATCTGTCAAGATACAAATAATTATCATCTGAAAGTTAAAAAGTTTGTCTGCATGTTATCTGTTTATTGTTTTAGTATCTATGGGATGGAATGTCAGGTTAGAAAAGTCAGTGCTATTTTGACAAATATTGAGACTGAAACAATGCTTTGTTATGTAAACTTACTTACAATTTATTTACTTATTCAGAACATATTTTCTTAAGGTGGACCTGTACCTTGAAAAGCGAATAATAATTTGAAATTGTCGAAAAAAAAATTATTATCAGAAATGATACCTTACATATTGGAGAACATGTTGTCCAAATGTGGTAGTCGTTAGGAGTTTTGTTCATATGTTTTCTTACAATTTAGATGACGTGTATAAGTACTTTCAATAACAACTAAAATCTTTAACCGTGTTTTTCTCGGAAACATATTTCTGTGCTTTGCACCTTCTTCGAACCGCTAAGGCTCAGAGGAAAATCATCCTAGTTATTTTTCCTAGTTAATCCATCCTAGTTTTAGTTTCCATCCTAGTTAATTTTTCTTTTGTGTTATTCCATATGAAGTATTCAACAAACCAATGTTGAGTTTTTATGAAATATGATTGTCTAAGTTTTAAAAAAATACATTTTATATTGAAAATGCGTTCTTTGTCTCAAAAAATTGAGTGTCCTTGACAATTAATTTTGCCAAAAAATTATTTTTCATTATTTTCGAAATGTCTAAACATTGTTTTGTTCTACACACTTGTATAATTATGTAAAAAAACAAATTACACTTGAATCTATAAAATTAAGGGAGGAGTAGGGCTTTAAATATTTAAAAAAATTGGGGTAAAATGTCAACTTGTTTGTCCATAAACTAGAAAATAATAATAATAAAATTTCAACATAGTTGTTCTAATATTCATATTTTTCAACTATGCTGAAAATTTTAAGTGAAAATATTGTGTATTGTTATCCTACGCTTATTAAAAAAAGTTATTTTAGTTTTAAAAGTGAACGAATATAATTAATAAACCATGTAAAAGTATTAATAATGCATATAGATTATTTTAGTTTTGCATCTAAAAGACATTACAGAGTAGGTTTTTTTTTAAATTTAAACTGCACACCATTTGATTTTAATAAAAATAGTAGACAATATAATTTTAAAATATTACTATTCAGAAACAGTACTTACGACACTTAAAGCAAACTTCCAACTTATGTATAGATAAAATGTAACTGAAACTATAATTTATTTCTGATACAAACTTAATTAAAATGTATTATTATAAAAACAAAACCACAAAGGTTTTTTTTCCATGTCGTGCCAAAAAATGATTCACAGACTGTCGGTTTACAAAATAAAATGTTAATCTTCTTCTTTAAAAAAAATAATTTCGATACATTTTTCTCCAAATTTAATTTAACTATTGCAGGATACAATTGCTCAGGGCTGTCTGTTCGTGCGAGTTTATAAAATGTCGCATTCTATTAATACAACGTTCTTTATTGAATAGTTTTTATTTATTTTAATATTATTGTTATTTTTTACACTGAAGTCTTATTTTTTATAAGATAATTAGAAAGATTTTTTAGAACATTTGGGGCATTATATTGTGATTATTCCTTGAATTTTATTTTGCAGATAATTTTTATTATTCGAGAATAATTGTTTATATTTTAATAATTATATTTTAAAAGCTCACGTTCAAACTTTGGCGCGTTTTTAATATTAATCTATGTCTTGAGTAGTTACAACAAAACTAATCCAATTGATAGAAAACGACAGTTAACTGTGATATGTTTAAATATCAAATGTTTTAGTATTTGATTGTATACTTTTATGTCAACCACTAATAATAAATCAAGCGTCTAAGAATTTAATTTATTCGTATGTTTAATTCCAAAATAGTTATGACATTTGTAATTAAAGAGGAAGATAAATGTGACATTTAAAATCCAATTAAATAGAAATGCAAATTGCAACTAAGCTTGTGACCAGTTTTCGTCATTTTACCAAACCCAGACGAAACAAATAATAACAGAATTTAAAATTTATCAAATCAATTATAAAACTCAATCACTGATTTATAAAGTACAGTCCTGATTAAAAATATTGAACCCTGAGGGATCTGTAGTTTCGACAAAGTGTAAGCTTATTTTCCCAGCATGTCATTTAATTTTTAGCTTCCACACTACGTTTATAACGTAAAAAGTGGAAGGTTTTATAATCGTTCTGTCCGTCTGTCTGTCTGTCCGTCTGTCTGTCCGTCTGTCCGTCTGTCACCCACTTTCACAGAAAGAACCACAAGTCCCACAGACAAGACAAGTGGGATACGTCATTTTAAAGCAAAAAATCAGATTAGGCTACATTCCAAATTTCATTAAAAAATTTAAATTAGAAGTTTATCTAAAATTTAAATAACTAAATTTTTTTATCTACATTGAAATAACATGCAAATTCTATTTTTATTCATATTTTCACTGTTGTCATCCACAAGTCCCACAGACAAGTGGGATACGTCATTTTGAAGCAAAAAATCAGATTAGGCTACATGCCAAATTTCATTAAAAAATTTAAACTAGAAGCTTATTTAAAATTTAAATAACTAAAAATTTAATCTACATTGAAATAACATGCAAATTCCATTTTTATTCAATATTTTCACTGTTGCCATTTCGTTAAACGTACGAGAAACTTTTGTTAAAATAAAAATACACTTTTGAAAAAATATTTATTTATGTGATATAATTCGGTTTGGATTGTTGTATTATCACAATAGAGTTCTTTTAATGGTTCTATATATATGTATGAAGAAAGATGCATAGAGAATTCTAACTTGGCATTAAAAAAATATGCTAAGTTTCGCTTTTATTTTTAAAGCATCAATTGTACAAATTATATATTTTTTGAACTGTAAATTAATTTAACAAACTATAAATAAGTGAATTTTCGAAAGAAATGTAAATGGGAAATTGTGGCGACAAAAATATTTATTAAAAAAGATTACATCATTATTCTTCGAACTTCAAACAAATTTAGCAAACGATAAAGTCTAATTATTAAATCTGAGAAAGAAGATTAATGAAAATAGTTAATTTTGGCGTTTAAAACATTGAATTACAAATAGCTAAAGGCCCTGTTTTTATTAGAATTAAATCACATTTGCCATTCGCAACAATCGCTCGTTAAACTTTAATTCTTTTAGACAATAAATTAAAATAAATTTATTTTTGAGACATCGATCAGTTTGAAATGACGTCAAATATATTTCACTACGGAATCCTTGTATGTTGATATGAAATGTTTTCATTCTATTTAAAAGCGAGGAATAAGACATATTTATTCTTTAAAATATAAATTAATTTTTGCAAACGATAAGTAATAATTATTGAATTTTCGAAATAAAATAAATGAAACTAGCCAAATTTAGCTTGTAAATGTTAAATATAGAATTAATGTTGTGTTTGGCGCGTTTTTTCCTGTTAAACACAAATATGCTTAAGCGAGTTAAGTGACAGATTCTGTTACAAACCTACTTGTTTTAATTAGGCAGGCTACGCGTACGGGCACCGTTCACGCATTACGTGCACGGGTATTAACGCGCATGCTCGGGGCTTATTGGAACCGTGCTTACATTGCGTGCACGGACATGATATACTTGAAAGTTGATATTACTCTTTTTTGGGCCCCGGGCAATTTTGTTTTCTCTATAAAAACATCAGTATCTAACATGGACAATATTGTAGGGCGCATTGGAAAGCCTAAACACTCTTTTTGGGCTCCGGGAATTTTGTTTTCTCTAAAAAAAACATAAATTCTAGCCATTTGCAATGAAAGTTCAAAAAAAAATATATATATAAATATAAATACTTCATGAAAAGGTTAAAAATGCAAGTAAACTTTTTCAAGACAAATTTGAAACGATGATCTTTCAGGGTGAAAAAAATCTGTAATTCAGCCGAAAGCGTATTTTGAACCAGAGATCTTTTGAATGCGAACCTTTTATGCTACCACTAAGCTACGGTGGTCAAGGATGAATCGAACTAAAACTGTTAATAAGCCTCGGTCCTGCGCAGTTACTACCCGTACGCGCAATGCTTGTACGGTGCCCGTGCACGTAGACACTCCGTTTAAGGCATTAATTAAAGTTAGATTTTTAAAATTTTCTTCGATAGTAAATAGTTTTAAAAGACACTTTAATACCTAATTTTAAACTTTAAAAATATTTCTGAAAAGCCAGACTTCATTGACGGAATTCTACGCCTGTATTTCTTAAGTGATTAAAATAATAGTTTAAATAATAATCTCTAAAAAATTATTCGTTTTGAAATCGTTTGTAAAAACATATTTACTTCACTCTAAAGATATGATGATTAACATAAACTAGGAATCATTTTTTTATTTAAAAAGTTAAATGTCTCACACCTCATACTAATAAGGAAATAAATGCATTTTTTTTAAATATTTAACATTTCATTAACATTCATTCATTTATTTAAATTTGTATCATTTTCAAAAAGTATTCATTTCGTTTATTTCCTAACACAAGCATAATCTCTACTCGGACAAAATGGGTTGCCTTAAATATATATTTTGATCAAAAATATTCAAATATGCTATTCTATCTCTTCACATCTACTAATTTTGAACAAAACAACGCCTTTAACAGACAAAAAAAGCGCTTTTTATTTAGAAAACAAAGCACAAGGCCATGATATTTTTTGTAACAGGAAAATAGGGAGACATGGAGGGCTTAGGTTTTACCTTAAATAGCCGGACCAGAGGACATGATCAGAAATTGAATAAATCGAGCTTTAGAAGG
Organism: Oedothorax gibbosus; assembly: GCA_019343175.1. Classification (NCBI taxonomy): domain Eukaryota; kingdom Metazoa; phylum Arthropoda; class Arachnida; order Araneae; family Linyphiidae; genus Oedothorax; species Oedothorax gibbosus. Next base: position 7,437,806 of record CM033277.1, on the reverse strand, counting down.
GAGGTAAGAAAACATTGTTTTTACAATAGAGTTGTCAATGAGTGGAATGCTTTACCAGATTGTGTTGTGCATTCGAAGAGAGTAGAAGATTTTAAGAAGAAACTTGACGGTCATTGGAAACTGGTAATGTATTAGATTTATTTTGGACCAACCTTGCTGGGCCTCTAGCCTGTTGTTGGTCGACAATTTTTGTATTTGTATAAATTACTACAAAAGAAACCGAACCAAGATATCGGGGTTTCAAATGAAGCAAAAATATTTGCTAGTGGTTTGCTTCATGGACAAATCAAATATCATACCAGTGGAGAGATAAAATCCAATTATTATTTTTTTTAATTAAAAAAATTAAACACGACCAGCATTTATATTCATAATAAGAAAATTTATCCTTAAATATTCATTATTTAATCGAAAATATTCAAATATACCATTCTATTCAATCAAACCTACTAATTTGGGACAAAACAACGCATTTAATAGACAAAACAACGGTTTTTATTTAGAAAACAACGCACAAGGCCATGAAACGACTACAAAAGGAAAAACCAAACCAAGATATTGGGGTTCCAAATGAAGCAAAAATATTTGCACGTGGCTAGGCTCCGTGGGCAAATCGAATCCCGATAGTAGACAAGCGTAGGTCGATAGTAAGGAAAGGTTCCCCGTACAAAAGAACGGCATTAGGACTTTCTCCTATTCAGTATTGTACTGCCAGTGATCAGACAGAGTACTAGTACTGGGGAATAAAAGAAGTAAGTGAGGGTTGTTCTTAGGGTGTTGTTTTTTTGAATGGGAATGAGCTGGTTGTTCTTGGGTTGGATGGAGTAGCTAAAAGGGTTGTATTGGCTTACGAAAAATTTTTTGGCATTTGATGCAAATATAATTTTTATAATATCGTGCAAAAAAACTAACTTTTTCAAATCAATAATAGTGGCAAAAGTGATGCTTTTAACGAAATCGTGTTTCAAAGTTACTTTTACGCACTAGTGCGACAAAGTAAATAAGAGCATCTGATTGGTGTAAAATTCTTTATTTGAGCGTGAAATTTTATTCGGCGGCTTTGTGATTGGTGTAAAATTCTTTATTTGAACGTGATTCTTTATTTGGCGGCTTATTTCCAAAGCCAATCTAAGAAATACTTTTTGCACGTGGTTTTAAAATAATCATTAATATAAATAATCACCTTCAAATCATTTGAACGTGATAATAAAATTATTAATAAGCCAATCACTAAATGCCAATTTAATAAATACTTTTTTGCACGTTATTATAAAAAAAAATAGTGTATGACAACACGTTGAATAATTTATACAACTCGTTTAAAAAATCCTTACTTTTCACACTGGTTGCATAAATAACTATTTTTTCAAACTAAGTGTTGTAAAATGTTTCAAAAAAAGTTTCACGATTTGGAAGATTTTTTTTAGTCTGCCGGATATTTTAACCAACACAGACTCCCCGATTCAAGAATAGATCTTGAGTTACTACAGTTAAAATATATAATTTGTGGGAAGGTTTGTGAATGAAACCTCAAAAAGAAATATAAAAAAAAATTCTAAGTGATTGCTTTGAATTTGAATCTCAAACGCAATATAAATACATCCGACACAGCATATCACAAATAAAACAAACTTGTATCAAAAATAAATACGCAATCCTTCAAAACAGTAAGCTATGAAATATTGCGATCTCTTGTCAATCGGCAACACAATCTAGTAATGACGAATATTTTGTTGTAGCTGAGGAGCTAAACCTTAATACCATGACATTTAGTTGCGTAATGCATCGAAGGTTTTTGATATTAAAAGAAAATCACAAAGGACACATACAAAAATATTTAAAATAATAACTACAAAAAACAACTGTGCTCATACAAAAACAACTTGTACCTCTCAATCGTACTAGTTAACAAATGCATTTTAACTTTGCAACGAAAGAAACCCCAACTCGATTCTGTATTTTTCGTTTTCCTGACCCAGAATCGGGAGATGTGGTTACGCGAATACGAATCAAGTTTTTCGCTACTTTCCTGAACTAGAATTGGGATCTAGGCGAGACGCGGTAAAGTGACGCTTCGCCCATTGAGTTGACATGGAAGAAAGGTCACTTTTTTTGTAGACAGTTTTTTTTTGTCTGGATGGAAGAGTGTATGGGATTATATTTCGGTAGAATTGATTAGATTATTGGGGAATCGGAGTTTCTCTAATACAGCGCAGCGTCTCGAAGTTTTGTGGTGTAACTATTTTTTCCGTTGGGAAACTTGTTTATTGGAATTATTGTTTTTTTGTTTTTCTGTGACCTTGACTGGTGCATGGTAGAACTAACTAAATGAAAATTATTCACATCTATTTTTTTAGAAGCTAAACATATTTATTTTTCATGCTATTTTAAGCTTGTTTTATATTAGTGATATTAGTGCTTCCTACTAGTGTCCATTAGAAAGTATTATTCGTTTCAATTAGCAAAACGGGGATTCCATGACTAAGAAATGTATTAAAGTGTAAATTAGTGCATCCTACTAGTGTCCAGTAGAAAGTATCATTCGTTTCAATTAGCAAAACGGGGATTCCATGACTAAGAAATGTATTAAAGTGTAAATTAGTGCATCCTACTAGTGTCCACACTGTTAAAAAAATCCCAGTAAAATTACGGGCAGGGGACGGCAGCAGAGATTCCAGCCATGCACCGTTAAAAAACACTCATGCCCATAATTTCCTGCAGCCCGTAATTTTACGAGGCAAAATAATACAATGTCAACTGTGAAATTACGGTCCTTGAATATAAGATTATGGTCTGCCTAATTACTGTTCAAGCGTAATTAAACGACCATGGACCGTAAATCAACAGGCATAATAACAGTATCAAGCGTATAACTACGGTCCTCGAATATAAGAATACGGTCTACCTGATTACGGTTCACCGTAAACTGATGGTGTGTGATATTTTAACCGTTTTCTGACGGTCTTGGTAAATTAATTGACAATGTGTTCGTAGCATCAAAAAATAGAAAGACAAAGTAGCAATTTCAACAAACATTTAATTTATTCATTGAAATTACACAAGTCAAACAATTTTCAATAATAGTATATTAACTTAAAAACATAGTAAATCAACACACAGAAAGAGTACAGGGAAAAAACTCTTCAAAGCATAGGAATCTGTCATGCACCAGGCCTCTTTGGCGGCAATAGCAAATCCTCGCCTAACCTGGTGTAAGGAAACCTGTTTCTTACTTGGTTCTTCTCTCCCAGCAACCTTAATTCATGCAAGACAGAGTCCCATGTTTGTACCACGAGAGAAAAAAAACAAGAAAGAAACTGGTTTCCTTTAGCCAATGTCAGCCAAGCAAACCAGATTACGGGAAGATTCCTAATCAAAGTATTCTCCCTCTCGACTTCACAAATTAAAGTATAAAATAACTAACTAAAAAACAAACATCTAAGTCTTACACTTGCAGGTATAGCATGGAAATAAATTTCTAGAACGAAAAAACATCCACACACATTTATAAAATATTATTTTAATCAGTTAAATAAATATTTGAACCATAAATGTAATTAATAAAAAATCTGAAGAATTATATGAACTAAAATTCTTACTAAGTGTATTTAAAGTACACCTTGTAAATTATTTACATTTCATTATAATTTAGCAGCATTCACAAAGATAGAAACATGTTTTGTTTCTTCACGCGGGACCCCCAGTGTTTAGTTCCCAAGCATGCTTGGTACTCATTTTATCAACCCACTTAAGAGATGAAAGGCTGAGAGAATTTAAAATAGTAAATCTAGATATGTAAAAACACACTATATAATAAGCTTTACAAAATAATTTTTGTAGGCAAAGCAGAAATAATAAATAAATTAGTTAGCAACAAGCTTCTTCAAATTTACACTAGTGTGGAACTGGACTCTTCTTGTTCTTATTTGGTGCATTAGAACCTTTTTCAGGGATATTTCCACGGGAAACCCTACAAATGAACAATAAATATAAATATCCATTAAGAATCACGCAAGCAAAAGAATCTGACACATAATTATACAGATTGAAATTTTGAAATTGTGTGTGAAACTTCACAAATTAAGGTATGCATTAATCTTACAGTGGTTAAGTAGAGTTTATTAAAACCTTCTATCAAAATAAAGGACAGCATTGTAATTTGGTTTTTTGTTTTATATTTAAAATGCTGGAAATCAGATTATTCGCATATTATAATGAAGAATTTTTAAAAAAAATATATTGTTAATTATAAATATTTAAAAACTGACGACTCACCTAGCTCACAAAATTTTTATGGAACAAGAATGTTTTTATAATTTTTTAATTGTCATTTGAATATTAGTCATTTGATAAAATAAATTCTATTTTAGATGGTTGTACTACCTCAATCTTATTGAAACTTATAAATTAAAATAACTATGTGAATTAGATTTATTTATGATTTATTATTATATACATTATAAACAATAACTAAACAAACTATTAAGCCTTTTTGTGATACAGCTTTTTATTATTCTATAAGACAATTGCTTTATTTCATATAATCTATTTTAAAATGTGATAAAAGAGAATGTGTTGAAAATGATGAGATAATAAATTTATAGAAATAAATTCATTCAGATCAAATCTACAAAAAAAATGTATAAGAGAATTTTTTTTATGTATTTATCGAATAAGTGAAAATGCACAACATACTCAGTAATTCTTTCGCAAAACAACAAACTTAGGAAATAAATTTTAATTTAAATTACCTTTTGCATAAATTATGAAATATCAGGGTGATCTTTTAAATGTTAAACATTCTGAAGCAGAAATGTGCTCCGCTTGTTTTCATAAGGGTCACCTAAAACAAAATAATAAAAAAATCAAAATAACATCTCTGCAAGAACTTAAATAATTCTACAGCGCTTGCTGCCATGCTACATGGTTTTTACTACCAGGACAGCAAACATTCATAGCCAGTGTTTTAGCTGCGATCTCTGTTTTAAGTAGTAGAAGTGGAGAAAAATAGGTGGGGGATGCCCACAATTTGGTTGAAAGTGCCTCCTAGCACTCCTCCCTCCTCTTGAAAAGTTTTAGATAAATGCACTTATTTTGCTCTTGTTCAAAATATTTTAGTAAATATTATTATTTATAATAAACTTTAAACAAAAGAGAGAAGGCTAGGTCGTTACTTTTGTTTTTGAGCTCTTGCAGAATGAACTATAATAGTTGTGCTGATAAATGAGAACTGAAATTATGATGATTAAAAGCTTTTGTTTTTTGTTGAGTGAAAAGCATCTAAAAAAACAATATATAAAAAGGCACGTCACACTGTGTCTACCCACACTTCTCAGCACTGCCTTTTTTAAAAATGCGAAAAGAAATCACATTTTGTGACACATTGTTTGACATCCACTCTTTGATCCATCCATCATATTTGCCCATCCTCAAATGGGAATCCCAAACTCAAGCAACTTTAATAAAAAAAATTACCAACACGTGATAATATACTTTAGGGATTTACACTTAAATTTAGATATATAAGAAAACACACACTCACTGAAGGAAGCAATATAAAGGCATATTTTCATTTCATCCTCCAGAACATGTTCTGAACTTGTTTCCTCCTTAAAAATTAAAATAAGAGAAATATGAGTATTAAAAGAACAAACTATAAAATAGTACTTAAGATAATTTTTTGTTACAAAGCGATTAGGAGTGGGGAATAGTATAGCTACATGTTATTGAGAAACTACGAAAAAGCATATTTTTTTAAAAAAGCTAACTTACCAGACCTCTTCAAATCTAGAAATGTAATCGGACGTTCAAAAATCAAACCTACACATAAAATGAAACTGAGATGACTAAAAAACATTACAAAAAATAACTTACCAGCTGTCTCCAAATCTGGAAAAAAATAACGGACGTTCAAAACTCATACCTACTTGTCAAAACGGAAGTATAAGAAATAACGAAAAAGCATTAAAAAACAAATACCATGCACATAAAGCCAACGTCACTTACCTACAATCCCATGCAGGTATTACCAGCACCATCTACCCAAAATTTCGCCATAAAATACCCTATCATCAAAAAAGTTGTTCATCGCCCTCTACAAAAGCGCCAAATCCCTTGGCGACAGAAGTACCGTAGAATTAAATTAACTAAAAAAATTCCAAACAAATTTTTAAAAAACCTAAAAAGGTTATCACTAACACAACTGCCTTGCATTAGTTCATACAATCAATCACTATCTATTTTTACATTAAAAACTATTATAAAATCTGAATTGCTATATGTTTTGAAAACAGCAAACTTGAATGAACGCCAACAACATTTTGATTATTGATTAATTTTTCCACTTCCACACTTAAAGTTTAAAAACAAAATTAAGGAACTTATTTTGTGTAATAGTTCTAAATATATAAATTTGTTTAAAACAACAATTTTATGCTTGTTGAATTTTTAAAAAAATAGATTGACTAATAATCACAACGTTAATAACATAAGGATGACATTTTTAAAATTAACTTTGACCCTGAATTTTGTCAAAACAATAAAATTATATTTAAAAAAAAAACTATACTAACATTCATGAAAGTCATTTAATTCTGAAAAAAAAACTTGTCGGTACATAAGACACTCACCAAAATAAGATGTTTAAAATTGAAGACCCATTTCTACTTCTCCCGGAATTGTGCAATTACTTCAGAATCTATTATATTCATAAAAAATAGGGGTGATTGTAAAAGGTATTGAAACATCAAAACTGTTGGGTATCTATGTAAATATGTCGCATGCAAAATATGAATTAAATAGCAATAAAATTTTCAAATACATTTCATAGTGCTTGAAAGATATTTTCAAATTTTCAAGCTAACAAAATATTTTAAATATACTTTAACTAACTTTAGCTCGGAACTTATTTAATTCTTTAATTTGTTATTCAACTGCGCATCTAATTTACGTAATTTATTATCGTCTGAATCTCCAGTTTTTACATTAAATTGTTAAATTCTTTGCATTAAATGAACAGTATTTAATTCAGTCGTTAATAAGCTAAATGTTTATCGTAAATGATTGCCTTAAGCCTTGTCCAACAACTTTTAGAATCTACATTCTAATAAGTTAGAAATAAATACGATTTTCAATGTTCTTCTAGCGACCATTGAATTTTAGAACTAATCAGAATATTCAAATAAAAATCCGTAGAAGATATTAAAAACTTAGAACGATGTATTTACATTAAATTCTATTTGCAAGACCAAGAATTCTTTTCTACCAAAACATCAGCTCTACAAAAAATGTTCTGACCAGTGACCTGCATAGACATATAATTTCTTATTTATATTTTAAAATAAATTTTAACAATCATTGAAATATTGCAAAATAATAATACATTTCAACTAAAGAAACACCAAAATTTTACTTACTGTAAATTAGCATTATTTCTGCAGTTCAAAACCACACCATCAGAATTCAGAAGACGAAACGAAACTTCGTTGGTTGGTTGGTGTTGTTTTTACCGGGTTGAAAAACGTTACGGTTGCAGTCGGTTATTCTGAAAACCGAAAATGAAGGATTTTCTACTGGCGGAAGTAAATTTACGGCGTTTTGCAGTAATTTTGCTAATAGATGGGCTAACACTGTAAAAATACGGGGATAACCCTTATTTTATAACAGTTTAAGGGATATGGCCGTTTATTTAGTGGGTCAGACCGTATTCAATCGAATACGGCCCTTGCCCGTAAAAATTGAAGGGCAAATGACCGTAAATTTTACAGGTTTTTTTTACAGTGCAGCAGAAAGTATCATTCGTTTCAATTAGCAAAACGGGTATCATTCGTTTCAATTAGCAAAACGGGATTCCATGACTAAGAAATTATTAAAGTGTAAATTGTGCATCCTACTAGTGTCCAGTAGAAAGTATCATTCGTTTCAATTAGCAAAACGGGGATTCCATGACTAAGAAATATGCCACCTAATTTTTGTAGAAATATTATAAGTATTTAGAAAATTATATATGATGGACATGTTTCAGGTCGTTAGGGGCAATAGAAATGCTCAATGAAAATAAATGTTTTCTGGGGCATCTATCGCTGAATCAAAGTCACCTGGAAACATAGCACCGATCTAATTAAAATATGGAGTGAAAGAAGGAAGAACTTACGTCTTCTGAAACACGCCAATCAGTCATAATTTTAAAGAATGAAAAAAAAAACTTTTAGAAATACTACATTTATAAAAACGTATCACTAATTTCAAATTTATGACATTCCTATTTGTACTTATTCATATAAGAATATTAAATGCAATCAAAATACTCCCAACACAAATTAAACACAAACATATACCAAAACTAAATAAACAATCCTTCTAAATAGCAATCTAAAAAGAAATCGCCATCGCTTTTCCGTCTTGTCGAATGGCAACAATCCCGTAATGACGCGAACAATAGCAACCGCGCCCTCTATTAGCCATTCTAGGAACATCAATCAAGAGATTCATCCATTTCTCCCATCGTATATTTGCCGCGAAACAATATTTACCGAGCCTGACAGAAATGCATTGCAGTAAACACACAATAAATAGTGATATCGCGAGCGTAGGTTCGAATGAATGGGTATCTATTTTGGAGGTAGGATAAAAAGAATTCCCTTTCAATGCTTTGATATAGATGTTTTAAATTTGATTTTCGGTGAAAAAATATGTTACGATGTATTTTTTTCGTTTAAATTTTCGTCGCACTAGAGCTACACAAAGGCTATTGTCGACATGTGTCATAATTTAGAGCCACACGCGGCCCAACCTGATAGGTACCCAAGAAACCATTTATGTAATTGGGGTACAAATTTACCGAGCCTGACAGAAATGCATTGCAGTAAACACACAATAAATAGTGATATCCGAGCGTAGGTTCGAATGAATGGTATCTATTTTGAGGTGGATAAAAAGAATTCCCTTTCAATGCTTTGATATAGATGTTTTAAATTTGAGTTTTTGGTGAAAAAAATATTTTACGATTGTACTTCTTTTCGTTTAAATTTTCGTCGCACTAGAGCTACACAAAGGCTATTGGCGACAGGTGTCATAATTTAGAGCCACAGTCAAGTGACGAGCCGACACCCTGAGTAGGTGCCCAACGAAACCATTAAGGGTGACATTGTACAAATTTACCGAGCCTGACAGAAAGCATTGCAGTAAACACACAATAAATAGTGATACTCCGAGCGTAGGTTCGAATGAATGGGTATCTATTTTGGAGGTGAGATAAAAAGAATTCCCTTTCAATGCTTGATATAGATGTTTTAAATTTGATTTTCGGTGAAAAAATATTTTACGATGTATTTTTTTCGTTTAAATTTTCGTCGCACTAGAGCTACACAAAGGCTATTGTCGACATGTGTCATAATTTAGAGCCACAGTCAAGTGACGAGCCGACACCCTGAGTAGGTGCCCAACGCAACCATTAAGGGTGACATTGTACGCAGCTGTGGGTCTTTGAAACATATTTAACGTGTACTAACTCTGCACGGGGTATTCTTCGTTGGACATTTTTAACTGCACGGGTCGTTTAGGTCCGCAGTTATTTGGGCGATGCCCGGACCCGAACCTGAGAACTCCTGCATGCAAGTCGAACGCCTTAACCGACTGGGCTCCTCAGTTTCCTTTTGCGCGATATATTTTGCATTTGAAAACAATTTTGAAATAAAAATATATGAATTTCAAGTATCAAATATTATTTGGCTAAAGAAACAATATTTAATTTTGTTTTTATTCTTTTAGACGGATCGAAGTCGCACTAAAGTTTCACTTGTACTTTTTTTATGAAAGTAATTGTAAACCGCTTCAAAATACAAAACGTCACATTTAAGGAGGCACTTAAAGGACCTTTTCTTTCTTTAGTACCTTTTTAGCGGCAATGCATACACTCTTAAAACAAACGAGCGGTTTTAACTCAGTCTGAGAAAATTTCCACTCCTTTCCGGTGGCGAAAATGCACTACCCCTATAGGAGTGGATTTCACTCTTTTGTTTTAAGAGTGTAAGTACTCTGTACTGGTTACTCAGGTGTCACTACAGTTTCATACAGTTTAACTTGCCCCCCCCCCTCTGCCTACCTTAAATGAAATCCTTTGGGTTTTGATTTCACAATTGAGAATGACCGCATTTGAAATTAACGTACACTGACCCCATCTACACGCAGCATTTTTTTTTTGTTAAATAGTACACTAGCCTTGATAAACACGGGTGTACCATTCATAACTGTGTAACTGTGACTTGTATATTATGTAAAATTTGCTTCTTAAATGACGCCTTCAGTACAAAAAGAATAGGCCCCTAAAATTTGTAATCTGTATTTCCAAGTTTTGGATGGGTGTTGATCTGTGAGTGTATCAGAAATTCTTTCTTTATAGATCAAGATTTGGGATATATTTTTTTTAGAAATCCATTCAGAGCATGACATCATATTACAATGCATTTAATCCCATTTATTCTGGGATCAGCTAATCAAAAAGCCAAAGTCAACGCCTATTCTAAAAAAATATATAGACCGATCTATAAATTAATCTTCGAAGTCCTATTAATCGGTCCTATTACTATTATAATGTAAAAAACTCAAAAGTTCAAACCTATTATTTGATGTAATTTAAGCTCCATCCACAAGCTAATGAACGTTATTTCTTCATTAAAATGTCGACTAATTGCAATAAATTGGAATTGAGACATGAAAATGACTTTGAAAGACTCAAACTATTTCCCTCGATCATTAAAAGTATTTAACATCTGAAACCAAATTAATTTCTCGATTTTTTTTAATCCAATGTTTTCCTTTCAAGACAGCAATCGCCATTATAAAATCATAAATGAATTTCCCGAAATGACTTTCAAATGTCCTTACAAATTGCTGCCATTAAACTGCGCTTCCATCTTTTTTAATTGCTGCAGGAAAAGACTCGATTAACTGAATCGAGATCGTTACTTTCGATTTATCAAATAATCGATTTATCAAATGAATAGATAGCTTAATTTTAAAAAGAGGGTTAAGTACGTTGGAGAATTACCAACTACGATTCTTTTTTTAATTAGTTTAGTGAAAGAAGAAGCTAAGACGGAAATCCTCTTATTTATGTGACCCTTTTTTGCATTTAGGATTTCGAATAATTGATTTAATACGAAAGATTATTTCAATATTTCGTCACGTAATCAATTTTTTTCAGACATTTCTTTTCGATAGAAACCTAAGAACAAGTTAAGGGAATTCGGTAGTATCGGTTTAAGCTATACCAATTTACCTGCACAAATGTTTGAAGGGTACAGTTGCAAAACTCGCATACTTCAATATAGATTTAAGATATATGGTCCGGGACCATTATTGGCAATTTAGCCTAATTGAGTTAACCAATGTCAAAAGTCGCCAATGAAGAGGCCGGCCCCAATGTCTTAGTTATACCTTTGAAAATGAAACTTTTTTGAAATTAAACACTTTAAATAGTTGTTCAATTAAACTTTATTTATTGCATTTTGAAATAAATATATTGCTATTAACCTGACAAAGTTTAGTTTGTTTCGAAACTATCGTTAAAACTTTCAATAAAGTAAGCTGATAGTTCTTGTCTAGTTTCAGTAGAATATTTTTTTTCAGCTAAACGGAATTTTATTGAATATAAATTTAGTGCTCAATCAACGCTAAAGCATTGCAAAAGAAAAGTATTTCATTGTTTAACAAACTTGTGAACATTTTGTAATAAAGACACATTTCCTAAGGGGATACGGTACCCAAAACATTATTTCTAGAAATAATAACATTAACTTGTAAATTATAGTGGTTATATGTTCACTAAATAACAGCACTATTATAAACTTGTTTTGTTTTACAAGAGTTTCATGTAAAAAGTCCAATTTGGTTTTCGCTCTTTCTTTCAATTTGAGATTTTTTGTTTGTTTTGGACTATTTGTTAGACGGCATGGTTATTTAAATGTGATGCTACAGTTAAAAAGCATATGCATTTTACAAAATCACAAAATTACAATTTAGAATTCAACATTAAAACACAAGTAGGTTGTAAAACTGTCACTTACCGCTTCACCATTTGTGTTTAACAGGAATACGTGCCAACACAACATTATCTATATTGAACATTTCACGCCTTGGCTGCATCGTAAAAGCAGTCGAAATTCAGATAAAAGTAATATTCCTTTCCCTTTAGATAGTACATTCTTTTTCCCCGTAGTGAATATTTATCTAAATATCTCGATTCGATTTAGTTTTGATTAGTTTTTACGAGTATGGAATTAGAAATTATGGTTTTTATTGTAACAAATAAACAAATTACATTCATTTTGAGTTTTAAAACATGTTGTATTTGTTTAGTTTAATGTGATTAATTATACGCCTGAGCCAAATGGTCGAAATTCACTATATGGTTGTTATATAATTTCACAAAATATAAATTTGTCTAGCTTAATAAAAGAAACGATATTTACAAGTAGTTCTTCATTTTCTTATAAAAAAGTCAAAACCAATTTTCAAAATTTATTTAATAAATATTTTATTTTATTTCAATTTTCGAGTAAAAATGCACAAAACTTTATATATTTGTGTTTTTTAGTAATTAGTTTTGTTAAAAACTTCAATGAATTTTTAAAATGGAAGTAGTACATGTTTAAAACGTAAGTGGATTGTATTTGTATACTGACAGATCACAAAAAAATTATAAATTATTTTATTATCAACATTTAACTAAAAAAACTATACATAGTAGACCTTATTCCATGCACAATTTTGTGCACCTATTATATAAGAATACAGGTTAAACATTTCAAAATTCTAACTTAATTAGCAAAAAGTCTCAGGGATTTAATACACACAAGAATTGAAAAACGTGAAATAGAGAAAACAGGTTGAAAGCAGACGAAATACGTATTCAAACTTATAGGAATGACTCCAGGAAATATTCAATAACTCTTTTTCTACAGAAGATATCATTATGAAACTTTCAGTAAATGTTCAGAAAGATGTTGTAAGTAATAAGAAGTAACAACTGAAAAATCGATAGTTTGACCAAATTTTGGGTACCGTATCCCCTTAAAGAAGCAAATTTAAAAAGCTTTTAATGTAATATAAAAAAATAAAACTGAGCATAATAATGTCTTACATTAAAGTACTAGTTAACCTTTTATGATAGTTATTATTTCCACCAATTCAGGCGTGCAGGCGAAAATTTCGGAAGTGTTTCGGCTGTCGTCCGGAACGGAAAATTTAAATGTCACCCGTCAGAGGCTCCATGATTTCGGGAACGATCTTGTAATTACTTCAAAGGACAGCCCTAAATGTTCTTTATTACTTTCCTCCCTATGCGAAGTTTCCGATCAAGGGTGTAGAAACGCTTAACATTTTGTTTTTTATTACCACTTTTTAAATGAAATAATGAAGAGTTTAATCAGATTTTTCACAGAATACATCGCATTTTCAAAGAACTTTGTTACGTGTCTAGGATCACGAGTATTAGCTGCCACACTCCGTTTGTAACGTAAAAAGTGGAAGCTTTTACTAAGAATGTATACGTGTGTCTCAAAACCTATAAATTTTAAAAGAAAATGCAAAAAGTTAAAAAAAATTCGGAGCTTAGAACCTAGTAATAATTAAAAATCAAATAATAAATAATTTGAAGTTTTTCAATTATTAAAAGAAACTACGATTTTATATAAAGGAGTTTGGAGTGACTTCATACTGTACAACACAGAACTTTCATTTTTTAAGTAGACATAAATTAGTATTTTCATTTTAGAAAATTATTAATGAATAATGACGTTTTTATCCATAAATTATTTTAATGAGATTTATTTTTATTTTATAAATAAAGAAAAAAGTTTTTAAAAAATCATATAGTTCAGTCTTGAAGGGGATAGATATTTTTAATGTTCTTGTATGTCGATATGAAATGTTTTGATTATTTTTAAGAATAATAAAATTACATATTTATTCTTCAAAAAACAAATAAACTTAACAAACTAAAAGCGATAATTACCAAATCAGAAACAAAAAAAAAGAAAAAGGCTAATTTCGACACGTAAAAAAATAATGCAGAACTGGATACTCTGTTTATGTCTTTTTTTTCTGAGACACATGGATTTTGTGGGAAACCGGTTCTACATGTCATTTGTAATGTAAACCTACTTTTAGGTTAGAATGATACATCATAAAAAAATCAGGATTTTGGAGTGACAAATCTTGCAAATTATACTAAACACATTTGCTTGTTACAAATTATCCGGAATAGAAGATAACTATTATTGGAATAAACCTCATCAAAAAAATTATCCTATTCACTTCTTTGCTTGTTACAAATTATCCGGATTAGAAGATAACTATTATTGGAATAAACCTCATCAAAAAAGTATCCTATTCCCTTCTTTTCTCGTTAGATATTCAGAATAAAAAATATAACTTTTTTTTCCTTTTTTTAATAAAAAAGTGAAGCATTTTGGGCAGCTGGCACGAAATTTTATCGAGTTGCTGTTATCGAAGCGACGTATAAAACATTCAAACTTTATGCACTTTTTTTCCTATTAAACATTACAGTTTTTTTATGCTAAGATTTGAGCTATTAAGGAACACAATGTAAGTTTATTGGGGGTTCAATGACTACGAAGCTTTTGACAATGATGGTCGTCCTTTCGATGGAAACAGAAGTTTAAATATAGTTTTCTTTCCTTTGGGTAATAAAGTGGGTTACAAATGTTTCATATTGGATATTGGATTATAATAAACTCATTAATTATTAACTTGTTTTAAAATGGATTGCAATTTCTGCAAATTCTTTAAAAAAACTAGGGGTGTGTAAAACTACAAGACTGTCAATTTTCAATGAATGGTTAAAAATATTTTAAGGTAATAATACTATACCATATAATGTAATTTCAATAACTTTAAAATCTAAAAACTTCTATGACAGTTACCATTTGCGCAAGCGCGATTTTATCAAAAACCTTCTTTTATGCCGTCCGACAGACATTGGTAATTATTGTAAAACATTTGAAAGTAGGATCTCTCTTCTATTACCAGCAATGCCTGTAAAGCCAAAAAATTCTACGGCAGTTACCCTTTGCGCATGCGCGATTTTTTGAAAGATTTATTATGACCAGTAACTCGTGTTCCAAACCAGTTTATCGGAATCGGCACGATCAAAAACGTGTAGAAAACACAAAATTTCCATTTCGGAGTTTCAACCCAATCTCAATATTTTCATTACTATATATTTCATAATTGAAAAATTGAATTGGTAATGGAATACTAAGTAATAATGAGTAGTAATTGATAATTGAATTGGTAAGTAATAAGTAATAATGAATAGTAAAATAATGCGTAAACTGTTTTTTTTTAATCTTTTTTTTGTTTAACCGACCGTTGGTTTTTTTGGGCATGTGAGATATACTGATTTTCACTACCAACTTGAAAATTTTGTGTTTATATTTATCATCATGTTAATAAGTTCCATTAAAATCAAAACTTGTATTCTAATTTTATACGGTGACATATTTTTTTTTTCTAAAATAAGTACCAACGTGCTAAAGCCAGTTCCCTGAAAACAATAGAACAAATCTATTTTTTCCTACGTTAATTATCAACGCAACAATACAATCAAAACAATTTTCTTCTTTTACAAGTATAAATGCATTCAACCTTTGAATAGAATTCTTACACGCGTCCTAAACAGCCCCTTATGTATCCAACATCCCTTCTAAAAAACGCCTCCATAAAAAAAAGTATTTTCATCTTCAATAACTGAGCATTCTTTAACTGCTTTTTGTTACGTAAACCGGATATTTTTGGTGTTGTCATTAAGCAACATACGCAACTTGGAAACATTTTTATGTCCATAAAAAAATGTTTTGCGGTGGGTGGACCTTAATTAACAAAACACTAATTAACCGAGTAATTAAAGTAAAAATGCTTCCCCGCTACAAAAAAAAACAATATTGTTTTTTTATGCTAGAGAATGTTTTTAACCTTTTGTATTGAAAAAATAATAACGTTCGTTGTTATTAAAGAAGAATCACATGTCAGCAGTTTTTTAGTTTCATCTAAAAGATGGAATAAAAAGACACTTCCAAAAAATGTATGATTTATGATTAAAAATTTCTAAAGTTTTTAGAACCACATGGAGTTTATAATTTTAATGAATTCTTAATTTGTATAAATGAAGTATATCAAATGTAAGAAAGATATGCCTTTTTTTTTAAATCGGAGTTTTTTCAAACCATCATTATTTTTTATTTGTTTCTTAGAACTTTTACAATCGTGCAATCCATCTGTAATTTAACATTTTCAAACTTTTCATTTTTTGTGTCTTCATTGTATTCTTAATACTTTTCAATACTTTAACAAATAACGCTATTTAGATTGCACAATAAAACTGCTTTTGTAGCTATTTTCTAAGAAAAAAAATTAAATTTTTTTCACCATTATGTATGAAAATTTTGCAAATTCTGATACATACACATTTGATTTTTTAATTATTTTATGATCATTTTTTAATGATTACTTCATTAATTGCATTCATTTAAGTTTTATTTCGTTATTTTTATTATTATTTTATCTTGAGAACCGTTGACCACCTACTTAATAAAATGTCGAGGTCCAGAGTTCTAAAGTTGTGGAAGATATAGGTAGTGTTGGGTGCCTGCTATCACTAGGCTAGGCACCACCGTTTAACTGTAGATAAGAGTTACTAAACCAATATTATGTTGCAAGTAATTCATTTTATGTTAGAATAAAACAAGTAGGTTTGTAACAGAATCTGTCACTTAACCCGCTTCCACTCAACAGTTGTGTTTAACAGGTAAAAAAACTCCAAACACAGCATTAATTCTATATTAAACATTTACATGCTAAATTTGGCTAGTTTTATTTATTTTATTTCGAAAAATCAATAATTATTACTTATCGTTTGTAAAAATTAATTTATATTTCAATGAATAAATATGTAATATTCCTCACTTTTAAATAGAATGAAAATATTTCATATCAAAATACAAAGAATCTCGTAGTGAAATATATTTGACGTCATTTCAAACTGATCGATGTCGCAAAAATAAATTTATTTTAATTTATTGTCTAAAAGAATTAAAGTTTCTCGGGCGATTGTTGCTAATGGCAATGGTGATTTAATTCTAATAAAAATGGCGTCCTATGCTTTTTAAATGAATCATTAAATTTTGCAGTTTTTTAAATAATTGAAGTACTTCGAATTCGAATTCTTTTCTGAAATTTTCAATGTATTCTAATTCCAAAGCGCTGAATGTTTTGACGTATCGCACTTGTCCATAGCATTTGTAGTTTGGGCTATGAAAATGGGTGACAGACAGACGGACTTGAACGATTATAATACCTTCCAATTTTTACGTTATAAACGTAGTGTGGAAGCTAACGATGGGAAGTTAAGAAACATATTTCTGCACTATTAATCCGACGAAATATAATTATAATTATATTTCGTCGAATTAACAGTGCATAAATATGTTTATTAACTTCCCATTTTTTATTCTTAACAGAAAATGAAAAAGTTAAACTGTTTTTTGGTGTAAGGGAGAAGATGGAATAAAAAAAACCTCTCTACACTTGTTGAGCACTAAGACTTAAAACGGCGATTTAATAAATATTTTAAATGTGATCAAAATGCAATCAAATTACGAACAAAAATCATCACAAGAATCAGTGAAAATTACAATTATAATCTCGAAAACTGTCAACAAGATTTTTCGAACAAAAAACAATTTGACTTCCAGCCATGAAATTTTTAATTATTTGTTGTGTATTTCAAAAACTTCACGAAAACAAAAAAAAAATTCCTTCCATAAATGTCATTCTCTACATATTCTCTTAACAGGATTTTCTTTATACTCGTGTTTTAAAACTTAAGATTTTTCAGTTGACTGAAACGGAAAAAAAAATGAATGAACGTTTTCTCAGACAGAAGAGCAGACTGAAGACAACCAAACTCTTTTCTGACTGGGAATATAATTAGAAATTATTTCCGTCTGCTTTCACTGTTTTTGGATGTTATATTTATATTCGTTAAGTTTTCCATGGGGATTAGTGACTATTTTAATTATATGAATTGTATTATTCATCCTATGGTACGTGAGTAGAATGAAAATGAAAATGAACGTTTAACATTTAGTTTTAAAAAAATCAAAAGATAACATTTAAGTTTTTTCATTTGTGTTTTTAAAAAGTTAAAAGGTCAACGATCTGGAATATATTTCAACGTTTGCACATTATAATAAATATAGGTCTTATGAAAGTAAAAAATTACCTGATAAATTTATTTAAATGAAATAATTCAGTGGTATATATACTTATACAAAAAAAATGTAATAAGAAATTATGGTTTATAAAGTTTAACTAAATAATTAAAGAGCTTAATGGTGGAAGAACGAGCTTAAGTGACAAAAAGGTGAAAAAGAGAATAGATCATTTTTAAAATTTTCCGTTTTCACTTAGATACGTGAAAAACGCCTCTAACAAAAAGTAAAAACTATGCTTAGCTTAAAGTTTATGTAGAAAGTTTGAATCTTGTTATCTTTATATATAAAATGAGGCAAAAACATGTTCATTGACGAAAAAAAATAATTTTTTTATCAAAAATATCACTTTGCACTATTTTCAATTATGACGGCGTTCGCCAAACGGCCCTGTGTAGCTCTAGTAAATCATTATTCAATTCAACTCGATGGATAGAACATTGAACTCCAAATCAGAAGGTCTTTTTGTTTACAAATAGCTCAAATAATCCCTTATATGTATTTTTAATATGAAGAAACTTAAATTTATGAAAAGATACTTACTTTTTAAAACATTTATTAATTTATTGCTTTTCGATAGTTATTGAATAAAACAATTTTATATGTTTACGTAACACGCCATTGTACTTAAAAACACTACATTGTAAAAACTGTGTAATGAAAACATTGCGTGCAGCGTAAAAGAAAAATGTTATTTATATACTTTTAATTTATTTGATAGCATATCTAGAGTATTGTATTGGAAAGAAAATCTTATGATATATTTTTTTCTCTTTCAGAGATATTTTTTTAAAAATTTGTTGGTGCATTAATCAGGATTATTTATTTAATTTTTTTAAATATTTTTGTAGCGAATTCATTTAAGTACTTGGAAAGTAAACAAAGAAATTATAATTCATCACTAAGTAATTATTTAAGGTTTCAAGAAATGTTTAAGACTATCAGATTAAATGTAATTTAGATTAAAACATTGCAATATAAATTATTTTATGCAAAAAATACTTTTTATAAATATATAACTAAGGTAATTCTAGTTATGATTTTAATTACTGTTAAGTGTTGTAGAGCATGTAGTTTTCTGTTTAGCCAATTTTTTTTTGTAATACAGCTTTGAGACAAAATATTTTTGTTATAGATAAATATTTTAACATTACAAACATAAAAGGGAAATAAATAATAATTTTTAAATGAGGAAATTATTGTGAATAAACTAATAAATAAAAAATATATATTATAAATAAATTATTTAGATAAGGATATTATTAAAAATAAATATTTTAACATTACAAACATAAAACTTAATAAATCTTTTTTACAATTAATTACTTTTACTTCACATAAAGTCTTATACAATTTGTTTTAGCTGTATCCATGACACAAATTCTTTATATTTTTGTAAACACATTTTAAAAAGACCTTTAACCCTTTCGGTTCCAATGACAATTTGGCATCATCATTTTAGAATTTTTTTTTCTGATCGTCTATAGCCATTTATGATATCAAAAAGCACATCATTCGATTCTTCAAACTTTTTTCTATTAGAAAATATTTTTTATTAATCCCAATAGATGTCAGCCCTATTATTATTTTTTAATTATGATCAGAAACATGATGATGCCAGATGGCATCACTGGGACTGAAAGTGTTAAAACAAACAATTCCATAGGGCCGTAGTGAGCCTAGTGGTCAGCGTCTCGGTCTCGGGATCGGAAGGTCCTGCGATCGAGTCCCGGTACCACTGAAGACCTACCGAGTATATGCGGAGTACGTGCTCGTTAAATCTGTTGGGTCCGAAAGTCCTCTAAGTTCCCATACCAAATCAATACCTCTGGGGGTGACAAGCCAATTCTGGGGTCCTCTAGTTGGCCTCTGTCTCTAAAAATTAGATGGATCCACTTATGTGTGTTGTCTGTTGTGTCTGTCTTACTTGACGAAGGTTTATAAGAGGGTCGCTGACCAAGCACAAAAACCTGAATATATGTCTACCAACCAACAATTCCATAAAAGAATAAATATAAAACAAGAAACATAAGTATATATAAAATAAATAAAGCAAAATAAAAGGAAAAGTGCTACAGCCCCAAAATGGTTTCCGATGCCTTCCGTTTTAAGCGTTATGAAGAGATCATTATCGTAGTTTCGGAACTTGAAAAGCGTAAAGGGGTTCTCAATTTTGTTAGCTTTCTTTTTCGAGAGTTCGGTAAATAAATGTGAAATTTATCGATACATCTAAGCGCTTGCTATGAGGGGAATATTGGGTACAATTGTACCCTGTAAGCGTTTTATCATTGCTGTTCAAGTTTAACTGAAATATGTTTTAATATGAATTGGCAATAGTTATTAATGTGTGTTAATCTGTTTAGGGGCACTGGGTAGTCTACGACAACATAAAATGATACAATTTAACCCCTTGTTTAGGTCTTTGTAGCACACTTAATATTATTTTGATTACAACCTTTTTTTTGTACAAATATTATTCAAACATTTCTACACAAGAATTGATAATTTATATTAATGTATAATGGTAATTTGTTTAGAAACAAGCACTTAAATATTAGTTGAATCAAAAAATATATGTGCGTCACTATATCTCAAGGTTAGCCCGACACGAAAACTATTTAAAATAACAAAGTAAAATTTTCACCTCAGTTGTAAGAACCTTTAAGGTACATATTAAAACAAAAACAATTAAAATATTAATTCAAAATATATCACCCTAGGGGGTAGTTCAGTAAGATGCGGATAAATGATCCAGTATCTTGGTTATACTTTGGATAATGTGGGTTTTTACTTTATATGATAGAACACAGTTACTTTGATTCTTATTAAGTTTTAGTTACCTAAGTATTATAATACACTTTGTTACGTGCATGCAATGAAGTGGTGGAGACCCAAATTTTCCAATACATGATTTCAAGTTTTAAAATAAACGAAAAATAATCAGTATCATCAAAATAAGGGATTCAAACCCAAAAATGTTTTCGAATATACAAAAAAATTGAATCGGAATATTTTGTTTGAAATGGATCCAATTAAGGTTACATTAAAATTAAAAAAAAATGTCAAGGGCCATGGACCTCAAACTTTTGAAATGCGTCTTGTAAAGATTTATTTAAAAAGAGAACAAATCATAGAGATATATTACATATAGATATATTACATATAGATATACTAGGCTAGAAACTAGAGATATACTATGCTATTTTACTTATTATATTTCTAACTAATATGGGTTGCACTTTTTCCAAATACATTTTTAAGTGCTTTTCCACCACGTATCCTTAAATTTGAATACGTCTATTCCCATTCAAATCTCAAAACACGACGCAAAAACTCATTCATCACCCAAACCCTTTCATCGAAGAATATTTAGATCCATCTCATCCGAAAAAGGATACATAAATCAGGAAACACCAAAACTGGAAAACTCCACCTCCAAATGCCATTGGCAACCGGAGAAAAGCGAAAATTAATCAGGGCCGCGTTATAAACGGGGAAAAAAATCCAGAAAATCCCTTTTCCACATCTCTCAATCTCCCTATTCAAGTGCGTAACTCGTTAATCATTCAAACGGGAAAGAGACAGAGTCGTGCCAAAATCACTCGTTAAGTTTCTATTGAAATCTTACTGAAAAAATGCGTCGGCTATGGGGGTCATATGAAGTGGAGATTCTTGGCGAGAAAGAGCCCTGAAGACGCCAAGTCGATGTTATGCGCACCAATAAACTGAAGAACCGTCACGTGACCGTTGTTTTAAACCAAGAGGCTTGTCGCTAATAGAACTCGTGCAGCTTTAGTGCGACGTTAATGTAACCAATCCAAACCGAAGCGCATTAGTATTATTATGGTTGGTTGGTAGACATATATTTTCAGACTTGTGTGCTTGGTCACAAAGACCCGCTTATAAACCTTCGTCAAGAAGGACGGACACGACATACACACACATACAAGACAGATGCTGCCATCTATCGCCACCTCTACAATTTAGACATGTCCCTGAAGGGGAGGGAAATAGTCTCCAGGGACCTGTACCCGTGGTAAACTGCGCAATGACTGACCACAGGACTTTCGGACCCAACAGATTTAACGAGAACATACTCCGCATATACTCAGTGGGTCTTCAGAGGTGTCGAGACTCGATCGCGGAACCTCCCGAGACCGAGATCTTAACCACAAGGCTCCCCATGGCAATTAGTATTATCATGCGAGTGGTGACGAAGGCCTCACAACACAATTGGTTTGTTTCAGGTGACGTATTTCCGTCCAGCTTCCATTCCTCTCTTCTTTTGATCTGTAACCTGCTTTGGTGCTCTGTTCCCTTGCGTCATTGATTAACCAAAGGCCCGAGAAAGAATTCATTTTAATCCAGCATTTTTACTGCTACTTAAGACCTGAAACATACCCATTAAGATGAAAAAATCCTCTCAGTTTTAAGCAAAAAAACCAGTAGGATTGTAACAGAATCTGTCACTCAGCCCGCTTCCACACAACATTTGTGTTCAACAGAAAAAAAGTCGCCAAACACAGTGTTAATTCTATTATAAACATTTGCACTCTAAATTTGCCTAGTTTCATTTTATTTCGAAAATTCAATAATTATTTCTGCAATAATTATTCAATAATTATTATCGTTTACAAAAATTAATTTACATTTCAAAGAATAAATATGTAATATTCTTATCTTTTAAATGAACCAAAACATTTCATATCAACATGCAAACAAAGAATTTCTTAGTGAAATATATATGACGTCATTTCAAACTGATTGATGCCGCAAAAATAAATTTAATTTATTGTTTAAAAGAATTAAACTTTCTCGAGTGATTGTTGCGAATGACAATGGTGATTTAATTGTAATAAAAATGGCTTCTTATGCCTTTTAAATGAGCATTAAATTTTGCAGTTTTTTTTAATAATTAAAGTACTTTAAATTCGAATTTTTTCTGAGATTTTCAATGTCTTCTAATTTCGATGCGCTGAATTTTTCGACGTATCACACTTACCTGTAGCATTTGTAGTTTGGGCTATGATAGACATACAGACAGACGGACTGAACGATTATAATACCTTCCAGTATTTACGTTATAAACGTAATGTGGAAGCTAAAACATAATTTTAAAAAAAAATTATAACAAACGATTTTTAATCACAAATAATATCACTTTGAATTATTTTTCTTTCGAATTTTCCTTCCAAATAAATATAGTCTATCACTTTATACTCCTTCCTCCACAATTAATCATCATTTGAATAGCTCCAAATCATTCACCAAGAGATTTATGTGGGTGTACAAATGAAACAATAAAGGCTTCACTTTGCAAACCAGTTTTCTCTTGAATCTTCTCCCAGCAGCATTGACATCTTATCTTACCTCCATGGCGACAGGACAGTAGAGAAGTCATCCACTGCTTGTACTGTGTTTTTTTTGTCTATTGATTACTATTGTGGAAATAGCGGGTTTATAAGTGATCTAAATATGTGCGGATGATTGTGACAGATTGCAGGAACTGTTTTGGATTGACAGAAACAATAGAGTTTGTTAGAGGGAAGTTTGATTTTTGAATGGGTTATGGAAAATTGACTGATTCGAAGTACATTGATGTATCCGCATACGTAAAAATAGGCAAAAACGGCTATTACTTCACTGAAGTTGCCGACCCGGCGGCGGAACGGTTAGGGAGCTAGCCTTTGGAGCCTCTGGGTTCGGGTTCGAATCCCGATAAGGCATGGATGTTTGTGTTTGTCGAGTATATGCGGAGTACGTGCTCGTTAAATCTGTTGGGTCCAAAAGTCCTCCAAGTTCCCATACCAAATCAAAACCTCTGGGGGTGACAAGCCAATTCTGGGGATCCTCTAGTTGGCCTCTTTCTCTAAAAATTAGATGGATCCACTTATGTGTGCGTGTTGTCTGTTGTGTCTGTCTTACTTGACGAAGGTTTATAAGCGGGTCTCTGACCAAGCACACAAACCTGAATATATGTATGTCTACCAACCAACCACTGAAGTTGTTTATATACAATGCATTTATGTTGTCAGTATTTAATATTTTGATAGGAATTTAAGAAGTCAGCATGTTAAGCAGCAAATTAAAATTGGGAGTTCTGCAACACAAACTTTCGTAACGACGCCGACTATGGCCTTACAACCTATGCCTATGGCCTATGTTCTTATAAACATGGCCCTGATATGATAGAGAAATATTATTTGGTTACCTTTTAATTATTTTCTTTTCACACACTTTTAACTCAATTAAATCGTTAATCCAAAATAAAAAAAATTCGCCAAACAGTGCTTTTAGCTAATAATTTTTTTCTAATTCAAACTTTTAAACGCCAAAATTAACTTTTTTCATTATTCCTCATTCGCAAATTAATAATTACTCATTATCGTGTGCTAAATTTATTTGAAATTCGAAGAATAATGCTGCAATTTTTTTTAATATATATCTTTTAACCGCCACAATTTTCCATGCTCATTAACTTTCTTTCGAAAAAATAATTAGAATAAATATTTAGTGAAATTGATGCTTTGAAAATAAAAGCGAACTTTTGCACATTTTTTATTCAAAGTTAGAATTCTCTATGCATCTTTCCTCATACATATATAATGAACCATCAAAAGAACTCTATTGTGATATTACAACAATCCAAACTCATAAATAAATATATTTTCAAAAGTTTTATTTTTATTTCAAATACAGTTTCTCGTACGTTTGACTAAATGGCAACAGTGAAAATATTGAATGAAAATGGAATTTGCATGTTTTTTCAATGTAGGTTAAATTTTAAGTAATTTAAATGTTAAATATACTTCTACTTTAAATTTTTTAAATGAAATATAGGATGTAACCTAGCCTGTTTTTTGCTTCAAAATGACGTATCCCACTTGTTTGTGCGACTTGCGGTTCGTTCTGTGAAGTGTGACCGACAGACAGACGGACGAACTGAACAATTATAATACCTTCCACTTTTTACGTTATAAACGTAGTTTGGAAGCTAAAAGGTTGAGTCTATGCGAGAATGTGGACCCTTATTATCCAGGATTCTTTCTTTTAACATTTTAGTACAATAAGAAACACGTAATAGGCATTTTTCAAGTATAGAGTGGCAACTGTTCTACGGCAATGATGATTAGGCCTCGATAGCCTTGCAAAGGCCCGTCCGTGGCCGAGTGGTTAAGCATCAGCCTAGAGGTTCAAACCTTCTCAGGAGTGCGGGGGTTCGAATCCACTTACTGCCAGTCATCCTATAAATCGGATCTGTGCTGGAAATAGTAAGAAAATCCTCATCACGGATGGGCCCGAGTACACAGGGACAAACGTGCTCGTAAATCTGTGGAGTCCAAAGTCCCGACGGTGTTAGCGTACGATGTCGCTCGAAGTTCCGTTGGGTGCCCGCTCAGGTGTCGACCTCGTCACTTGACCAGGGTTCTAAAATACGAGGCGTTATTGACTGTGTTAAAGCTCCTGAAGGAGGCTAAAATAGGCAGCCGGAAACGATTACCTTACCTTACCTTGCAAATGTGGAGGGTGGAGCTTACCACGTAATACAACTAATCACATAATCCACCAATGAAATCTAGCATCGAAAGCAGTAATGAACTAACGTCACGTAAAACAAGCTAATTAAATATCCCTGTGTATTGGAGCCTTTTTACATTAAGTATCAAAGTAAAATGAATAAAAAATTAAGTAGTGTAGTAATTATAGGAATGCATTTATCATTCACTTGTTTAAATTTTTTTCTGTGAATATATTTTACGACACAGGTAATCCACAGAAAAAATTACCTTAATGAAAAAAATAATTATAAATAAACTAATTAAAAAAACGTTTAGGTTATTGTAATATTTCACAATAACTTAATTTCATTTTACTTACATTTAAAGGGAGAAAAAGTTCAAAGTTAAAAAAAACTTACGGCTTAAATAAGCTTACCTCGAGTTATTTTTTTTTAAATCATAATTTATTAACCAGCCATTTCATGAGCTTAACTAAATGTACTAAAGTAAAGACTATCTTTTCAAATACAGATATATGTTCAAGCGATTTGCATCGCCGAATATCCTCTCAAAAATATTTTAAAAAAGCAAGTTTTTTTTTGCATTAGAAGCAGACTGGCATAAATCAATGTTTACAGAGAAGTGTATCAAATCTATTTACACCTCCCAATTTATATCCTTTGTTGGTTGGTAGACATATATATTCAGGTTTGTGTGCTTGGTCAGCGACCCGCTTATAAACCTTCGTCAAGTAAGACAGACACAACAGACAACACACACACATAAGTGGATCCATCTAATTTTTAGAGACAGAGGCCAACTAGAGGATCCCCAGAATTGGCTTGTCACCCCCCGAGGTATTGATTTGGTATGGGAACTTAGAGGACTTTCGGACCCAACAGATTTAACGAGCACGTACTCCGCATATACTCGGTAGGTCTTCAGTGGTACGGGACTCGATCGCAGGACCTTCCGATCCCGAGACCGAGACGCTGACCACTAGGCTCACTACGGCCCATATCCTTTGTTAATTGAAGAGGTCGAAACCGGAGCAGGCACCCAAAGCAAATCAGTGGCTACTGTGCACTTGTTAAGGACTTTCGACT
The DNA here is from genome assembly GCA_019343175.1 of Oedothorax gibbosus. Taxonomy (NCBI): domain Eukaryota; kingdom Metazoa; phylum Arthropoda; class Arachnida; order Araneae; family Linyphiidae; genus Oedothorax; species Oedothorax gibbosus. Next base: position 7,410,908 of record CM033277.1, on the reverse strand, counting down.
AAACAGATTTAACAAGCACGTACGTCGCAGTGTACTCAGGACACATACAAACACGTGACACAAATATACATACCCAAGCCGGAATTCGAACCAGGTTTAGTTTAGTTTAGTTAGAATTATCGTCGCACTAGAGCTACACGAGGGCTATTGGAGACGGGCGTCATATTTTAGAACCACAGTCAAGTGACGAGCCGACACCTAAGATTCGAACCAGGACTTTCTGACTGCCTGGTGGCTTACCTGATCATTCAGTCGCCTAGTCAGCATGTATTTGGAAGGGTAGGGTAGGGTAGGGTAGGTACATATATATCCCGGCTTGTGTGCTTGATCGTATTTGGATTGGTTGATGGGTTTAGACATATATATTCGGGTTGTGTGCTTGGTCAGAGACCCGCTTATAAACCTTCGTCAAGTAAGACAGACACAACAGACAACACACACACATAGTGGATCCATCTAATTTAGAGACAGAGGCACTAGAGGATCCCCAGAATGGTTTGTCACCCCCAGAGGTATCGTTTTGGTATGGGAACTTGGAGGACTTTCGGATCAACAGATTTAACGAGCACGTACTCCGCATATACTCGACAAAAACAAACATCCATGCCTTACCGGGATTCGAACCCGAACCCAGAGGCTCCAAAGGCTAGCTCCCTAACCATTGCGCCGCCGGGTCGGCTCGTATTTGGAAATAACGATGTTTTCTTTTAGTTTAAACGTTTCCGACTGTCTACTTCTAGTATCCATGAGAAACTTCAACACTGCCATATACTACTGGTAAATTTGAACCGTGGTCAAGTAACGAGGTTGACACACATTTAGGTACTCACATTAGGCTACTTTGAGTGACAAGTATGTTTACTGCGCCAGGGTATTGATCTCCTCAGATTTAATTAAAAAGCACGTGTGTGTATCTGAATATATTAAAGGATTATAAGGTGGACTGCTTCATAATTTTTTGCAGTACAAAGTCATGTTAATTATCGCTTTCATATCTTCTACACGTTTGTGTTTGAAGCCATGAAGACTACTTTCAAAACCACACCAATAATAATAACTACGATTAACAACTATTTACTTATTATAACTTACACACTGCATATTAAAAATATATGATCTATATATTTTGAGCTACCCCACTTTTACACAAACATAAACAATACCTAACTAAAAAAACAACTACCCCCAGATCGGCGTTAGTGCGCTAGACCGATTTGTTTTAATTACCAGAGAAGATTTTGTTTTGGCGAGGATTTAGTCAGAATGGCAATGCTTACAAGAACCAAATCCCCATTTGCGAGAAAATAACTACCTGCAAACACAGTCTAAGAGACTAATGCTAGTGATTCATCTTTCCTAAGCTATCCACCCCAAAGGTTAAAAAGATGTTTTTCTTAATCTTGTACATAGAGATTTTTCTTTATTTTTTTAGAAACATAGGTAAGGTAGTGTTTAGTTGCTGTAAAGGGATTTTTTACGTGGGGTTTAGCTGACACACTACATTATAACGTAAAGTGGAAGCTTTTATGAAGGCTGTGTCAGTCCGTCTGTCTGTTGCTTGCTTTCATAGGGCAAATTACAATGATACAAACAAGTGTGATGCGTCTAAAAATTCATCGCATAAAACTACAGGGCAACCTGAATATATATGTCTACCAACCAACCAACCAACTACAGGGTGAGGCAAAGAAAAGTGGCCCCGGTCTAGAGATAGGAATACGTTGAAATGCTTGGCGAGAAAAACTCTTGAAGCCGCATGAAAGCTTTCAAGTAGAAATAAAAGATTATTCAAGCGTGCAATGGTTTCACTTGACAAACCCGTTTTTGCATTGGTTGGATTGGATTAGCATCACATTACAGCTACACATGGACTATTGGCCAGTTCAGATCGTAGTGCGTCAGCGTGAGTTGCGACTGTGTGAGTGTAAGTTGATCAATTCACAGGTGAAGATGAAACTCGCAGTACAGCAGAGAGTGCTCAGTGTAGAAAATTTTATTAAAACTAATTCGTGGAAAAAATGTGACCAGTTGTTTGTTGAAGAGAATTTAAACGTGTAAAAGTGCCAAAAAAGAGTACTAGGCAACGATCAATTACGAAATGGCGTCAGCTAGGATCTGCTGTCAACAAGTTCAAAAACATTCCGAAACTGGTCTGAACGCCAGATTCTGGGTCTTGCAATCAATTTAGAATGTTTTGGTTTCGTATTAACAAAAACAGAAAGGTCCGATTCTCTACGATAAATAACAACCGAAATAATCACTAGTGGGAACTTTTTTTGATCAGAGAGCTCTACAAACCTTGTTTATATTTCATTTCAACTAGCTTTTCAAACCATAGCGAAGTTGCAGGCAAATAAGTCGCCAAACGTTTGTTTGGGCTTAATATTGAAGCGATCAATGGCTTCATGTTAGCAAACCTGTTTTTGTATTGGTTTTTGACTTGGCAACATTTCTGTCGTATTCTTATCTCCACGTTGGGGCCACTTTTATTTGCTTCATCCTGTATAAGTCATTGGGAATCTCGAATTAAAAAAACTTCAATTATTAAAAAACTTGCAAAATGTAAAATTCGTTTAAAAAACATTAATCCATTTTTAATGGCATCAATTCGCAATTGGCATTCACAACATTTACACGAGAAATTTTATTTAGATTAAATAAAAATTTAAAGGACGTTTATTTTTCATCTGTATATCAGTTTAGAATGACATTATAATCTATGTCACAAATCACCATTGATTGAACTATAATTAATCGTTGATTTGAGCTTAACTTTTTACTTATGGTACTTAAGTGCCCAAAGGTACACATTTTTGAGTACTAGAATATTAACCTTATAAGTTAAAACTAAATGTGTTTGTTATATGTTACACAACTTAGTCATTAAATTAGTATTTAAATGAACTGTAAATATTTTGGAGAATTGATGCATATTCCTAGTAAATTTTTTTCTTCATACTACAAAGACATTTTGTACTGATCTATATAGCTTTTTTTCCAATGTTTATCGTTTTAAAACATGAAGAACTCATTTTATTTTATGTAAATTAAGTCATTGAATAATAAATTACCTAATTTAAATTTAAACCAAGCAACAGCAACATGAACAAAAAAAAACCATGTACCTTAATAATGTTCAACCACAAAATTGGAAAACTACACTTTTTAGAATTCCACACAAGATTAATGCACTACCAAAAATAAAATTAATTGTGCTCAATAATGCAACAACACTTAAATTGTTCTAACACGTTAACTGTTTGAACACTATTAATTCAAGAAATGAAAAGAAAATAACATAGCACTCGTCTTTAATTGTCATCGATGAAACGTCATAATGAGTAAATGCAATAAAATCGTCCAAAATACGAAAAATGGCGTCTCAATAATTTTTTGTTTTCACTCCGTCTCTTTTTCGCATCGATAATTAAAATCGATAGAGTGTTAGTTGCTTCATCAATTAATCGGAATGCGCATTTTCTATCAAAGATTTTAAATAAAATGGTCAGTGCATTGGCGAAGCTAAGTGACCTTCGTCAGTCACGTGATTTGACCCCAAGTCACGTGGCTTACACCAGAGAAATTTTTCGAAATTTTAAAATTGTAACAATTTTAACTATTTTAAATATTGTAAAATGGATAGAAGAATTAGAGTTTAACAACGTAAAATATGTATTAAACGTATACGTAGCGAACATAAAATAAAAATATGTTCTTTTATTAATTTTTTGTGAGTACTTACTCAAGCGAGAGCATCAAATTGCCAAATGTAGCAACATTACTCGCCAAATAAGCGATTTGGCGTGATCCATCCTTGGACCTATTATTCACCCATCCTATTTAAGTCGCTGGTTTCTACGGGCGCTTTTTAACACTGCCCTAATGATAATGCGTTTTTCTTTATTTGATGACCTGTGTTTTTTCTTGTAGCTATCGTTTCTGACAATTAATTTTAATCATTATTATGGAGTAAGCTGGAGTTCTTAAATGATTTTAATAATTAATAGAATGCGCAGACATTTTTTGTCGTGTTATTTAGTATCATATCTTCAGATAATTATCTTTAGAAAATAAAGGAATTCATTTGAACTAGATACGTAGTAATCATTAATAGTCATGCTTTTATTTTAGAAGAGTAATGTATGGATTTGAAATAATCAAGTTACATCTACATATTATCTTCTTAGTAAATGTTGTACGTTAAAAATAATGCATTTGATAACAATGTATTTTAATTGGGAAAATTTATAATATATATTAAATTTTGATGATTTAGTTCTAGTGCATTGCGAATTTACTTCGTACTACTTTAAGCTTTAATGTGACTTATTTCAGACACTTATTTGAAAGACTTTCAATTGCCACTTAATCAATCAATGCATTTACAGTCCCTAAACACATTATTAGACGCACTGCAAGATTTCATGTAAAATATTAATTACCGGGTGATATTGTACCGTTTTATTATTTTAAATTGATTTGTTTTTTATTTGTATATTATCCAATCAATTACCGATTTATTTGACATAAATAAAACAGCATTAATTTAGAAAAGCATACGTTTATTAAGTTTTAAAGAAAAAAGACATTAATGTTAGTAAAAGTCAATATTAGTAGAGCCACCTTTAGCCGCTATCAAAGCTTTATTTATGCGCGGCATGCTATCAATGCAAGACTGTACTGTCTCCTGCATTTGAGGATGATGATTCCACACATAAATAATCTTATAATAAATAATTAATATAAATTAATCATAATCATAATAAATCATAACTATCTTAAAATAAATACAAATATGTAGTCTACAACAATTCTTTTAAATAAAAATCAATAATATTGTAGTTTAAATACACCATTATTGCATAAAAACTCTTAAGAAACTTAAAACTACTAAAACAAATACAGTGCGTCTAATAATTTGTCCAGGAACTGTAAGTAATTATAAACCTTATAGGAAAATTTCAATAACTTCAAAACCTAAAAGGTTATATGACAGTTACCCTTTGGGCATGCGCGATTTCTCAAGCACTTTATTATGACTTTCGTCAAGTAACGGGAACACGTGTACCAAATTTGAAGTTCGTAGCTCTTTAGTTCAAGATGTAGAGTGATTTCAGACAGGCGACAGACGAACCAATGTTCAAATACAACATTTTTTAGAATCAGCACCCTCCTAAATGTGTAGAAAACTCAAAAATCTCAATTTAGGTTTTTCGACTCCATCGCAAGACTTTTATCATGAACAATCAACGTGCAAGAACGTAACCAAAATTATTACCCAATCGAGACCTAAAATAAATGAAGAGTAAAGGTGAAAAACCGCTTAATTTCGTAGAAAACTTTCATCATCAGGCCTCTTTGGCGATGAAAGCGAGTCATCGCCTAAACTGGTGTGAGGAAATTAGTTACTTTGTTTTTCTCTCGCGGCAACCTTGATTTACGCCAGAGATCAGCGGACACGAGTCACACGTTTGTACCGCGAAAGAAGAACCGAAATGAAAACCGGTTTTCTGTCGCCAATGTCCGCCAAGCAGATACAATTACGGAACTACTCCTAAAAAATAAAGCGGTTATTCCCCTGTACTCTTCAAATATATCCGCCCTAAAAAGTTAAAATCCAGCTGTATCTTTATTTATAAAACACTATTCATTTCCAAACGCTCTATTTATAACGCTCTATATCTCCTTATTTTTAGCATTTTCTTTAATTTGTGCCATCGCTGCTTCCCAAAAATACAAAATAGAAGTAGAAAAGTGAAAATAACCCGTTTTCTTTATTATATTCATATCGTATTAAAGTCTTAAAGAAGTTAAGTCCAAAGGACTTAAAAATAAGAGCTCAAACGTAATTAGAGGAGAAATAAAACGGCTATGAACGCATGAGCGGAATCAGAAATAATGAAGTGACGAGGAAAAAGAGAAAATAATCGAGAGCTGTAAAATAAATGGAAACCTAAAAGGCACCATTAGGATACAAAAGATCATCTGAAGACTTTTTAGCTTCCCCATTCCACATTTTAATTAGGTTTTTTATGTATTGAAAAAACTGAAAAGCTGCTGTCATTTTTTCAATTTCTTAGGAGGGTGTTTCCTTATGTCGAATAGACGATTTTTTTAATAAAATTTTATTTTTGGTGTTCATAAAAACTTAAGGGGTACGGGACACTTTTAACTTTTTTTTTAATATTGCAGTTATCATTATATATTTTTTCCATAAATGTATACTAAACATACTAACACTTTTGGATAGTCAAAGGTTTTAAAAAATTATTAATTTTGTTTTAAAAAAATAAAATGTGTCAAAAAGTGACGTTTCTTATTTTTGTTATAAGTCAAAAAATTATTTATTGACAAACAAAAATTTTGCATTTTTGAAAACAAGAAAATGTACTTAACAAACTGTCTTTACCGATTGTTGTTATTTTTCAAAGTTTTTTTAAAAAAATTATTGAAATTGTTTTAATAATTTTACAGATTCACTATTTTTTTAAAAATTAATAAGTAAAAAAACTATTCATTTACAACTCTTTCCTAAAGACAAATTAAATTAATATGTTTGAAAATTTACTGTAGCAAGTTTTAGAAGTATTCTTCAAATAGATCTGAAGTTATATTAATTTGAACTTGGTAAAACATGAAAAATACCATCAATGAGAAAAATGGGTTCAAAGTTACAAAATTCAAAAACTTCATACCTAAGCTTAATATAGTTAGCTTAAAATAATTAGAGTAGTACTTAACGTAGAAGCATAATTTTGGTGTCGTTGAATCTAAAATAAGTTGAATTTTGTATTTTGTATTCGATATTTTGGACGATTTTGTGTCCCATACCTCCTTAAGGGAATTTGGAGCTATTGAACAAGCTTATAATTCGTAGTAAAATCAGCATGAAGGTCAAAAACATAAGTATTATATTAATTGAATATTAAATTTGTTATTATAGTTCTCATACTACACTTTTATAATTGGTGGGGAATTTTCTATAGTATTTTAGCTTCACACAGCGTTTAAAAAGTAAAACAAAAGGCAGTTTTATAAGATCTGTGTCCGTCCGTTTTTCAGTCCGTCCTTCACTCACTTCCGTAACCCTAAGTACAAATGTTACGTGCAATTGTGATACGTCAAAAAAATTCATCGCATTGAAACTAGAAGTTATTCAAATTGGTTCATCTGTCTGTGTAAAATATTTCTGTGTACCCAGATAACTTATTTTGATGGAATTAACTGCACGTGTGCTTTTATGTATTTTAAAGGTTTTTTTTGTATTTTTTAACTTTGATTTCTTCGTTTTATATTGGAAATCGTTCTGTTGTTCATTTTTTGGGTGAGTAGGGATATTAAATGACCACAACATTAAAATAGCATATTGAAAGTAACAAACAGGGTGTCCGTAAAAGAATGTCCGAGTTTCCAATTGTGACCTGACATCACGCCTTGTGATTTCTTCCTTTGGGGCTTCGTAAAAGATCGGGTCTACGTCCCACCCCTACCCACGATTTACCAACCTTGAACGGTAGAATTGCACAGGCTGTTGCTTCCATTACTCCGGACTTGCTGCAGATAGTATAGAAAGAATTGCATTATTTTCGTTTGGATGTGTGTCGTATCACTAAAGGCGCACACATTGAGCACTTATAGGGAAAACTAGGTTAGTTTTCCTTCAATGTCATGTATGATTTGTTATATTTAGTATAAAATAAACTCATGTAATATACCATTAAAACTAGGACATTCTTTTACGGACACCCTGTACTATTATAAAGCATTAGATTTACAATAGTTGCGTATATGTTTATATTTTTGCTGCATAGTATTTATTATCGAATAAACTCTACAAAACTAAACGCAACAAAATAGAAATTTCAATTTGTAGCGAAAATTCTATTATAAATAACACAACAATTGTATTATCTTATTGTATAAAATAGTAATTGTATTTACAGTATATATCGTATAAAATGGTAATTGTATTATAGTATTCCATAAAATAGTATTTTCGCTACGTAGTATTTATTATCAAACTTAAATTTAAGTTATACAATTAAATTCCACATCACAAAACTCAATAAAATAAAAAAAATTCATTTGTAAAGAAAAATTTCATTATAAAGAATAACATTCAAAACAGAAATTGTACACTTCTATTTCAATTACTGACAAAGTGTTTTACATTAAAATGTACTTATACAAATAAACTTTACAAAAACAAAATCTTTCATTAAAACTGCGACGTTTACTGCATCATTCCATCAATAAAACAAACTCTCAAAACAACGTTCCGTCTTTTATTGACTCTTTCGCATGGAACTCAATAATTTCAGCTATTTAAGGGAATTCTACAGACGTTCGAAAAGAGAACAATCAGCATTTGTCTCGAAGAACCTTTGGAAAGATTTCGTCGTTTTTCTCAAGCGTTGCAATACTTTTATTTTATTGCCCACTTAGGATTCTTGAAAGTTGTGTTCTTGAAAATCAACAATTTGTTTTTCAGCAAGGTTTTATGTTCTAGTGTTGATAGCTTTGTATTTAAATAAACATTTGTTTCCGTCTCTTGGTTTTTTTTAAAGTATCATTTTGATTGTTTGTTTGGTTTTGTAGTAGTTTTGTAAGAGATAACTCGATTTGTTTGATAAAAAATACATGAATACAATGAGTGGTGTTTCATGTATTTATTGGTTCTTGATTCTTTAACGAAATTTTATAACAGGAAAGAATCATTTAAGTCCTTTTGTGACAAAATACTGTTTTGAATATAAAGCAATTTTGATGTGTTTAAAGTTTCAAACATCAAGTCTTTTACTTACACACTTTTCAACAATTATCTTTATTAATTTATCCCTTCTATATTACTTTCTATAGTAATATAAATAAACATTTGTGTCTGTATTTTGCTTTTTGGAGTATCATTTTGTTTGGTTTTGTAGTAGTTTTGTAAGAGATAATTTGATTTGTTTACACACACAGTAAAAAAATATACATGAATACACTGTTAAAAATTTTGTGCTTGGTTTCACCATGATATTGGTTCCTAGTAGCTGCAACGGTTGTGTTAAACACATTGAAAAAAAAATCGTAGGATATTTTTGGCAAATGTAATTCCAACTGTCGTGGGTATTAAGTACTTCTTTTGGACTGATATTAAGTTTCTTCGACCAGATTTATTTTAGTTCTAAAGTAAATTTTGTATTTTATGTGAAATTTTTTTTATGTTTTATTGTGGGTAATGATTTTTATAGAATATTTTATTATGTTTGGATAATGTAAACTTTTCTGAAGCGGGGGCTGGGGAGCCCAGTCTATTAGGCATCCGCCTAGCAGGCGAAAGGTCCCAGGTTCGGGTCCGAGAATCGCCAAAATAACTGCCGACCTATAAACGGCCCGTGCAGTCAATGTCCGACGAATAATACCCTGTGTAGAGGGAGTGCACGTTAAATATGCTTCAAAGTCCCAACGCTGCGTACGATGTCGCCCTTAACGGCTGCGTTGGGTGCCTACTCAGGTGTCGGCTCGTCACTTGACTGTGGTTCTAAAATACGACGCCCGTCGCCAATAGCCCTTGTGTAGCTCTAGTGCGACGATAATTTAAACTAAAATAAACTTAACTTTTTCTGAAGCTCTAATATCAGCAAATTTGTTTGTGTTTTACTGCTAAAAATAAAATAGCAAATATTAAAGGTAAAAGTTTGTTTAGATGATTTAAAATAAAGTCATAGCAGTACTTACTTAGCAGTGTTTCGCATTTTTCAGCTACAATTGAAACATACTCCAAGTTTAAAATTATTTGAACTCGTTTTCTCACTAGATAAATTCTAATAAATCTGCTACTGTTGAGACCTGAAATCAGATTTAACTAGATTTAACTACAGAAAACTATTTTTAACTAAGGCCATTAGTTTAAACTATTTTACACTTGCTGAACTCAGTTCTCCCTTGCTAATACTAGATTTAACGAAATGGAATTGTGCAAATTAGTAATGCTATATAATAATATTAAAGAAAAGTATTTTGCAAACACTGCAAAATAATAAGAATTGCCATTTCATCTTATTCCACATTCCAAATGCTAATAAAAAAATTACTGGAATTAGATATTTTTGTTTTATAAGCATGTTTAAAAGGAGCGCACATTATTTAAGTAATAGTTTAGTTTAGTTTGAATTATCGTCGCACTAGAGCTACACGAGGTCTATTTTCGACGGGCGTCGTATTTTAGAACCACAGTCAAGTGACGAGACGACACCTGAGTAGGCAACCAACGCAACCGTTAAGGGCGACATCATACGCAGCGTTAGGACTTTGAAGGATATTTCACGTGCACTCCCGCCACACGGGGTATTTTTCGTCGGACATTTTTGGCTGCACGGGCCGTTTATAGGTCGGCAGTTATTTTGGCGATGCCCGGACACGAACCTGGGACCTTCCGCATGCTAGGCGAATGCCTAACAGACTGGGCTCCCTAGCCATATTTAAGTAATAGATAATAGTAAATTGGTAGTTAGGTTTACATGTCCTTTTTTTATTTTTGTTGAATGCTCTAAATTGTGCTACAAAACTTTTTTTATTTGAACTCTAAATGTTTTAAAATAAAATAGTATACCTGTGAGTATAATATTGTTACGAACTCACGCAAAAGCTATAAAAAATATAAATGCTTAAAACTATAGAATTGCCCTAAAATCAAGTAATTTTAGTTACTTAAACTGCTTTCTTTAATAAACTTTTATTTTTTCAGGACACATATAAAATGAAGAAGAAGAAGTGAAGATTATGATAATTGCGATACCAGTTATTTTTAAAAATATGATAAAAATAAACTTAATTTAAGCTATATTTGTTATGTTTTTTAATGAATGTTAATGTAACTAAAACGAAACAAACTGTGATCGTCAAAGACTTTTTAATTTTCTCTAATATTTTATCTGTGCATTCGTTTAAAATATTTATTACATAGCTAAAGAAATTTTCCCTGAATATAATATTCAACCTACACATTCATTAAATATTCATCATTTTTGACTAACAAAAAAATAATTGAGTTTTTTTTTTAATGATACTTTATTATGAACTTAATGGAATTACATCAGAGCGTTATTTTAATATAACATTTTAACTACAATATTTTCTGTTCTAAGGCGCATATAATTTATTTTATATTCTTAACATCAAAAGGAGGTAATTTACTTTGGCACATTTTACTTTTAGGGTTTAATTTTTCAGTTTTTGTGTTATATTAACATATTCTATTTTACAAAAAAAATTTGAAAAATATATAATAATAGTTAGGAATTTTTTATATATTTCTTAATGAAACATTTTAAAGCAATTTGATTAAAAGGTTATTTTTTTTTTGGTTTCCAATCAATGAAATTCAGAAAAAACGATTTCGAAAATATTTATAATTGATACTATTCGAATTGAATATTATGTAATTAACTAGGAATGCTAGAAAAACTTCGTATCTGTTTCATTCATTTTATGTTTTAGTAGTTCTTTAAAAATTTTCTTGATTCTTAGTTATTTGTGCAAGTGAATCATATTAACGGTGCATTTTGCAAAATTGGCATTTTCACATTCTCTTAACTATGACTAAGATATTGGAATAGGTCTTTTCATTTGCGACTTTTCACAATGTTAAATTCAATTAAACGATTTCGCCAATCAAAGGTACGGCCTTAGGCTTACTTTAGAGACTGTGAGTTTTGTAACTGCATATTTCAATTACAGTATCCCGGTATATGTATTTTGTTAAAACCTTGTATATATATTTTTAAGGGGGACCGGAGCCCACCATTGAAGCCCATGTTAAAATGACCTTTTTTATGTACCTTTTTATCAGAATCTATTTGATACTTTTTAGTGAAATTTTTACTAGTTGTAAAATGGATGTTTAACTATACTTTAATTGAGGCATTTTCAAAAAAATTGTTTAGTTTTTAAATTATAATTTTTTTTTAAGTGAAACTATATATTTTTACCTAAAACACATCGATAATCATAAAAAAGAAAAAAAGTAAGATATTTATAGTCAAATCCCTTCAGTGATTTTTAGAAACAAACTTCTTAAATACGTATAAAAAATTTCAGGCTGATATTTACAGTAGATTTTGAGAAAAAGGTACATAAACATTGAAAAAGTAAGTTTTAAGAAATAAACGTTTAAAGTTAACAATAGTGGTTTCTTACCTATAAAACATGACTGGATTTTACCTAAAAGAAAAGATGACACTGCTTTTATCTCTCCTATTCTACTACCTAGCAAACATAACCTTGTCGATTGCATAATTTTGGATTTGCGCCTGAAAATGTGCCATGCTGGCTCCCATGTATTGATGTCAAAGCTTAGAGAACGGTTTTGGATAATCCAGAGCAAAAAGGCAATCAGAAAAGTCCTGAACCGGTGTATGAGGTGTAAACGACACGAAGCTAGACCTATACAAACCGTTCCTGTTGCCTTACCAGAAAATAGAGTGAGAGATGCGTCTCCTTTTGAAATCAGCGGAGTCGACCTATGTGGTCCCCTTATTCTTAAGAACCAATCAAAAGCGTGGGTGGTCCTCTTCACATGTGCCGTGTACCGCGCTGTCCATCTAGAGCTGATACAGTCGCTTTCCACACATGGTTTCTTCTTGGCCTTTCGAAGATTCATAGCAAGAAGAGGAAGACCAAAGGTCATCTACAGTGACAATGGAACAAATTTTGTTGGAGCCAACACTCTTTTCAAATCTATAGATTGGAAATCTATTGAGATAGAGGCTACAACTAATCGAATTCAGTGGTACTTCAACGGTGGCGTTTGTTTAAAAAAAATTTAAAAATACTTCCAGTACTCGTAAATTTTAATGTAAGATATCGTTGAAAAGCTAAGATTTCATATTTTAAGAAACACTAATAACATTGAAATGTCATTTATGAAAATTTTTGGGGGTCTGGTCCCCCTTAAAACAGTAAACTTTGTACAGCAACAATTGCAACTTTAACATCAACATAAAGTTCAGCACACATTTTGGTCTAACCAAAAAATGCATTTTTGACAAGTAAATACTGCAGCAAATATCAAAGTATTTCAACACTCACTTTGCCCACACTCTTCGTACTAAATATGAATTTCAGGTGCAAATATTGCAAGAACTAACACCTGATTTAAACACACATTTTGATCTAACCAAAAAATGTATTTTTGACAAGTAAATACTGCAGCAAATATCAAAGTATTTCAACACTCACTTTGCCCACACTCTTCGTACTAAATATGAATTTCAGGTGCAAATATTGCAAGAACTAACACCTGATTTGAACACACATTTTGACCATATACGTCCAACGAAAATTCTAATTTTAAGATTAAATATTTCGTTAATTACCAAGATATTTAAAAATAAATTTCATCTTCAAACCAAATGATATTTAAACTGGACAAATACTACATTTCAAATTGATTTTAATTTTTCCCCACAATTTTTTTTTAATTATTTCATTGTTGTATAAAAATACAACACATTTCAACAATCAGTTCCCTCATAACTATTCAGCGAACTTGTTTGGTATATTTCAATTTCACGGGCGCAAGCGATAAAGTCGCCAAAAATGTACAACCGCCACCAAACGGAATACTTTCAATGGTAACCTTTAACGGTATACACTGAATCAATTAACTGTGTATATACTGTGTTTTATTGCCACAAAATCTGTTTTCCACCAAAGATTCTGTTTGGCAAGATTTGCGCACGCCAAATAGAAAAGTACTATTTGTCTTTAATTGATAAATCGTGCAATAATTAAAAACTTTTTTCATCACCATTTTCACTATTTTACACCTCAATTTTTTTACCGAAAAATTCTATTTTCATCACTAAATATTACAACAATTAACAACACATTTAAGTACTCATTTCGTCTACACCCTTCCAGCCAAAAACACACACCCTTACCCAAACATACCTCCCACATACAAAAGGAAAGTTGGGGGAAAACACAAACATACCCGAAAAAACGTCACACTAGAGCAAACACAATTCGTTTTTCGCTCAACTGAGTTTTCTCATAATACAACTCGCGATATTATTTCCTATTGAAAGGAGATATTTTCGTGGAGAGATTCGACTAAAAATTCTCATTTTTTTTATACCTCATTGGCGAATGTCAATATTGACTTTTCCATGTGGAGGCGAGAAGGCGTAAGCTGTTTGCCGGAAGCGGTGAAGGGATAGGCGAAATGTGTCGGTTTATATGAATTAAAATATTATTTAAAGACGGGTAGTCGGTCCTAAACATGTATGCATTAGTTTTGAAATCAAAATACTATTAAACATTGCTTTACAATTTCGTAATAGTTATAATTTTGATAAAAATATTAAATTTGTTAGAGTGAATACCATTTGGGCATTTAATTGGTTAACTTTCAAAGTTTTAAAATGGCTATATAGTTTATTCACAAATAGTGATATTATTTTAACATTTTAAAAATTAAATGATTAAATATTTGAATAATATTTTCATTTCAATTACGTACATGAAATGTAAAGATACTGAAAGTATGGCGATGGGATCAAAAATCTGAAACACGTCTTTGTTTACTACACGTTTTGGAGGGTGCTGACTCTACAGTCCCTGGACAAATTATTAGACGCACTGCATTTTTTTTGTAATTTTATGTTTCTTAAGATGTTTTTATGCAATAATGGTATATTTAAACTACAAAATTATGGATTTTTATTCAAAAGTATTGTTGTAGACTACATATTTTTATTTATTTTTAACATATGGCAACACTGTGTTGACAAAGTGATACATGAACGTAAACAAATACAAGCCTGTATCAGTACAGTACAGTCTTGCGAGACAGTACAGTCTTGCATTGATAGCATGCCGCGCAGAATTAATGCTTCGATAGCGGCTAAAGGTGGCTCAACTAAATATTGACTTTTACTAACATTAATTTCACTTTTCTTCAAAATTTAATAAACTTATGCTTTTCTAAATGAATGCTGTTTTATTTCTGTCAAATAAATCGGTAATTGATTGGATAATATAAAAATAAAAAACAAGTCAATTTAAAATAATAAAACGGTACAATATCACCCGGTAATTAATATTTTACATGAAATCTTACTGTGCGTCTAATAATTGGTCCAGGGACTGTAAAATAGTGTTTTTGCTGAGATATTTTTAGATACGTCTTTCTTTCGCGTACAAATTTGAACTGTACGAGAAAGAAAGACCTATCTAAAAATATCTCAGCAAGGGCAAACTTAAAGTAAAAAATGGCTATGCATACCTTTGATAACCATAAAAAGGATATCCATGCCAAATATTTTTGAGCTAGATTCATTTGGAACGATTTTTTGATAATTTGAATTTTTACCAAAATTTTAAACGGCTCTTCTAAAGAAAGGTCCTGAAAAATTTGCTTCTAAATTCATTCTAAATACTAAGTAAACATACTTATGAAGAATACTCATTTACTTAATGCATTTTTATAATCTAATAATATATTGACCAACAATAAGAATATACTTGTAAAAATTAATTTTAACAACAAGCTTGCTTAACCAATTTAAAGAACTTTATGTAATAAGGTTTATCTTTCATCAAGTAATTACGATATTATTTTTGTCAGGTTTTTTTTTATAATTTAATATATTCAATGATTGAAATCATAATAATTTGTTTATATAAAAAATAGGTGTTATGACACGAATCACTTTTACAAAATCAGGACTTACAAGATATAAAAAATGATATCCACATTTTTTTTACAAAAACCTTTCAATCTAAATTTTTACTATCTATCGTGTTTAAAATTAAAAAAAATAATAATTTTGAAGCATTATTATATTTTTTAAGTCATTTTAAAATTCATGAAAATATAAAAAAGTCATAAATTTTAAAAGTTGTAGGGATGCCTAATACTTTAAGTATGAAGTTTCATTCATTGACTTTATATCGCAAACTATCAAGTTCCAGCAATTGCGTTTAGATTTATAGTAAAATACCGATGTTGAAAACGTTTTAAAACTATTTATCGTTTGCTAAAATATTAACTTGAGAAAATAATATGTATTGACATATCAATTTGCAATCTATACATATTACATGACTTTTTTGTACATAATTATTGTACTAAATACCGGAAAACAGAGCTTTTGAAATGGGTTTTCTTAAATGAGAGAGTAATTTAAATAAAGAAACAAATAAACAAATAAATTACAGATTTCAACCTTTCCATTTAAGCACTTCAAACTTAACTTCATTGCCGTAGCAGCTTCAAACACATAGCGAAAAATCGCCAGGTGCGATAGGTCTTTCTTTTCCGCTCATTTTCATCCAAAAACGAACGCGGAAAAAAGACCTATCTATTAATTGCAGGTGAACTAAAGCTAGGATCGCTATGCCGATTGCACCAATAGATAGATATCGAAATTTTGCATCCTATAGTAGTGTTAACTCAAAAAGTAAATTTTGGCCGATAGGTCAATTTTGGCCGATAGGTCACTTTTCCGCGTATGCGATATGAGGCCTATGGGAAAAACATCCCCTTAAATATTTAATTTCATGATTTATGTGAAGCTTTACTCGTTTTTTCAGGAGAGAAAAAATTATCAATCGAATAACTTATCCCGGTCTATCTATGTTTTTCTTTATATTTTTTTAATGTAAAATATCTGTTTAATAAAAAGTTTTCAGTATAAAAAAAATTCAAACGAAAAGAATTAAGTAACGCGAAATAAACAAAAAGTTCTGAAAGACCATAACTTCGTCCAAAGTTACGCTAACTGTGATGTCCACAAGTTGCGTTAAGGGGGAATGGCGCGCTGGACGCGGTCTCAACTCAAGTGCCTCAGTGTTAATACGATGGCGAAAAATATTTTTCTGCCACATTTCTCCGGTTGTATTGATATTTTTACAAACGGTTTTTTTAATGTAAATGTACAAACTTGCATGTCTCTATCTTCCCACTTTTTGAAATTGCTTCGAATATTTTGCGTAAGATTATTTATTGAAAATTAAAATATATATATATATATTCGAAACCCATTTCAAAAAGTGGAAAGTTCGGGACCTGTAAGTTAGCTACATTTATCACATAAAAAAAATCCGCTTGTAAAAATATTCAATACAGCCGGAGAAATGTGGCAGAGAAAATATTTTTGTCTCCATTAAATTAACACTGATGCACTTTGCTTTGGAGAAACCCGGTCCAGTGCGCCCATTCCCCCTTAAGTGCAGTTCAGGGCACAACTTGACATAATAAATGCAAGTGTAAGGTGTAGGTCAAGTTGTTAAATCAACAAAAAAATCTGTATGTTAGATTTTTTTGTTTTGGCATTATAGCAATATTCTAACATAAGCACTTGCACTTAAAAACACGCAGAATATAAATATATTGTAATCAGTGGTTTTAAACCCTTAAGCAGAAACAGTTTCGTAACACTTTCAAGAGATACAATCATTGCCGAAAGAATTTAAAGCCTGAATGAAAATCTTCATTATTAAAATATTCATTATTTAAGCAAGCGTAAATTGGTTGCATAATTATTTCTCATTCTAATCGACGTAATTTTCTATTTTGGTTATTATTTATTTTAATTTGCTCTAATTGGAAAAAAAAAATTAGAAGCGTACATATTTATATGAGTATTTTATTAAACGTAATAACATGTTTATTTTTTTAATTAAAGTTTAAAACGAGTTGAATATTTTGCTGTCTTAATTTCATATACATTTAACTAAATTAATTTTTCAACTGTGCTACTTTACTTTAGAATTAATAATGTTAATAAGTTATTTCTTTTAACTAGTATTATTATATAAAATATGCCTTTTTAATGTGGTTACTAAATATTCCATTACGAGCATTTGTTCAGTGCGTCGACCTATCATTTACAAAAAAGGTTTTACACTTCAATAGATAATATTTTCGCTGCATAAGATTTAGGTTACTGCGTAATATGACATAGGAATATCATTAGCGAATTTTTAGTGCTTGAGTAAGGCATCATCCGCATTGAAAGTGTTAAAATTTGGTTTGTTTTTGTTCTCGCGTTCATATGGATACGATAGCATAAATTGAAAAGTCACAGTAACTTCGAAAGTATTAACCACTACCTCGGATTAGTTTAGTTGGATTAAAATCGCACTAATTGCACGAGCTTTTGGTTAAGAACCCCATGATTTTGTGTGGGCAAGTAACGAGGACAACAGCTTAGTGGGACATGGACGCATCATCGTCCGCTTCGTTTAAAAGTTGTACCCTGAAGACAAATAACTAATCAAATCTTCAAAATCATTTGTTTTAGAAATCTTTAGTTTAAAATTACGTGGCTAGTTGCCGCAGTTATATCGACACAAACAAACCACTCGACTGCCAATTTGTCGAAACTCGAACGGCTTACAGTGACACTCAGCTACGTCAAGCACTGTCTTCTGTTCCTCAAACAAAAACGTTCTGCCGCTTTCGAAGTCCCATATGTAACGCTGCCTTAAAGACTAAGGAAAGTTAAATATCGTCGGTAAAATGACAAAACCACGAATGTGCAAAAACACAAATATGCTAAGGGAGGGAAAACCGAAAACAGTTACACCGGTTTTTGGCTTCGGTTAAATGAGCAAAAACATGGTTGGTTGGTTGGTAGACATATATATTCAGGTTTGTGTGCTTGGTCAGCGACCCGCTTATAAACCTTCGTCAAGTAAGACAGACACAACAGACAACACACACACATACATAAGTGGATCCATCTAATTTTTAGAGACAGAGGCCAACTAGAGGATCCCCAGAATTGGCTTGTCACCCCCAGAGGTATTGATTTGGTATGGGAACTTAGAGGACTTTCGGACCCAACATATTTAACGAGCACGTACTCCGCATATACTCGGTAGGTCTTCAGTGGTACCGGGACTCGATCGCCGGACCTTCCGATACCGAGACCGAGACGCTTTACCACTAGGCTCACTACGGCCCAGCAAATACATTTCTTCAGATGAACAGGTTAAAACTGAAGAACCGGTTTGAATAAACATTTTAGCCTGCTAAACTGAATGTTTTGCATTATCGTCGCACCAGAGCTACACAGCGGCAGTTGTCGACGGGCGTCATAATTAAGAACCACAGTCAAGTGACGAGCCGACACCCCTAAGCCGAAGGAAAAATTTAATGCAGTTAGATAAATAAATGGATTATGGCGTCATAAACTATATCATAGTGGATTTGTATAATATGGGTTCATTATTTATTAACACTCTCGCTGCGGATAAAGCCCTAAGGCATCGAGAACTATGCTACCGGTAATGATATTCCTATGACACATTACGCGGCAACAAAAATTTCCAGAAAGTGGCACAGGAAGTGCTATTTTTTAATTAAAAGACTGGCGTAGCTTTTAATATTAATTTAATTTTTATTAATGCAAAATGGCGTCTTAATATAAATTATTTCTTCTGATAAGGCATTTTTTTGCGATTTTTTTGTTTTTCAGGAAGTATTCGTAAATCATACCTTCGAGGGGCCCGGATGGCCGAGTGGTTTGCATCGCAGACCATTACGCTAGCAGTCTGCGCACTGTAACGGGTGCGGGTTCGATTCCCGCCTTCGCCCTGGGTGTACTTTCCTTTCTCTGTGACAGTAAAAGTTCTTTCTGTGTCTGTCTTACTTGACGAAGGCTTATAAGCGGGTCTCTGATCAAGCACACAAGCCGGAATATATATGTACCTACCCTACCCTACCCATACCTTCGAGATATTTTTTAAGTAGAGAAATTGGTATCGGTTTGTTACATGATTAGCGTTCTCAATTACGACTCCCGTCGTTACAGCCCTAGTGTAGTACAACTTAGTGCAAGTTACAGTGCCGTTAGTACACTTAATGCTCCAAAGTCCCGACGCTGCGTATGATGTCACCATTTAAAGCTGCGTTGGGTGACACCTGCACTCAGGTGTCGTGGGGCCCGGGTGGCCGAGTGGTTAAGATAGCTGCCTCCGCTAACAGTCTGCGCACTGTACCGGGTGCGGGTTCGATTCCCGCCTTTGCCCTGGGTGTAATTTCTCTCTCTGTGACAGTAAAAATTCTATCTGTGTCTGTGTTACTTGACGAAGGTTTATAAGCGGGTCTCTGATCAAGCACACAAGCCGGAATATATATGTATCAACCCTACCCTTCAGGTGTCGACTCGTCACATGATTGTGGTTCCAAATTACGACGCCCGTCTCCAATAGCTCTAGTGCGATGATAATTCACAGTTAACCTAAATAGACAGCCAGAATTGTTCAACCAACCAAGGAACTAGAACCGGATTTTCAAAGGACCGGTTTTAGTTACTTTTTAGGTCCTTCCGTGACCGAGTGGTTGGGGCATCAGCCCAGAGATTCAACCTTCTCAGGAGTGCGGGGGGTTCGAATCCCACCTACTGCCAGTCATCCTATAAATCGGATCCGTGCTGGAAATAGTAGAAAAAATCCTCATCACGGATGGGCCCGAGTACACAGGGACAGACGTGCTCGTTAAATCTGTGGAGTCCTAAGTCCCGACGGCGTTAGCATACGATGTCGCTCGAAGTTCCGTTGGGTGCCCGCTCAGGTGTCGACCTCGTCACTTGACCAGGGTTCTAAATCACGAGGCGTTATTGGCTGTGTTAAAGCTCCTGAAGGAGGCTAGAAACAGGCAGCCGGAAACAATTACCTTACCTTCCTTACCTAGTTACTTTTAACTTGTACCGGTTACAATCGGAGGAAAAAAGTACCGATTGAACCGAGAAGTGGTTTTATTTTTCAAAAACCGCAAATCCCTAGAATCTGCACATTTGTTGTTTTGCTATTTGACCGACGATATATTTCAAGGTTCAATGTTTAGTGCGACGGTAATTGAAACTCACCTTAACGCCAATTATGCTGTTGCTATAAGTATCAGCTTCGTCACTTGACGGAGGGTCAAAATTACTAGGCATGTGGCTTATAAGTTTTCGTTTAGATCTAGTGTGACCGTATTTCAACCAAAGTACATCCTGCCCCCCCTCCCCCCATAGTTTTAAATTAGCATGTTTCAGGGCTTGAATTGCAACAGAAATGCAGAATGGAAATAAATTATTTCTCGAGCATCTATTGGTGAATCAATGATACGTGGGAATACGTGGGAATCGGAGCAATCGAAGGAAGCAGGAATGAAATCTGGAAGGATTACGTCACCTGAAACAAGGTAAGGTGAGTTGGGTTTGAATTTTCGTCACACTAGAGCTATTCCTGAAAGAAACGAAATAAATGTTTCTTTTACTTATGTTTTTACATAGACGAGAAAACTAGAAATAAAAAAAACGTGCAATCGTACGTATATAATGTTCAAAAAGTTTTTAAAAAATAAATATACATTATTCTAATCGTTTTTAGATACAAATTCCACCATCATTCGATTTCAGCACCTCATCAGCAGGTAAACAAACCCCATTCCCCCTTAAATCCGCATAAAGAACCCATGTGAGAGTCAAAACAAAAAAAAAAAAACCTTTTGATCTCGATCCTTTGATCCCCGAGCGCCCCCTACCGGCCACAACCGGCAACACTCCGATCCCGAACGAACATCCCACCAAAAGGTAGAATCATTCCGCCGAGAGGATAGCTCTTGGAACGTTGGAATCGAATCTCTTTTCGAGTTCTGCTTCGGAATATTCTGCTTAACACTTTCCCCCCGTTGAATATATAATCATTTAATGTGTTCCTTTCCATTGAAAATCTCGTTGTGATTCATATCTTGTCTTCGGTAGTGTTCGGATTTCGACTGGGTGCCGTTTTCTTAGTGGATTTAATAGTGTTTAAAACTATCTTCTTTGTGGCTTGTATAGTTATAATCGCTTCTTCTCAAACTTGGATGCGAGTTTGGAGCCTTGTGTTTTTCGGTGATTATATCTGGGAGATTAATATTTAACTCGTTGGATCTTCTTCAAATTATCGAATATGAATGCTGTCATGGATCGACGTTTGGTGGAGTGCAACTTCGACGTACGGTGTGTGCTTTTGATGATGATTGCGGCGGCGATGCCTTCGAATGTGATTAACGAAACTAATCCAGGTAAGTCTTTGATTTTATAAGGAGTGTATTTCTGAATTTTATGTGCTTATAGTTTGTAACTTTATTTGCAAAAGCCACAGTCTAAACTTTCATCTCTTCACCCTCTGAGGGATACAGACACATACACTCTTAAAAGAAAAGGGTGAAATCCACTCTTACAGGGGAAGTGCATTTTCGGCACCGGAAAAAAAGTGGAAATTAACTCAGAGTTAAAACCGCTCGTTTTAAGAGTGCAGGACGTAGATTGTTTTCTATTATTTCTTTTACACACTCCGCGAAAAGAGTGAAATCCACTCATATAGGGTAAGTGCATTTTCGGCACGGAAAGGAGTGGAAATTAACTCAGACTGAGTTAAAACCGCTCGTTTTGTTTTCTTTTATTTCTTTTACCCACTCCGAAAAAGAGTGAAATTCACTCTTTTCGGAGTGTAGGACGTCACCTGACTGTCGGGTTTTCTGCAACACACATAATTTTTGATTTGTTTTTTGTTGTGATTTTACTTAATTTAAAGTAATTTTTTTATGTAATTTATGATCATCTGCAACAGATACATCCTTTTTTTTAATTAAAAGAAATTAAAGGTTTAGTTAAAAAAAAATTATGATGCGGTGAAAACAAGTTTATGTATCAGATAATATTTCTTTATCCCTCAAAAGGTTGAAACATATGGAAGATGAATTTGTTGTGGGTACAGTATAGGGCTTCGTCTGCAGGTACTAGAGTCTATCATATCTAATATTTTAGTAAACCTCAAGAAGGTGCTATGTAAATTAACCTCGTAATAATGTAAACTTGCAGATTGTATTGAAACCAATCAAATTTACACCCGGTTGACAACGCAAAACAAACGAAAAATTACTTCAATCAGATTTTAATTGTGAAATCGGCAGGTGAACGCTTTGGACATTGTGAGTTTTAAAATCAACTCTGGATTTTTAACATTGAAAATCAGTGGGATATTCCTAGTTTCTCTCGGTAAATTTAGACCCAAAATGTGCATTTCATGAACAAAACGTGTGAACAGAAAAGTAGAAAGCAATAATTTATCCATAATTCCATTTCAAAATTTAAAAAAAATGTTGGCGATTGTGACTTGAAGTTAGAGCTCTCAAATGTGAATGTCTTTATTTGCTATGATTACAGTTGGTCAGTGTATTTAATCAGAATTTCAATGACCACTTGACCATATGCTAAATAATCTTCAGTTCTAGTCACTAAGGTATTTTTGTAGGTATTTTAAAATTTGATCATTATAAGAAATATCTATTTCTGTTAATAAATAAGTTTAAGAATGTCACTTAAAATCTCGTGCAAGATAATTGTTTTTTTTTTCAGATTATTTGATGGAATGATTTACTTTCTGTAAAAATTTTCCCACGTTAGTTGTAATTTTCTACTTTTTCAAATTTTGGAAGACCGAAAAAATATGTTTTATAATATCGTGCAAAACAATTAACTTTTTCAAATCAATAATCGTAGCAAAAGTGATGCTTTTAACGAAATCGTGTTTCAAAGTTACTTTTACGCACTAGTGCGACAAAGTAAATAAGAGCATTTGATTGGTTTAAATTTTTTTATTTGAGCGTGATATTTTATTCGGCGGCTTTGTGATTTATGTAAAATTCTTTATTTAAACGCGATTCCTTATTTGGCGTCTTATTTCCAATGGCAACCTAAGAAGTACTTTTTGCACGTGATTTTAAAATAGTAATTAATATAAATAATCACCTTCAAATCATTTGAACGTGATAATAAAATAATTAATAAGCCAATCAATAAATCCCAATTTAATAAATATTTTTTTACACGTTATTATAAAAAATAGTGTATGACACGTTGAAAATAGCCTTTTTTAAACTCGTGAATTTATTTATTTCGATCGCACCTATTTAATTATTCAACTCGTTTTCACACTAGTTGCATAAATAACTATTATATATCTATAAATCGAAGGGTTTTTTTGCAACAAATAGGCTCACACAAACTAAGCAACTGAAATAAAAAAAACGAAAATATTGGATTAATTTCCGAGGTCATTATAGAACAGTTTTTACAATTTGTCTAACCTTTAAAACATTATTTGGCAATAAACCATTAAAATTGTATTATAGTCTTGTATTTCTATCGGTAAACAAGTTCTTACTTATTGATAATTATTAGGTTAAACGAAATAAATTTCAATTTATGGTTTTTAATTTCATAGGTTTGTTTTAAAAGTCAGATAGGTACGATGACTGTAGACGCTCTTACTGGTTTGTAAAAAATTAAAATATTTCTTCATATTTGGTTTTATGATATTAAAAAATATTAAATGCGTAGAAAAATCCAAGGGCGAACTTTATTCTTTCGCGAGCGCTAAACTACGTGTATCAGCTAGTTGTAAACATAGTTCCAAAAAGGGAATTTTGAATCATCTAATAACTTAATGTAGGACAAAGTCAATAGTAGGGGTTCGATTTTACAGATTCAAAATGACTTGGCCTACGAAAATGTTTTACGATACATACATTTTGCAATACATAATGATAAATATAGTTTTTAATAATAACTATATTTATTTATAGATTGAAAAAATTATTCATTTCACGCATTTACACTTTTTTCCACAATGGTTATGAATTGCAGCAAAAATATAGAAGTAATTTCAATTTTATTACTAATTTTCTTGTTAAATGATACCCAAAAACCGATAACTACACCTTTGGAAAAATCCTTCTTTTATCACTATTGATTAATTTCAGGCAAAATTGAATTAAAAAATTTCGAGAAAATAGTATATGATAATGAGATAATAGTTATGATGATAAATATGGCTTAACGCAATATAATCGAGGAAAAGGGGGCTTACGTACTGAATGGTAATCCCCACAACTATCTTAATATATTCCTTTCAATTTACCGGGGGAGAACGCGGAGTATATTTATACGAGATATTATAAGTTGAAATTAAGAAAAAAATATATTTGTTAGGTAAATCAATTGTATTTTTAGTTTAATTAATTAAATACGGATGGAGGCGCAGTGGCTTAGTGGTAGTGCTTCGCATTGCCACGCTGCAGGTCCGGGGATCGAATCCCGGATTGGGCGAGGTTGACCCATCCCTTCATCCCTTAATTGGGTCGATAAAATGTGTACCAAGCATGTTTGGGAATTGAAAACTGGGGGGTTCCGCGTGAGGCTGACCACCTTACCGGGACATATGCCTAGCACCCCAGAGCCCTAGGTCACGAAAGCTGAAATGGGCACGGCAGGCCTTGGTCCACTAATGGGCTGTTGTGCCTAGGAGTTTAGTTTAATTAAATACGGATTTTTTTTCTTTCAATATGCAAAATATTAATTTGGTTAACTATTTTATTACAACATGGGTTACGAGAAACTTTAATATTCTGCATACTTTGAGGCTATTTTGTCCGCATAAATTTATCTGATTTTAAAGAGCATAATAAATACTTGGAAATTTGAATTTATTATTTTTTTTTCGTTAAATTATGAACTAATTGTAATTAGTCTATGGTTGTTTAAAGAAATATAGAAAGCTTATTTTAACATATCAACTATTTTTATAAGATAAATAATTTATTTGTGTTTTAAAGAAAACAATACTTACTCTGGTTTAAAATTTCAAAGCGTTAGTTTTAACTTCAAAATAATTTTTTGGCTGAAACCTAATGTTAAGCATTCAATATATTAAAGATATATATATTAATAATATATATTATATATATATATATATAATATATATTATATATATATTAATATATATATTATATATATAATAATTATATTTATAATAATATATATATATATTAAATATATATTATATATATATAATATATATTTTATAATATATATAAAATCTATAATTACTAATATTATTATATATATATATATATTATATATATATTAACTATAGTAAGTATAATTAATATATATAAATATTATTTATATACTATATAATAATAATAATAATTATTAATCAATTTCGTTAAGAATAATTGATCAATACTTCGTATGAATTATGGAAAACACCATTTTAATAACTAAATATGAATCGCAGAATAAAGTTTTTTTAATTATCTAACTATACTAAAAATAAATGTTTATTTATATTTCCAAAGGCAAACTTATTATTAAGATATAATGCATATTATGTCTTTTCTAAAGAATTTATTTGAAATTATTGAAGTTTGAGACGTTTTTTTTTTAATATAAATTAATAAACCTGTATTATCGCTACTGGTTTAGTAATGAAATACTTTCACATAGCGTTATTTCTCTATCATAAATGATTACATTTTTTAAAAAATTAAAATATCTGTATTAATATTAAGAAGTGGTATCAATGAAAACATAATTTCCAATTTACTTCTATGTGAAAATTCCACATAACAGTAATATGTGTTCATATTTTTCAATTTATATAAATAAATCACGTTGCATTACTGAATATATTTATTCGATTATATTTTAAACTGCCGTCATATGTTCTGTATTTGATTTTATTTTTCCATTTTGTTTTCAAATAAATAATAAACGTAAGAAAAAGAACGTACTTCTAAATTACGAGGCGAACTAGGATCTGCTAAAGCTCCTCAAAGAGGCTTGAAGTAAACAACTGGGAAAACGCTTACACCAAATTACTTCATAAAAATAGTTATTTTTTTGTTCTTTTTTTTTTACTTTATGAATACTGTAAGCGAAATACTACTGATAAAATTTTGTGTACATTTTTAAATTTTTTATTTAAAAAATTCTTTTAAAAACGTTTTGCACGTGATTATTGTAATGAACAGTTTAAAAAAAGTTTTTTTAATGAAAATATCTTAATTATTGAGCACAACAAATGTGAAATTTAACTGTTTTATGGTTATGGAAATTATTTGATAAAGCAAAAAAACTCTAAGAATGTTATTTTGATTGAGCGGGTCGTTATATTTCTTACATACTTTTTTCTCTATTTTTTGTATTTATACATAAGCAACACCTATAAAACTATTTTTTAGCCAAGATTTTTTTTTTTTAAATGTATATCATTTGTACTGATTTATATTTTTATTTTCAAATTCAGTCTTCTACGGTTTTTCAATTTTTGCAATAAAAAAATTAATAGTTTTTTTTTATCAAAATATCAAAAGAAGTCTGCATTTAAACTTCAGTTATATGGTTCTAAAATACGACGAATAGCCCTCGTGTAGCTCTAGTGCGACGATAATTGAAACTAAACTAAACTAAACTAAAACTTCAGTTAACATGTACTACTTTTTTGCAAAATGAAAAGAAAATCGCCTCATTTCTTTTTTCGAAACACAAATGAATATTCAAATTTCAACATTGCTTACTAAACATCAAAGGTAAAAGTTATCGAAAGGAATGAATACTTTTATTTAAAATGGTATTTGCATTTTATAAAGTAAATAAATAGTTTAAAGTGCCATAGATAAAAAGCCTTTGCATTTTGAAATAGCTCAAAATATGAAAACGGGATATATTCGATTCTTGAGATTCATTTTCACGTTACGGAAATGTCAAATTATTAAATGATTTTTTTAAAAAAATCGTTTGGTTTTTTTATCTGGTTTGTTGCGAAAAAGTGCAATTTTGCCAATTTCGTGGAATCGAATCCCCTTAAAAAATGTGCACACAAATAAGATGAATTAGAAACTAAATCAAAATAAAGCTTTTATTTTTTGTTGTAAGATTGCTGGCATTTGAGGTATGTGTTTACTGTGATAGCAAAAAATATTCGTGTTCTTAATTTCAAAATTTGGTAAAAGATCATAGCTGTATATAAAAATAATAAGATCTTAATATAAGAAAAATAATAATCTTAAAATACTACTCAAATTGTAATTTTCAGCAAGATCGTTAACGTTTTCACTTGTCCCGGAAACATGAATAAATACCAAGGAACTTAACATATTCGCTCCAGAGACTCCATTAGGGGCTGGGGAGCCCAGTCGGTTAGGCATTCGCCTAGCATGCGAAAGGTCCCAGGTTCGGGTCCGGGCAACGCCAAAATAATTGCCGACCTAAAAACGGCCCGTGCAGCCAAAAATGTCCGACGAATAATACCCCGTGTGGAGGGAGTGCACGTTAAATATCCTTCAAAGTCCTAACGCTGCGTACGATGTCGTCCTTAACGGTTGCGTTGGGTGCCTACTCGGGTGTCGACTCGTCACTTGACTGGGTGTTCTAAAATACGACGCCCGTCGCCAATAGCTCAATTTTGTAGCTCTAGTGCGACGATAATTCAAACTAAACTAAACTTTACTTCCTTTCCTTAAAAGTTAAATTTAATTTTTGATTTTGTTATGGAATTTTTTTTTAGTTAGAAGCCTAACATGTTTACATCAAAGCAGGGTTTCAATGATAATAATACAACATGCAACATTTTTGTTGCATTCTTGTACAGCAATGTAAACATGATAATAAAATAATTCAAGTGTATACAAAGTTCAATAATGTACGAGATTAGACTTTACTCAAAACATTTCTTACAAAGATATTTCCAAAATACACTCCTCAGACTGAAAATATCATTTATGTTTACGCTATCTCTTTAAGCCCAAAAGAAAAAAAATCTATAAAATTTTTCCTGAATTACTCTTTACGCGTACTGCGATGTTTGGGGACGCTGTTGGTTCAACGATTTTAACTTGCTTAACTGTCGATCCCAATACATTATTCTTAAGTACTTTAAGTTTGGATTTTTATTGGGCAGGGGAGCCCAGTTGGTTAGGCATTCGCCTAGCATGCGGGAGGTCCCAGGATTGGGTCCGGGCATCGCTAAAATGACTGCCGATCTATAAACGGCCCGTGCAGCCAAAATGTCCGACGAATAATACCCCGTGTGGAGAGAGTGCACGTTAAATATCCTTCAAAGTCCTAACGCTGCGCACGATGTCGCCCTTAACGGCTGCGTTGGGTGCCTACTCAGGTGTCGGCTCGTCACTTGAATGTGGTTCGAAAATATGACGCCCGTCGCCAATAGCCCTCGTGTAGCTCTAGTGCGACGATAATTCAAACTAAACTAAACTAAACTTTGATTTTTATTAATTTGGTAATTTTGTCAATTTAATAGTTTCAAGATGGGTCTATTTCTATTCTTCTTTAGGAGTTTTGTTGTAACGCAGCCAATTACGTATTGTAATTTATATTAAGAATCCTGGTCTAGTGACGATGTCAACACCTTAGCAGGCACCCAACGGAACGTCGAGCGATAGCGTACGCTAAAGCCGTCGGGAGTTTAGACTTCACAGATACTGCCACCGGGTTCGAACCAGGGAATAACGCTTGCGATCCGATCTGGGCCGATTCGTGTCCAACTGGACTACCAAGCCTCTTTTTTAGCTTCCACACTACGTTTATAACGTAAAGAGTGGAAGGTTTTATAATCGTTCAGTCCGTCCGTCTGTCACCCACTTTCTAGCCCAAACTACAAATGCTACAGCCAAGTGTGATACGTCAAACAATTCAGCGCATCGAAATTAGAAGACATTGAAAATCTCAGAAAAATTTCGAATTCGAAGCACTTTAATTATTTAAAAAACTGCAAAATTTAATGCTCATTTAAAACGCATAAGAAGCCATTTTCGTTAGAATTAAATCACTATTGCCATTAGCAACAATCGTTCAAGAAATTTTAATTCTTTTAAATAATCTATTAAAAGAAATTTATTTTTGCGACATCAATCCGTTCGAAATGACGTCGTATATATTTCCCTAAGCGATTCTTTGTACATTGATATGAAATGTTTTGGTTCCATTTAAAAGAGAGGAATATTACATATTTATTCTTTGAAATATAAATTAATTTTTGCAAACGATAATAATTATTGAAAAACTAATTATTTAATTTTTTCGAAATAAAATAAATGAAACTAGTTACGTTTAGCGTGTAAATGTTTAATATATTATAAATACTGTGTTTGGCGCGTTTTCAATGTGTTCAGCACTTAAATGTTGTGTGCAAGCGGGTTAAGTGACAGATTCTGTAACAAACCTACTTGTTTTTAATTGAAATACAGTATACTCTCGTTTATCTGTCGCAATCGGTGTAAAAAAAAAAGTTGGATTATTGAAAACGCGGGATTAAAGAGTCCCCAAGCTGTTCTACTTTAAAATGCGTCGCATTACTTACCTGTTCTATGTCCGATCTTTTTATATATTCTTCAATGTTTTTTGTAGAGAGTTCTTCAGATTTTGACGATGGCTCGGAATCTTTCATTTCGTGCAAACGCGTTTGCCTTTTTTTGCGTTGACAAACAGTATGCCACGAATGAACAATTGCGGCTGACTATCTCAGTCGGTAAATATTCGTTCCCTTTGCATTATTGATTGCCGCCGATTATGGGCATCGCCAAAATAACTGCCGATCTATAAACGGCTCGTGCAGCCAAAAAATGTCCGACGAATAATACCCCATGTGCAGGGAGTGCACGTTAAATATCCTTCAAAGTCCTAACGCTGCGTACGATGTCGCCCTTAACGGTTGCGTTGGGTGCCTACTTAGGTGTCGGCTCGTCACTTGACTGTGGTTCTAAAATAAGACGCCCGTCTCCAATAGCCCTCGTGTAGCTCTAGTGTGACGATAATTCAAACTAAACTAAACCTTATCGTAATGTTAACATTTGCAATACCATTATACTACAATCCTGTTTTTCTAAGGCGCTGTGGCGGTTCACCACACACGCAACCTCAATATGCCATCAACAACTAGGTGGCGCTGATTTATCATCTCGTTCCTACCACTATTCTAAATAACAACGATAGTAGTAGTATAAAATCCTAGGTAACTCGTATCCACCTTGAGGATCCCTTTGGTAGACTGTAAGTTACTGAGGCCGCTACAGCGCGGATACTAGTGGGATTACTTTTTAAGCCCGCATTACAAGCTCCAGAGGCAAGTAGTAACACACAAAAACTCGATGCGAGTGGAAATAAGACATGTCGCGGAATTCAATGGAATCTTCGAGGACGAAATAAAAGAAATCCAGGATTCTGAAAATGCCCCGTAGCGTTTGACGATGAACTTTTCTTGCGAAGTGCGCTACTTCTTGGGAGTTCGGATATATTTGGGATAAATCTTTTTGGGATAACATTTGGTTTATTTTGGTGGGCCGGGGCGGTCAATGGGATTTTTTTTTGAATGACCTAAACGATTTTGAGTCAAATATCAGTTTGCTGTTTACAAAAGTATATTTTCCCTGTAGGAGGCACTTTGAGGATACTCTGTTTTTTGTGCTTATCAAAGAGATGGCATTTTTTTGGTCATTTTCGTGCTGGTGTTTCTGCTGAAGAAAAAGTTTTTTTTTTCTTAGGGTTTTAAATTTTTCTGGCGTTTCTTTTCTTGTAATCATTCATGATCTAACAGGGCTCAGGCAGGGTGTGTTGCTGAAGAAACGATAACTTAACGGAAGATAGAGGAATAGACAGTTGAAGAGTACAGGGGAAGAACCGCTTGATTCATTAGGAGTCGTGCCGTAATTGTGTCTGCTTGGCGGACATTGGCGGCAGGAAACCCGGTTTCTCTCTTTCTTCTTCGCTAGGTCCTAGCGTCGGAATCGTGCGTAGCG
Source organism: Oedothorax gibbosus (assembly GCA_019343175.1). Taxonomy (NCBI): domain Eukaryota; kingdom Metazoa; phylum Arthropoda; class Arachnida; order Araneae; family Linyphiidae; genus Oedothorax; species Oedothorax gibbosus. The sequence continues at coordinate 7,379,278 of CM033277.1, read as the reverse complement.
TGAATCTCGGTAGGTAGAAAAGTCGTGGTTTAGGACATTTCAATTAATTTGCTAATCTTAAAATTTATCTTAATTGTTTGAGAAAAATTCACGATTTTCAATCAATCGTACATTATTTTTAAAGCTTAACATGATGATGAACACAGTCTTTTGAATAAAACGTGGAACTGAATTTCAGGGTTGCAGTGAGAGAAGATGCACAAGAAAGTGAGAAACTGGTTTCCTTACACCAGTTTGGACGATTACTCGCTATCATCGCCAAAGATGCCTGATCAGGAAAGATTTCTACGAAATTAAGCGGTTTTTCCCCTGTACTTTTCAGTTGTGTCTGTTCAAAAGTCCAAAAACTCTCAGTTTGTTGCTGTCTAAAACTTTTATTGCAGATAGTTCTTCGAATTTTAACCAATCAATGTCTTTTTACATATGGGGCTGTCAGTAAGGAGCTTGCATTACATGCCAAAGATCGCAACGATTCAGGGTTTCGGCATTACCAAAATAATTACCGACTCATAAAGATTCTGTTAGCCTGTCCGACAAAAAATAATCTGTGCTGAGGGAGTGCACGTTCTAAATGCTCCAAAGACCCAACGCTGCGTACAACGTTGCTACTAAAAGTAGCATTGGGTGCCTAATCAGGTGTCGGATCGTCACTTGATTGTGGTTCAAAATGATAACACCCGTCACCAATAAACATCATGTATCTCTAGTGCGACGAGATTTCAACCTAGCAAACCTAACTATATTTACTAATTGATGTTTTCACTAACTTTTCTCAATTAACGAACTATCCCTTAAACCCCTGAATCAACCAATATTACCCAAAGAAACCTAATGCAAATACCCCAACACTGCAAAAACAAATCCATATCAAAAACATACACAAAAATCCCTTTACTATTACAAAGACGAAACAATGTAATTCCATTATACTACTTTGTAATTTATCGGCAAACAAAATAGTAGTGTTTGAAACAAAACTGATCGATTCCATAGGGGTTAAATAAGATGGACGTGTTACCGTGAGAAAAAACAATGTTAAAACAGGTTCGCCAAGTGTAGCCAATATCGCTTTTTTGATGCACCCAAACGAGTGATTTTGGCGCTAATCCTAACAAGAGAGCTAGATTAATTTCCAACATGGAACTATTATTTATAAAAAAAATTGGTAACTTAATTAGTTATGGTAGTTAGAACAAAATAACTCCTACAACAAGTCAAATCGTCCAATTTGTGTTTAAATGTCCAATTGTTAAATATTAGATTATATTTAGCATATTAATCTGATTGGGTTGCTTTATTTCTATATCGTGGTGCACAGTACGTCACCAATAGCTTCCTAAAGTGCGTACTCTGGTTTGTTAGATGTTCATCACCCCATTTTTTGGCGACATTCATGGGGCAGTGGATTAAGGTGTCATGCCATAGGGGATACCTTTGACATTCTTTCCTCTTATTAAGAGGGATTGTCAGTTCCATAGAGCTAATGCATTAGTTTTGGAATCGTAATTTCCGCAGATGTATTGCTTTGCCATGTTAGCACTTTTTCCATAGGTATGGGGGGGAATCAACATAAAATCGAAATGAAACAAATTTGAATCGAAAATGTTATCTAGTTATTTAATTATATATTTTTGAAGTTTTAAAATGCCCAAAATATACATCAGATGGCGACACTATTTTAAAACTTTATCAATTGATAATTAAATAGCCCGATGTTATTTTCTTTTAAATTGATGTTTTGGTGATTCTCATACCTGGTAAAAATGGGATAACATGGCAAAGCAATTCTTTTGCAAAAGTTGTGATATCAAAACTAATACATTAGCTCTATGGGACTGACAGTCCCTCTTAAATATCTTACTATAACCAGGCCTACTCAACTTACTAAGGCCGAATGCAAGCTTCCCAACAAGCTCGGGAGGGAAAGTTGACGTCATAGCTCCGAGTAACTTTGTTAACCGAAGATGAAGACATCTGTCTCGAAACCGTTTCGGACACGTCGTTGAAACGTGCCTGACCACATTTTTAGAGTTCCGAATGCGTCCGAACTAGTTTCTCGATTTTCGGCACTGGGAACAGTGACGTCAAAATTTCCGTCTACTCTCATGTTTGGGAGAGCTTCTCTGGCCTTGTTATTGAAGTTGGCCGTGCTATAACTTGACAGTGGTCTATATTACTGCGCCAGTTGCCAATTGCCCTCGTGTAGCTCTAGTGCGATGGTGATTCAATTCAAGTCAACTCAGCCCATCTTATAAAGGCATTCTGTACTAAAATAACCTCTAATAAATAAAGCTATACATATGGCAATGAAGCCCGTTTATTCTGCCGTGGTGTGAAGACCTGATGCCCTGTACTATAATGCACGTTAAATGAATTTCGCCCTTAACGGTTGCGTTGGGTGTTTACTCAGGTGTCGGCTCGTCACTTGACTGTGGTTCTAAAATATGACGCCCGTCGCCAATAGCCCTCGTGTAGCTCTAGTGCGACGATAATTCAAACTAAACCTGTACTTATAGTGCCAGATATCGGGTTTCTGCCTCGTGATTTAACCATGGTCTAAAAAATACGACAGCTCCAGTACGACAATATTTCAACCGAAATATAAATTTTAAATTGGCGAATTTCGTAAGCCTACTTTTTTCCTCGCCAAGAATCTTATTCAACTCCCACGATCGGAAGAGGGGAGTAGGGGGGGGGGGGGGATCTCAGAAAATACCGACAGCCCCAGCTGTTGCGACAGAGTTTTTGTGATTGGTTTGCTTGATGCTCGATGAAAAAATCTCTTATGTGAACTCCATTACTTAATTTCCGAGCGATGCATCTGTTTTATGCAGCCGCCGAAGGAATTCGTAATGGAGGATTATTTTTTTTCGGATATAAAATACTGTGCAATTTATTTTGTGTTGCTTGAGCGAACTAACGGTCGAAGTAAAAAGATGTATAAGGCTGTTTTGGTTGTAATGTAATCCAATTTTTTTGTTACTCTATCATAACTTTTTTTTATACGGTATGCTCTATCTATAATAATAAAAATGAAGTTACGTATGTATGTATATTCCGTATAGACTCTTAAACTAGACATCTGTTTGACTCGTAACTTGGCACAAATGCGTAGTTCATACTAAGATTATGATTTTTGAACTTTCAGGTTTTAAAATGTTCTATTTTTGGAGACAATTAGAATTTTTTGAAAAAACTACACAACTTTCGCTCAAATCCGATCATTTTTTTTTTCCTTTCCTGTTGCCATCGGCTGAAAAAATTAAATTAAACTTTTACGAAAATAATTAAAATTGAAAATGTTTATTTTATTCTGTTGCCATTACCTTCAGAAACTAAATTCAGTATTTGAAGAATAATTGACATGTTTCAGGTGACGTAATTCCTCCAGTCTACATTCCCGGATTTTATTGTGGGTTTATTTGATGATATTTTCATTGATTTTTCTGTTGACTTCATGTATGCATATTTAAGCAATAAATGTATAGTTAAGCTATTACTGAACTATGATGGTTGATAAAGGCCATCTCACTAGAGCTGCAGATTAGGGTTTTATGTCTTTATTTTTTCGCCAAGTACGTTGCCAAACTCGCCAAATTATTAACTAAAAAAACTCGCCGAAGTGGCAATTTCTTTTATAAATAATTTATAAGTTGGTTGTTCGAAGGTTTTTGTGTTAGAGCTGTATAATGGGTGTATTTGTAGCTATATCTATTTTCTCGCCAAATTATTTCCCAAAACGTGCCAAATGAGCTAAAAGGTTTTATGTATTTATGAGGGAATTGTGATGAAATTTATGAGTGCATTTTATAGCGTATTTTTGATTTTGGAATTTTAAGGCAATGAAATGGGATTTTATACTCTACAACGAGCGGGAACAAAAACATAAGTTTATGATCCTATAACAGGTTATATGGTACACATATTGGGAACGATTTGATATTTTTTTAATCCTTGCGAAGAACGGGTATAAATTTGCTAGTAACTTATAAAGACTTCCGGCGCCGAGTACAATATCGCCTTTAAAGCTGCGTACTCGGGTGTCGAATCGTCACTTAAGTGTTTCTGAATTACGACGCCCGTTGCCAATAGTCCTCGTTTAGCTCTAGTGCGACGATAATACGACCTAACCCTTTGTGGGAAAATCCACGATAAGGATGGCCGTTTCAATTGTCCATTTACTCGGCAGAAGGCGCACGGGGTATTTTTTACCCGAATGACTTTTTTCGAATTAATATCCTTATGTACTGTATTTTTTTAAGGGGACACAGTACCTCAAAAATGGCAAAAAGTGCGAATTTTTTTATTAGCCAAAATTAGTTTGAAATCTTCTAAATAAGTCTGCCGAGTTTTTAAAGTGTATCTATATTTAAAAAAAGTTATTCCACTTTTTATGCGGAAAGGTAGGATAAAAATGCAAACAAATGAAAACTTTAAATGTGTTTTTCTCGGTGTTCATGTTTCCTTCATGACAAGTTTTTCAAAACGCTAAGGCTTTTTTAATTATGTATACAGTTCTAAGAAATTTTGTATGCAGTCTGTCAAATATGTTGACATTAAGAATTGGTATTAAAATTGTTTCCAAAAGTAATATTTTTTTATAAAAAAAGTACTAAAGTTGAAAATTTTCAAATATGCTAAAAAAAATTTGGGATTTTCTAGATAAATATATTTTATAAAATAACTACTGAAGATAAATCAAATTTGGATACCAATTCTTATGTAAAACAGTTTAAATTACATGAGAAAAAAAATGGGTTAAAATATTTGTATTTAAAAAAGCCTTGGTATTTTAAAAAAGTACAAAAATATTTACATTTTTTTAATTAACTTAAAAAAATTAAATTTTAATTTTTTTGTCATGTATTGTTTTTAAATATAGATTGAACTAATAAAAAATCAATTTTATGGTGAATATGTCAAAATTCAAAAAAAAAAAAAATTTGAAAGTGGTACTGTGTCCCCTTAAATAAGATAAATCTTTAAATTTGATTCGAAGGTCACTCGATTAATGTATGTCCTACATTTTTCATACCCCTAAAAATAATCAGTATTGAAATATGTCGTCCGCGCCTGCTTCCTGGTTAAGTTATAACGAGTGTTGAACTATTTATTAACTATAGGTTGAAATTACGACGATATAACTACGGACAGAATTAAATCTGACCTAGTGAGCGTAGATAATTTAAAAACCTTATTAAAATCAATGGCTTAGAACAATGTTTTATGCTGCGATTGCCGGAAAAACTTCAAAAGCCACTTTTTTTTAAAAAGTATTGTCATAAAAATAATATAAATATAAATTCATTAATTTGCGTATTTCATTGAAAATAATTTAAATAGCTCTTCTATAATTTTAATCAAACACTAGATAACTCCTTTTCTCTAGTTTCAAACGAAAAAATAGTCTATATTCTTTCTTCTTTTTATAATAAATTCCTCTTCGGGACTTACAGTGTTTAAAAGAAACTTTTTTTTATCGAAACAGTTTTTAATTATCTTTCAGACATTATGTGCCTTAATTAGAAAGAATTGCTCAATGAGCAAAATTCCATTATACGCTCCAGTGAAGTTTGCTGCTTTATCGTTAGAAGATTGTTAAAAATCACTTCTTAATGATTTCTTTACGCGTTTTTTTAAGATACCTTGCGGTAATAACTGTTTTCTTTTTAACCTCTAAATTTAATAAAGTTGATATGATAATTTAGTTTAGAGAATTAATTGTGGTGAAGGTGATCGACGTTGATGATTATGAAATAAGTATTCAACGTTGTGTAGAAGTAAAATGAATTCGTTGATCTTTTTTAAAATAGTTGTTGTGATTTAACTATGTTGGCAATTGAAGAGCTTAGTGGAAGAACGTGCTAAGGGATAAAAAAGTGAAAAGGGGAAAATGAGATTTAAAGTTTTTCGTTTGCACTCAGATGTGTTGGAAAAGGTATTTGCAAAGGGTAAAAAATGTACATTGATTAAAGTTTATGAATAAGGGGAAACTTCATCTTTAAAGGAGGGGATAACATGTTCATTGACACATAAATCTCAATTTTTTTCCAAAATGTCACTTAGCACGTTCTTCCACTAAGCTCTTCAATTATTTTTTTTTTTAATTTTGAAAGTTAACTTTAGAATCTATTGTTTTTACCAATTGGATTTACTAGATGAGAAAACAAATTTTAAAGAACTTTTAGAATTGAACTAGTTAATTGTGTTAAAATAAAACCAATAACGTAACATGTTTTAATTTACACGGTCCTCTTCAATTTTGAGTCATTTTTAAAAATTATTTTTAATGAAGCCGGGCGCATAAAGTATGGTTACGGATAAACACTGGTAATAATAATACGTCGTTTTCCGAGAGATTTTGTGAAAAAAAGAGAATTTTATTTGAAATTGTAGATCAATTAAGTCAAGAGTAATATGGAAATAAAAAAATTATGCCTAAAAAAATCTAAAAATTTGATTTCGTAAGCATTTTTTTAGGTTGACACCTAGTGAGATTTTGCTCTTAGTTGATCGTCATTTCAGACATACAAAATTATGAGACTTTCCCAACTTGTCTTTGTAATATAAAAATAGTGTGAGTTTAACACCATAAATCGACCCAGGAGCTTCCGTATAAAAAGTAAAAGAGTTCTAACTTATTGATCGTATCATATTTTCTACTACGAACTGTTTGCAGTCAAAATCGCATTGCATTCAAATTTTGGCGCACGGTTTCACTAACAATGTAGTAATAGTAGCTACAACGGTTGTGAGGTGAAATGTTTTACCTTATCTTCAGTATTCTGTTGAACCATTTCTCGGGGTTTTGTTTCCACAACTTGAAAAAAGGTTTTAACCGATTACCGAAAATATGATGAAGCATTTCTCCACACAGCTGTTGCAGCTCTTAGTAACCATTAATAGGGCGAAATCAAGTAAAAAAATAATAGTGCACAGTCCCTGGACAAATTATTAGACGCACTGCAAGATTTCATGTAAAATATTAATTACCGGGTGATATTGTATTGTTTTATTATTTTAAATTGATTTGTTTTTTATTTTTACATTATCTAATCAATTACCGATTTATTTGACATAAATAAAACAACATTAATTTAGAAAACATAAGTTTATTAAATTTTAAAGAAGTGAAATTACTGTTAGTAAATATCAATATTTAGTTGAGCTACCTTTAGCCGCTATCAAAGCTTTAATTTTGCGAGGCATGCTATCAATGCAAGACTGTACTGTCTCCTGCATTTGAGGATGATGATTACAGGACTTATACATGTTTGTACTTGTTTACGTTCATGTATCACTTTGTCAACACAGTGTTGCCATACGTTAAAAATAAATACAAATATGTAGTCTACAACAATTCTTTTAAATAAAAATCAATAACATTATATTTTAAATATACCATTATTGCATGAAAACTCTTAAGAAACATAAAATGACTAAAAAAATACAGTGCGTCTAATAATTTGTCCAGAGACTGTAGGGCACTTATATGGATGTCTTTTTTTTGTCGTAAAGCTTGTGTAAACGATCGATAACATTCGCTACTTTACGAGATGGACTTCCACGCCTAAATTCCCATTGTAAGATTGCAGAGAAAATATGAGAACACTGAGAATAGATGCTGGTTTAAATAAATAAATGATACCGAGAAAAGCATAAATAAAACAATTCTTGAATGATAAATAAGTGCAATTTAAGCAAACTTTTAAGACGTTTTTCAATGTATTTTACATGATGTCTATATCTTTGTCTCGCACATAAAAAAATATTAAAAATTTCTTGCACGAGAACAAGCCATAAACTTTGCCTCGATTCCCAGATAACTTAAAACTGGCCCTGCGAACGATTTCTGTGAGTAAGCACGAAAGAGGCACAAGTCCTGCCTCATTACACTGACACATGTGCCCGTTTTCTATTAGGATACAGATTTATTCATCTCCATTGCTCACACTAGCAAATTTGCCAACAGGAAAAAAAAAAATCTTGAAATTTTGCCAACGCCCTGTGTTTTTTTTCTCTCTTTCGGTTTGATATTGTCTACTCTATTTGATGCGTTTTTTCATTCATTGAGAGTTGGACGATGTATTTTATGATAGAAACAGGGTAGATAATATATATTTAGCTTGGGGAAAATTGCTCTGGTATCTGAGGGAGTGTATTAAAGAGGTTCAAAGCGCATAAATATATTAATATTTATTGCTGGAATTAGTATTCAAAGCTAGATAGTAAGTAAGACCTACATATATGTTTAATTGTGCGCTATTCATTCACGACAAAAAAATCTGTACTGCTCAATAGCAAAAATATATATGACATAAAATTGATTTTATTAGAAATATAATCTATTAAATAAATAAACTAGCTATAATAAAAAAGTAGTTTTTTTGTTTTACTAAACTGATATATGTAATTAGTTCCTAATTTTTAAAAACTAAGTCTGCATTTGGGCATTTCACACTGTAAAATTCTATGTAAAGTTATTCCAAGTAATGGTTATTATGGTGTAACAATTAACAAATTATTGTTTACTCCGTAATATCAGTGATAGAAAATGCTGCTTCTGGTTACACGAAGTAACGATAAGCTAAATTTTTGAAGTAACGAAACATTTCAAAATAGTTGTAACTTTACCCACTTGTAAAACGCTACTGAATAGTACTAACGCTACATGATACTAAAATCATGTTTCAAATTATAATTTTAAGCCTGATTTCTTGTAAACAAAATTCAGCCAATACATTCAATAGGAACTCGAATCGTATACAATCATAAAACACAGACCCGTCCCCAGTATATTCATCGAAAGAAATGCTAATAAACAGAGGGGTTTTATTTCCAGCAGAAAATTTACGATCATGCATATTGGAAAATATCTCAACAGGCCCGTGAATCTTGCATGAGTTATGGAGATTTGATGACTTTCCAATGAGGAAAGCCGTAGAGAGTTGTCTATGTATAGCTTGGTACACGGAAAAGGGCCGTTTTGCCATGGTAATGTAATGGGATATAAGCCGTTTTTATTTGGAATGCGTGATTGGGTTTTGAATGAAAATGTATCGTTTCAAATCTATAAAGGGTGATATTTATATATAATATAGTATATATATTTTATAAATAATGATTTATATAATAGTAATAAATAAATAATATTATAAATTTTGATTTAAATGATTATATTTAAAAGTTGTTTAATTAATTTGCAGAAACCGTATTTTCAAATACGTGAAAAGAAAATTAGTAAAAGTATGTTTAAAATGTATTTTTGGATTGTTAAGAAATTAGAAATTATGTTGTTAAAATGAATACAAACTATAAAAATATTCATATGTGCTTTAACTGTATTTTAGAATTGAAAATCTAAAATAATTAAAAAATATTTTTGATTAAAAAAAATTTATTTATATTATTAATGTATAGTAAAAAGAAAAAATCTAATAGTTAGTTAACGTTTTAGATGTAAGTTTTAAAAAGATTCTTTTCATTTATTGTATTTAAAATCACCGTGTTTTAAACACGTTACGTAAGAGCTCTTAGTAAAATTCTAATACATAAAACTGACTCATAAAGCCCGCTGATTATTTAACGATCGTGTGTTGAAAAAAGTTCGATCAAAATAAAACCACCTATAATACAAAATTATTCGATTTCCATTACTCTTTACATTTAAATTAGTAATTAATCTGTAATTACTTAAAAACATAATATACTAAGCCTCCAACTAAAAAAAATCAATTTTTAAATTCAAACCAAGCCTAAATATTTTTATAAAGAGAGAACAAAAAAAATATTTAAAATATTATATATAAATATTTTTTTTATTCTCGATAACTTGGTTTTCGATTTCCTAATCCCGAAATAGCCTCTCACGAAACATAAACGGCCCCAAAACTTTTTTCCGCGGTAAAATTAATTGGTTTTAAACCCCGATCAATAGTTTGCGTCTTCTTAATAGGGTCGCCGAAAGGTCTTTTCAGGCTTGTTCAAAAGGAGCCTTGCGCCTCACAAATATCCATGGAAAAGCATTTTTTCCCTCGTTTTCAGACATGGATAATTTGTTGGTTTGGAAGTATTGTAACGGACTTGTATTGCAAACAATGATCTGGGGAAGAAAGCGTGTAACAACTAGGTAAAAGAATGTGGGATAAGACTTCACTATTTATAATTCTCCTAAGAAATCCATTAGTATTTTTGTGTATTTTAGATCCATTCCTATAGTATTTTTGTCTGATCGTAAGTATGCTCATCACTTCTATTGGTTAGCCATCGAAAGGTTGATATCATCACAAGTGCTACATCACAGAATTTCATGGAATTTTGAATTAGCGTGAATGAAGGGAAGACTTTTTTTTTTTGTCATCAGTGAATAACGTCATTTTAAAATACAGGGTGTCCGTAAAAGAATGTCCGAGTTTTAATGGTATATTACAGAAGTTTATTTTATACTAAGTATAACAAATCATACATGACATTGAAGGAAAACTAACCTAGTTTTCCTATAAGTGCTCAATGTGTGCGCCTTTAGTGATACGGCACACATCCAAACGAAAATGCAATTCTTCCCATACTGTCTGCAGCAAGTCCGGAGTAGTGGAAGCAACAGTCTGTGCAATTCTGCTTTTCAAGTTGGGTAAATCGTGGGGTAGGGGTGGAACGTAGACCCGATCTTTTACGAACCCCCAAAGGATAAATCACAAGGCGTGATGTCAGGTCACAATTTGAAACTCGGACATTCTTTTACGGACACCCAGTACTAGAGATGTGTAATACCACAGGACTTTAACCATCAATCAATCAATACATTTAAGGGTGTTTATATTCACTCAGGTAATTTCAATAACTTTTGTTGTTGTTGTTGTTGTTCCTTATCCTCCACCTGTCTGACGGAGTCAGACAAGATCCAATAAATTGTTGACCCCCAAAAAGTCGATGACAAGAAGTGGAGAAGCGTATAAGTCCTCCTTGGAAAGACCCAAGCAGTCCAGGATATGTTCGGCAGAGGCCTGCTGAGCCCCACATTTGGAGCAGACAGCGAAAGTTTTTCTACCCTCAAAATACGAGAGACTCTTCAATAGAGACTTCAATACTTTTAAAGAGACTTCAATAACTTTTAAATGTAAAAAGTTATAGGATAGTAAACTTGCACATGCGCTATTTTCTTAAAACCTCATGATAAGATAAGTCCGAAAAGGTACTGGAAACTCGCATTATAGATGAAGTCTGTAGATAGTTTTCGTTTTTTAGTAATAAACCATGGACGTTCTACGACAGAGCCCTTTGCGCAAGTGCAATTTTTTCGAAAACCTTATTATGATATTCGACAGGAACTAGTGTAACAGATTTGGAGTCCTTACCTCATTTAGTTCTATGTATAGAATGGTTTCAGACGGACTGACTGACTAATGTTCAAAAAGAACTTTTTTTAGAATAAGCACATCCCAATACTTGTAGAAAATACTAAATGTCCATTTCGGATTTTCGACCCCATCGCAATAGAAATCAATAAAAAAAATTATAATTTTGAACAAATTTAAAGGGAATCGACTTCATTGAAAATTCTATACGATTCGGTAAAATTTAAGTCTACAATCCGTTTAACTAAAGTTCCAAATACTTGAATAATAAATTGAATTTGATTATAATATTCACTTAATCGTAAAACAATTAAAAATCCATTAACGTAAACTTGTATAGTAATTTCCAAAATTAAATGCTTATCAATACATCAAACGCTACAACTAATGCGCTTAAAATTCCTTTGATTTGTTGCGCATTAAATGGAACATAATGGCATCAGTGCATTTAATTCCTACTTGCAATTAAACACAAATCGTTTTGCATTTGATGTTATTTCCCTAAAGGCAAAATAACTTGGATCTGCAAATTCCCAAGTAAGCACGTCACTTAAGAGGATTCAAAAATTCACCAATCAAAGATAGACTGTGTCTAAGGGGGCTTTTACAGGGCGGCTCAAATAAAAGTGGCACGGCTTAGAAGTAGGGATGAGATAGGAAATGCTGCCGAGTCATAAACCGATGCAAAAACAGGTTTGTTAGGTAAAACCATTGATCGCTTCAATATTATGCCCAAACAGAGGCTTGACGAATTATTTGCTGGTAACTATCTCTTTAAGACCTGAAATTTTTTTTATCCTTAAATGTTACTTTTTCTAGTTTTTTACTCTATACTAGTCTTAATGACCCTGATAAAAATTATTTTAAAAAATTGGGGACCCCTCTAAAGCATAAGGGGTACCCGCACTATTGTGCGGGTTAGGTCCTTACTTATCCGCACTATTGTGCAGGTTAGGCTTTTTCTGTGAAACCATCACTTGTAAAATTTTACATTTTTCTCGCTATAAATAAATTTAACTGAAATCGTTACAAATAATTAATGATTAACTATCATTTAATTGATGATTAAATGTTATTTAGAGTTAACAATTATATTTATTATTTGATTAGTTACAATGAAAATTTTCGAAACAAGATTTTGTCTTTGACAAACATAGATACACGTTGCATTTTTCGCATCGGGTTTTTGATCTGCTGTTGCAGTTTTCCAGCCTGCATTTGCGGGGCCTTGTAATATCCTCAACTGTTGGGTAGTGGTTAAAACCATCATATATCTTGTCTGCGCAGAGTTTTTTCGCAGGTGGGTTGTAGAATTTGGATCTTTTTATTGGAGAATACTCGACCTAATCATCTTCATCCTCACTAATAACTCTTCTATTTGCTGGTGGAGTTGTTGCAATGGATTCAACCACTTCTAACTTGAACTTTAACAGATCTTTTTTGTCTTTCTTTGGAACTTTATTGGCTTATGCATCTCGATTGTACTCGAGCCATGAGTTGCACACAGCCAAGTCCACAAAATGTAATATTTCCTTCCATGTCCATTTCGGTGTCTTAAACCACGTTCGGTATCATTCCATTTGCTGATCACACACATCGACCCCCCTCCCATGCATTGATTGTATCATGTAATTGCAGAAGGGCAGGAGATCTTGACGTAGAAGGACGATCCAAAATAATACTTTGATCATTTTCTTCATCATCCGAACTTGATTGTCCTTCCAACATTCTTGGTTCGAATGTCTGGTCATCACCATCATCGTCAGAGAAGCCACTGAGTTCAGAATCATTCTCATTCAAGATTTGAAGAATTTCGTCTTGTGTTAGAATTTTTTCCCTTGTAGCCATCTGAAAATGTTTTTGGTGGAAATTAAGAAATAAATCTGAGCAGTTATACATTTAAATAATTGAAAACAAATTTTAAATAAATGAAAATTATTTTTAAACATTTAAAGTTAATTTTAAATACTTAAAAATTTATTGTATTTAAAGTATAATTTCAAATATTTGTAAGTCTTGGAACAAAAAACAGAGCGTGTTTGCAAAACACTTACCCGTACAGAATCAATCGTAACCAGTAACGCCAAAGTAGCACGATCGTGCGGGTTAAGAGATATTGCGTCCTAAAAGTACAATAATTGATGTATAATTAAGGTTGTTATTATTTTTCACTTATTGAGACTTAAAAACAACCATTTGTATCTAAGCAATCAAAAATAGTGATATTTACCTTTTCGCGACAGATAAATTCTTTTGCTGTTTCCTGCGGACATGTAAACAAAGCTAAGATTGCCGACTAGAACTGAAATAAAGACAACTGCTGCAATCTGTTTATCAAACGTGAAACTTCATGTTCTCCGGAAACCCACACAATCGTTCGAATCCGACTTATTTTACAAACGACTACACAAGAAAGAAATAAAATAGTAGATATGCAACCCGCACGATCGTGTTAGCCCGGTCGGAAAGGGCTATGTCATCTTAACCAGTGCATTGTTCTGATCAACGCAGACTTATACAGCTCGCAGTAAGATCCGAACTCGTCAATAGTCCATGTACAGCTCTAGTCTAGTAACAACCTAACGAACCAATGAAAAAACAGGTTTGCAAAGTAAAGCCATTGAACTCTTGAGTAATTTATGAATTCGACTTGGAGGATTTCATGCGGCTTTAATAGATTTTGTCGCCTAGCATTTCCCTGAATTCGTAGCTCCATGCCAGGGCCTCTTTTATTTGCGCCACCCTGTATATGAATTGACTACTCATTTTTAGCAGCAACTTTAATTCCTCTAAACTAAACTTATAACGTGCCGACCCGGCGGCGCAACGGTTAGGGAGCTATCCTTTGGAGCCTCTGGGTTCGGGTTCGAATCCCGGTAAGGCATGGATGTTTGTGTTTGTCGAGTATATGCGGAGTACGAGCTCTTTAAATCTGTTGGGTCCGAAAGTCCTGCGGGCGGTCATTGCGCAGTTTTCCACGGGTACAGGTACCTGGAGACTATTTCCCTCCCCTTCAGGGACATGTCTAAATTGTGGAGGTGGCGATAGATGGCAGCATCTGTCTTGTATGTGTGTGTATGTCGTGTCCGTCCTTCTTGACTATGGTTTATAAGCGGGTCTTTGCGACCAAGCACACAAGCCTGAAAATATATGCCAACCAACATAAACTTATAACGTTTCTAACGCCGATTGGCAGCGGAATGGTCGGACTAGACAGTCTGAATACCCCGGGTTCGAACCCCGCCATATAGAGCCCGCTCATGCGTCGACCCCGTCATTTAACCAATGTTCTAAATTACGAGGCGAAATTTGTCGCTGTGAAAACTCCATGAAGGCCAGAAATAGACATTACAAAACGCACAACCCAAACTAATTCCTAATTGTGGCACGAGTACAAGTTTAATTCCAAAACCGCCCCCAAACCTTCAAACATTATAATGCAATAACTTCGAAACGCAATTTTAATATTTGCGAAGGATTTCTAAGGACTTGTCAGTGTCTTTTGGGAATGGATTTGTGTTTACTTTAGAAATTAAATACCGGCTGGCGTTCTGGAATATTCGACATACTAGTATCGAATCCTAGTAAAGAACATCAACATTCTAAAGGTTTGTTGTGTTTGGATGTTTCACACCGCGGTAAATATTTGAGTAAATATTAAGTTTTGAAAATGTTTCAGTAAGACTGGTTTTAATTTATACGGATTAGAATTCATGTTTTGAGTAATATTATGCGGGTGTGATACGAAATGTCTACGTTTTTAGCTTTTTTATCAAACGCGCTTGACTTAATTGTTTTAATTGTGAATTACAAAATCTTTTAAAATGTTATGTTTATGTATATTTTAATAAAATTAAATAAATACAGTATTGAAAATTATCTGGGAGCATAAGGTTTAAGTTATGGATACATAGATCGTTTCACTGATTACATGCGAATTTAATTTTTCAATAATGTCTTTCTGATGTTTTCCCATACATTTATTTTATAAAAACTGTCTATAATAATAAAAGAGTGTTTGTGGATTGTGAAAGACCTACTTATACTGCTCGAAAAAATTCGAAATTTTTAATATAGATTCCCTGTAATACCTACGTGTTGCACCTGAGGCTTAGGTTTTTCATATTTGATTACGATTTTTAATTAATATAATTATTTACAAAAATACGTCTTCCACCTGAGAGTGAGGGACCGAAACTGGGGCTTGAAGACGCATGGGCCGGGCCGAAACAGGGGCTTGAAGTCATCCGTAGATAAACATGAAATTCAGTAAGAAAAGCCGTTAAAAAATTGACACAAATTCGATCTCTATTTTTAATTTTCAATTTGAAAGAAATTTTAGCGCGAGCTAAAATTATAAACACGAAATATCAAGAGGTTTTAATTTGTAGGATTGTTATTTGACTATCATTATTTTATTTCATTTATTGATTGTAGAATGATTACCACATTTGGGTTGTTACATTTTAAATATTGCCAAAAGTTGCCAATGAACAGACCGACCATTTTATTACAGCTGGGTCAAAAACAAATCACCGTTATTAACGGTTAACCCGTGCGATTCCGGGTTTAGAAAGCTAGTAAATTATAAAAATTCCCAAAATGTACTAGTTATTATTACAAAAGATCAAAAGAATTAGTTTCAATAGCAGAGTTTTAGGATAAATATTATATTGGTGTTGCAAAGTATTGGTTTTTAATAATAATTTACAAGACTTTTATACAATATTTAGTAAATTTGGGCGGTTTTAACAAAAATGTTACTTCTTATTAGGTTTATCAATTTAATAGTGTAAAAAATTAGATTGGTATTTATGTTTTCAGTTATTCATTCACGGATAATGTAAATTAAATATGCACAGGTTTGATAAGTACTTATGAAAATTACGTTTGAAGTTCTAGATAAAATAATATTGTCACTGAAACGTGGACAATTTAATCATTTTGATGGAATTATCGTCATAACATTTTTATTAAACTTGAAAATATCAACATTATTTTAATATTCGAAAATTGATAAATTGGAAAGGCGAAAAACCATTTTGTTTGACAATTTTCTTGTAACTTAGAGGGTTTATAAATGTACCGCCATAATCAAATCGACATAAATTTTTGATGCACTTCAAATCATTTAATTCCAAATAGCTATAGAATTATCATAATCATTTTTAAGACTTTTTTTTAATGCACAAGAGTTCTATTTCAATTGGAATATTTTTAAATCAAATTTAGCTGTTTTCTGAAAGAAAACACCAGGCCCTGGAAAACCATTTATCCCCGAATCGGATTACTATTCTAATGCGGTGTTGATCTACGCGACTTGAGTACATATTAACTATAATAAAACTAGATTAGAGATGAACACTAAGTTTGGAAGTTCCATATTGTTAGTTATTTATTTGAAGAGTGTCGCCATTGTTGCTTAAAATAGTTTTATTTGCGGTGTAAATATAAATATTTTTTGTATCTTTTATGTAAAGAGGAGTATTTTTCTATTTCTTGGAGGAATAATATTATTAAATTTAAACTTCGGTATGGAAGGGCTTATTTTATTTTTATACTATTGTTACACCTCTGTTATTTAAATGGACGATTTGAACGTGGTTTGTTTGTAGGGGAAGTATACGATGTTTGACGTAACTATGCGTCGCAGTTTTGATGTCATTTTAGGCGTGTTCTTTCCAGTTGTCCATTTATTTTTTAATAACTTTGTTTTGACCATTTAAGGAGATACGGTACCCAAAAATTGGTCAAAATATCGATTTTTCAGTTTTTACTTATTATTATTTACAATATCTTTCTGGACATTTACTGACAAATTCACAATGATATCTTTTGTAGGAAAAAGTTATTACATATTTTCTGGAGTCTTTCCAATAAGTTTAAATACGTATTTCGTCTGCTTTCAACCTGTTTTCTCTGTTTCGCGTTTTAAATTCTTGTGTTTAATAAATATCTAAGGCTTTTTTGCTAATTAAGTTAGAATTTTGAAATTTTTAACCTGTGTTCTTAGATAAGTGGTGCACAAAATTGTGCATGTAATAAGGTTTACTATGTAATTTTTTTTTAAAAATGTTTAATTCAATAATTTGTATATTTTTTTGTGATTTTCAGTACAAATGCATGTTACTTTTTTAACTGTAACTCACATTTTCAAACCCATGCACAGTTCATGAACAAATAGTTCTAAAAACAAACTATAAAAGTTTGGTGGACTTAGTCTTAAAATTGAAAGATAAGTAGCGTTTTAAAAAAGTTTAAAATGTTGACTTTTAAAAAAAAATGAAAAACTACTTGTAAATATTTGTTTTTATTGCTAGTAAGTGTTTATATAGAGTAAACATTATATAAAACCACTATATTTTACAAGTTTATGTTATTATTTCTGGAAATAATGTTTTGCGTACCGTTTCCCCTTAAGAACAATATCCCTGGTTGAGGAGTAAATACGTCATTATAAAGGGGGAAATGGTACTTTTCCGAATATTTTACCTGTGACCAAACATCGTAAACGAGTTCATTTTTAGTCTTACGTTGTAGGTCCGTCTTGTCTGCTCTATGAATTGCCACTAATAGCAATCTTGTAAGACTATTGCAACGATAATTCAAACTAAACCTGATGCTTGGATTTTAAAACATTTATTTAGTTTAGTTTGAATTATCGTCGCACTACAGCTACACGAGGGCTATTGTCGACGGGCGTTTTATTTTAGAACCACAGTCAAGTGACGAGCCGACACCTGAGTTGGCACCCAACGCAACCGTTAAGGGCGACATCGTACGCAGCGCTAGGACTTTGAAGGGTATTTAACGTGCACTCCCGCCACACGGGGTATTATTCGTCGGACATTTTTGGCTGCACGGGCCGTTTGTAGGTCGGCAGTTATTTTGGCGATACTCGGACCCGAACCTGGGACCTTCCGCATGCTACGCGAATGCCTAACCGACTGGGCTCCCCAGCTCCCTAAAACATTTATAGAATTTTTCAGTAACACGGGCGTCGTCAAAATTTTACCACCACTGCTAAACGGAATATTTTCAATGGTAACATATAACTGTGCATACTGTGTTTTGTGTTCAGAAAATTCCATTTTTTGGTCCACATTCCGGTTTGAGCCTACAAAATTAAAAATTTAATTAATTATTTTTTTTAATTAATTTATTTGAAGGTGGACGTTTCAAATACTTTAGTTACTAGTAATTATATACATCAATTTAGCATGTTTTTTTTGTATTTTGTTTTAATATACTTGGTTCATAACGGTAAATTTGTTAATCACGATTGTTTAATTATCTTAATTCTTCAACGACTGCACTCTTAAAACAAAAGAGTGAAATCCACTCCTTTAAGGGAAGTGCATTTTCGGCACCGGAATAGAGTGGAAATAAACTCAGACTGAGTTAAAACCGCTCGTTTGTTTTAAGAGTGTAAACCAGCCTATTTAGGTTCGCATGGAAGTCGTGATCGGAAAAGATAATTTTTTAAAGCAACTTTAGTTCAATTTAAGGGTGATACCTTCAAAGTATAAACAATATTAGGCGCGTACGTTGACAAATTCTGGTAATTAGACGACAGTAATTTTGATCATTGTTGTATTTTTTTAAAAATGTGCAAAGATTTGAAACTTAAATAAAGATTTGCCATAATCATTTTTAAATAAATAAAAATCTATTAATTCATCTATTCAGTCAAAATTACCAAAATCCATGATATATGGTTTGTGATTTTTATATCATACAAATTCTTAATCTTTAAATTTCACTTTCAATTATTTGTGCAAAAAGGACAATTTTAAGCATTTTCTTTCTAATGAAAATGAATAATTTTTCCAGCATATATTCTAAATGTTAATCTGCTTCAAATATAAATGGAAACGTAAAACTAAGTTTAATGTTCTCCGTCTACTTTATTCCTGCAATCACACAAGAAAAAACATAACACTGTGGATTTTAACAAATAAAAGCCTATATATGATAATTTTAATTATGAAATGTTGTTTCGGAAAATAACATGGAAAGAAAAACCAAGTAATGATTTGTTTCAACTAATAAATTCATATTCCTTCTTGCTTCAAAACTAAGCTGAATTAATCATTTATTTTCTTTTTATCAAATCTTAATACTTCTATTTTTCTTCATTGTTCGTCCTTTTTCATTTTAAGATCGCATAGAAATGCGAGCCAAAAAAATATTAGTTTTTGCTCTAATTTAAATGGATTGTTTTCAGAATAACGTTCTATATTGTTTCTTTACCCATAAATTTTGATTTCAAGCAGAGATTTTTGCAGCGTCAAATTATAAAGGAGTGATATACTTTTCCAAGTTTGTAAGCAATGCGTTAAATAATATTCCTTAGAACTGACAAAAAATGATTTATTTACGAGCTTATAAAATTTAAAATAAAAAGTTTATTTAATGTATGTCGAAAATACAAAATTTAACTATTAGCTTAGTAATTTGAGACCCAGTGGCCAGACCTTAGTGGTAGTGCTTCGCATTGCCACGCCACAGGTCCGGGGATCGAATCCCGGATTGGGCGAGGTTGACCCATCCCTTCATCCCTTAAGTGGGTCGATAAAATGGGTACCAAGCATGCTTGGGAACTAAACACTGGGGGTTCCGCGTGAGGCTTACCACCTTACTGGAACATATGCCTAGCATCCCAGAGCCGAAGGTCACGAAAGCTGAAATCGACACGGCAGGCCTTGGCCCACTAATGGGCTGTTGCGCCGAGGAGTTTAGTTAAGTTAGCTAAGTAATTTATAACTCGTAAATTTTCTGAAAAATTAATAGCGCACAATACACAAAAGTGAATTATGGACTAAAATAAGAAAGTTAGATAGTATCTGGAAATGACGAGTTAATATCAATTTGAATTGACATTTAAAAGCCTTTTATTTTGAATAAATCAATTTAAAATATTTAACCATTAATGAGTTTTGATCACTATAGTTTTACGCTTTTAATTTTAAAATCAATTTGTTCATTAAGTTATATAACTTTATTAATATAAACAAGTTAATCATAAATTTCACAGTTAAAATACCCAATTACTACTAAGTCAATTCCTGACAAATTGTCTTACATTATATAATTTTTAATGATTGCATTTTATAATTTTAAGATTAACTCACAAAGAAAAGTAACGTTTCTGCAATTGGTATCTTAACTGATTTTTCAGGATAGCATATTTTTGAGTTCTCTAAATCTTTTAACTAGTGATCTCAAGTATAAAAAGGTAAAATAAACTTTTGCGGTATTAATAAGTTTATAATACAACCTATTAAACGCAAATGATAAGTTAAAAGATCTTTAAAAAACATACAGCCATTTCGGAGCTTAAACGTAGTCCCCGAAGTGTTTTTGTTTTATTTCCAAAGTGGCTGTATGTTTTTTGAAATCTTTTAACTCATTTTTGTTTTATACTTTTTTCAAACTCTTACAGTCCCTGGAAAAATTATTAGACGCACTGCAAGTTTTCATTAAAATATTAATTACCGGGTGATATTGTACCGTTTTATTATTTTAAATTGATTAGTTTTTTTATTTTTATATTATCCAATCAATTACCGATTTATTTGACATAAATAAAACAGCATTAATTTAGAAAAGCATAAGTTTATTAAGTTTTAAAGAAAATTTAAATAATGTTCGTAAAAATCAATATTTAGTTAAGCCACCTTTAGCCGCTATCAAAGCTTTAATTCTGCGCGGCATGCTATCAATGCAAGACTGTACTATCTCCTGCATTTGAGGATGATGATTCAACACATAAATAATCTTATAATAAATAAATAATATAAATTAAACTTAATCATAATTAATCATAATTATCTTAAAATAAATACAAATATGTAGTCTACAACAATTCTTTAAAATAAAAATCAAATTGTAGTTTAAATATACCATTAGTGCACAAAAACTCTTAAGAAACATAAAATTACTAAAAAAAATACAGTGCCTCTAATAATTTGTCCAGGGACTGTATATGTCTCAATATCTATTTTTGATCTTGAGATAACTAGTAACTAGTTTAAAGATTTAGACTAAATCAAAATCTAATTACGTCACTTCTCTCCATACTTTCAACATGAATCATAACTTTACATCCAACTTTCAACATTACACCTTTCACAACATCGACTTTAAACTCCTCATACCAACCATTCCTTGTTAACATAGACTCTAAAAACGCCTTATTCCCGCTCTGATGAACAAAAATATAAGAATTTCACCTAGTCCAGAGTAGGAATTACCCCAAAATTGCGAATACACTTGATACTACAAAAGATTTATCGCCTTATTTCTCTAGATATACTTGCCACCTGCATCACGCATATATCATATGGATTATTGCGGCATATTCTTGGAGAAAGTTTACGCGAAAATTAAATAAGTAGAGACACCTAATGTGAAATAGACAGGAATGCGGATATGGTTACTAATAAGATATCAAAAGTTGAAATATTTCTCTTTATACGAGTCTGAGGATAATGTGTAACTCTACTATTTGAAATTTTTAGTATTCAGATTCTGTTTTTAAAAACTCCTACTGTGTAAAGTTAAAATGAGTAGTGTTATTAAGCTCCTGTTATAAGTAGCAAACTATATTCCTATTAGTTTCTTGAGGTAACGCATGACGAATTTTAAACCATATAACATTTCTTACCAAATAAACAAGTAGTTGAACAGAAACTGTACTTAACCATCACAAACGTTGTTAAACTAAAGGCAAACACGCATTAATTCTATAGTAAAATGCATGCTAATTGGTATTTTCATTTGTTCGAAATCAATAATTATATTTCGTTGCAAATTATTTCAAAGAATAAATAGTAATATCTCGTTTAAAGAGAATATTTATATCAACATCAAAGAACTCGGAGTGAACATATAACGGTCATTTCAAACTGAACGATGTCGCAAAATTTATTAATTTGTCTACAAAATAAGTTTTCGAGCAATTGTGCGATGGCAATGGTATTTAATTTAATACAAAATGTTTGCTTTCATAAATAATGGTCTCTTTAAATGATTAAAATTTGAGTTTTAAAAATTGAAGTACTCGATCGATTTTCTGAATTCATGTATCATTTCGATGCTCTATTTTTGAAACACATCCGTAATTGAGTTTGCTATGAAGTGATGAGGACAACAGACAACTGAACGATTATAACCTTCCACTTTTTAGTTATAACTTGTTGGCAGCTAAGTTAACTAATGTTCTTTAAATCGTTATCTATTTACTTGTCTAAACAATGGGCTTTCAAAGAGTTATTGTATTACTTTTTTTATTATTCATAAATTAAGCAAAAGCTCAGTTTGGTAGCAAATTTCTACAGGTCGTTAAGGTTAAAATATATATATCATATTATTTAAGATTTTAAATTACAACTCTGATTGAATTTTTACAATTCCAAATAATTGGCAGTTTATATTCTGTCTCATTTAGAGATTTTCAAACGTTCTTGTAATTCAATGATTAGAGTTAAAAGTGTTGTATAGTACTAATTGGCTATGTTAGTATGATATTATAAATCGATAGTGTCTCGTAAGGAATTACATCTTTTAGTAACCAAACTATTAAACAAGTGGAATAAATTTTTGAATCACATAAAAGTAAAGAAATTATTAAAAAATACAAAAGAGATGAATGTATTGTAATAAATTATTTGAGTGAGGATTTTGCCCCTGATTGATCTCGTACACAAAACCTATTTCTCGCAAAAGTTGAAAAATAAGAAAACATTAGAGTTACCCATTTACCGAATTCTACTAAAAAATTTAAAGCGTTTTAGTTTATTACATCGCATTACAAGGCACAAAGGCTAGGCCCTGTAGCGCTTCCTATCTGCAAGTCCGGTTCGGTCCACATAGCAAAATATAACTGCCGACCTAAACGCTGCAGCAATATGTCAACGATATACACCGTATAGAGGATCACTTATCCTCCAAATCCACTCTAGTGTCGCCCTAACGTGCGTGTGCCACTAGTGTGGCTCTACTGACTGGTTTAAAATACGACGCCATCACATAGCCTCGGTAGCTTCTTGCAACGATATTACAACTAACTGAACTGCATTTGCAATACTAGGTCACTTCTCTTCGTTATCCTCTGTGCAAATGGCCGCTAATATAAAACTGCAAGTGTCCATTTGGAAAGCCCTCTACGAAACAATTTCTCAACTCCTTACTCCAGCTATATTCTGCTTGAGAATTTTCTGGTTGAGCTACATTGCGCCATTCTAAGCATTTGTGAATGTTTAGGATTGAGCACTGTACACACCAACACTTGAAACTGTGTGGAAAGAGAAATTTACTACAGGAGATTTGTACCTTGAAGTATGGGCTAGAGATGATCTTGATACATTTAATAAGAATGTTGAAATGAACTGTTTGAATTTAAATTGTATGGAAATCACGTATGTATCCAATGTTGTAATACTAATTTTAGTGCTTGTATTCATTTATAATGTTGGGTAATATAATGGAGTCGTCGTGTTATTAGAGAATTTCGCCGGTTAAAATAAACATGTAACATTCTATCAACAATGATTGAAATTTTGTCTCACAGGAATTGTTATGTGATTTATTTTAAATATATATGATAGTTTTTCAACATTATATCAATTTTGAGTTTAAGTTTAGTAAGAATACAACTATTGGTATTTCATAAGAAATGCATTTCTCTAAAAAAACTTGTAAGAACACTAAGATAATGAAGGTATTTCCTACTAATCTTTGAGAAATCCCAGGCATCTTTGCACACAGGCATGCACTTTGAGAAAACTGGCATCTTAAGCATAAACTTGCTGGACTACTCTTGAGTATATTCACGGCCAACTTCAATAACAAGTCCAGAGAAGCGCTCCCAAACATGAGCGTAGACGGAAATTTTGACGTCACTGTTCCCAGTGCCGAAGATCGAGAAACTAGTTCGGACGCATTCGGAACCCTAAAATTGTGGTCAGTCGTGAACGAGTGGTTCCAAACAGGTTTCGAGACAGGTTGTCCTCATCTTCGGAACAACGTCACTCGGAACTATGACGTCAAAGTTTCCGTCCCCGAGCTTATTTGGGAAAGCTTCTTCGGCCTTAGTAGTTGAGTAGGCCGTGGTATATTGCGGCAACAACTATAGTCTGTCTATTTACTATGTGAGGCTCGAAAAGTCTTTCTTTCCACCATCCCTTCGCCTGGTTTTCTAGGAAACGGGGGGAGCATCGCTTTTCTAAACCTAACGCGTTTGAGGTTCTGTTGTGGGAGGTTAACAATCCGAACAGTTCAAACCCAAGTAGGGTGGGGAAAACACGGAAACCGCGACGCTCACGCCGTTTCGAAGAAAACCACACGCGGGGATGGGGGAGGGAAATGCTCTCGAGGCTCGCATTCTGGATAGACAAGGTATAGTACCTTCCAACAAAAAATATTTCAAATAAACCTAGCATCTTGATTCTAACACAATGGAACAGAACACCGAAGCAATAGATAACACCTTCAGATCCCCAATCTCACCCGAATCCTTCGTTTCCCTAAATGGGGAGGAACCCTTTCCGTTGCTAAAAGAAGATGGCAGCCCATTAATAAATACCATGGTGATGGATAGTGTGGAAGCGGTGAAACGCAATATCATGACTTTTGTGATGATCGATGCCCGGGTGATAAAGGATAAGAATGGTTGGCTTGGACACGCTTGTTGGAGGGGCTCGAACAAATTGACCAGTGGTCAGGAGGAATGTTCATTATTCAGGGATGAATTGCTGTGCTGTGATTCGGGGTTGGATGCGGGAAATTGTTGGTTTTCCCTTCTTGAAGTACACTGCTCAAAACAATTAGGGGAGCACTTTGCGTACTTTTGTTTACCTTTTCGGTTCCAAATTCTTATTTTTATTATAGAAATCTGTAATTTGTGAAATAGATTCATTATGCATTCAGATTGAAATGGTAAAAAACAGGGGGGAAAACAATCTTAATTTTTAACTAAAATTTAAGGGAGGTAAATATTGGAATTGTAACTTTTGAATACATTTTTACAATATTTTTTCAAAACTTTATTTGTAAAATAAAAGTAAAATCAATTTTTAAACATCTAAGAATGCCAGCGTGAAGAATTTAGGGTCAATTTATATCATAAATTTTTTTTGGGAGGGAATTTTATTTTACCATGTTTTTCATATTTTCCTTTAATTAAAACAAACGTTATTTAATTCTTCAAAAGACATGATTCTTCCATCTAACGATAAATAAGTCAGAGCTCAACTTAGCGAGGAAAAAATCGGAAGCTGATGATACCGAATGGAATTATTGAGGGTGAAAGGGTTTAAACCATGCGTTCCCCTAATTGTTTTGAGCAGTGTATTTGGAGTAACATACACTTAAGATTGATGCATATTGTTATTTACTTTTACACAAATGTTTGTTCTTTATGAATTAGTTGTAATTGTTATTATTTTCTGCAATGTGATTTCTGTAATTAGTTACATAGTTTGCAGTTTGGTATCGGCTCGTCAATTGTTAACATTTTTGACTTCTATTCCATAACTCAGTCAATGTGATGCTCGTCTGAAATGTCTGTTGACTAATTGTCATTGGCGATTTTGTGAGGATTAATACAACAAATTCCTAAAAAATGCTTGCGTAGTAAAAATCTTACAGTGCTTTTGAGAAAAAAATATGCATCTTAAATAATTATGAAATATCGAGCTACAAATGAAAAAATGTACAGATAACTTTAAATATTTGAATTTTGGAAAACCTAATTGAGTTTTGTTAACTTAAAATGTTAATGTACTATTTTAATGCTGTTGATACGTAGTGAAACAGATTTGTTTATAGTTTAGGTAACAGGGTACGAAACGATCACTCAAAATATCGAATTTTCATTTCAATTTTAGTTACTGAATAGTGCCTCTACGAAAATTATAACTTTGTTGCCAGCTTTAAATGTCATTATTCCAAAACACCAATTTTCAGCCTTAAGGTACACTTTTCTCTTTTTCTATTTTACTAGAAGGGTTGAATTTTTCTGTGATGTCGTATACATGCCGATTTAACACAGTGAACCAAAAATATTCTAAAAAAAATATTAAGTGAGTAAAAATAAGACAATTTTCCAATTTAAGAAATGAGCAAAATTTCTATATAGATTAATAACTTAAAATTATGAATGTTTTATCGTCAAACTTGAGGTTCATTGCGTTGAATGGCCTTTTTTTATTTCTATAAAAATTTTTTTCAGATACACGCAATAGTTGTGCTGGAAAATGTACCTAAAAGCTAAATATCTGTGTTTTATAACAATGACATATAAAGCTGGAAACAAAGTTATATTGAAATTAACTACCAAATTTGAGAACTCCAACCCCATATTTAGATGCATATTATGTAAAAAATTTCATAAATATTCATTTTAGTGGTTTAAAGTTAAAATGTAAATTTGATATTATGAAGCGTCGTTGTGTTCCCTGTCCCCTTAAAAATTCTTTTTTGTACGAAAATCAATTTTGAAATTGTATATTTAACCCAACTTTGAAATATGAAGGCGTAACCGATTAGGGAACGCTTTTTTGATTTAATCTTTTTAACAACATAAAAAAGCACAACCTTAACTACTTTTTAAACGGTACAACTACTCATTACATTCGGAAATAAATGACACAAAGCGATAGATTTTTTTTTTCAACAACGTCCTTTAACACATACCATGAAATGAAGGAATATTTATTACTCCTAAAATAACTTCGAAAAAAAGAGGTTAGGTGGGGAAAAAAGATGATTTTTGTACTAGAGAAGCGTATTGATTGAATTAGGAGATGATTTTTCAAGTTTCTGGTTTTTTTTGGGAAAAAGTATTAATTCCACTCGCTTAAGTTTGGTTGTGCTATGGGGAAATGGGACGGAGATAAAATTATGGGTCGAGAATCGGGGTTTGAAGAAGAATTTTTGAAAAATGTCGTTTGTCACTTTTGATGTGGTTCTTTCTTTTGGAAATGGCTATCCATTCATTTCTTGGCTTGGATTTGAACATTGTGTTCGGTTTGACGAATTATTGTAGTTGTGAGATTTCATTTTACAATTGTTGCCAGTTTTTGCGATTATTTTTTTAGAGCAAGAGCCCAAGGCCCCCAGACCTAAGTTATTTTCTCACAAATGAAATGCATCGGATTAGGTTTTGTTTTCATATAAATACTTTTAGTGTATGCCTACCCTCTAGAGGGGACAAATCCTGAACTTTACAGGGACCTTTAAAGTGTATGGCAAAAGTTTCGACCGGCAGGAAGTGACTGGAATTTTGATTATTAACTGTTAAGGGGGAATGGGCACGCTGGATCTCGGGGGGTCTCCAAACAGCCAGTGTTAATCAAATGGGAAAAAACTATTTTCTCTGCCGCATTTCTCCAGCTGTATTGAATATTTTTACAAACGGTTTTTTTTTAAATAATAAATGTAGATAACTTACAAGACTCTATCTTCCCACTTTTTGAAATTGCTTCGAATATTTTGTGTAAAATTATTTATGGAAAATTAAAAAAAAAATATTCGAACCAATTTCAAAAAGTGGAAAGGTCGGGACCTGTAAGTCAGTTACATTTATCACATAAAAAATCCACTTGTAAAAATATTCAATAGAGCCGGACAAATTTGGTAGAGAAAATATTTTTTCTCCATAGGATTACACTAAGGAACTTTGCTTTGGAGACCCCCGGTCCAGCGCGCCCATTCCCTCTTAACAATGGTTTCTAAAGCATACGTAAAAATCATCCTTAAGAAAATGACATAAGTTAACTTATATTTTATCTACCTTTTGCACCCGATAATTGGGATAAAAATACCCGTAAATTCTAGCTAGTATGCATGGGAGCCCGGGGCTCTTGAACTATTAGGCACTTTTTCAATTTAATTTCAAAACATCTTGGTTTAATAAATTACGGGATTAAATCAGGTTTGAGAAGATTTTTGAAAATGTGTTTGTCGGTTTTCAGGTTTATATATTTTTGTTTTGGATAGAGGTATTCTATTTGTTTTTGGCTACACTCTTAAAACAAAAGAGTGAAATTCACTCCTATAAGAGAAGTGCATTTTCGGCACCGGAAAGGAGTGAAAATTAACTCAGACTGAGTTAAAACCACTCGTTTTAAGAGTGTAGGACGCAGATTGTTTTCTTTTATTTCTTTTACCCACTCCGAAAAAGAGTGAAATTCACTCCTATAGGAGAAGTGCATTTTCGGCACGGAAAGGAGTGGAAATTAACTCAGACTGAGTTAAAACCGCTCGTTTGTTTTAAGAGTGTAAGACTATGTTGAATGATCAGAAGTTGCATGAGATGACAAACATTGTGTTATGTTTGAGTCATTAGATTTGACGAGTTGCTGGAATAGGGTATATTGTATCATTACATTTGGTTAAATGTACCTGTTACTTATTGTGTTCAAAATTTGGACATGGTTTCAGAAGAATATAATTTCGACTCGCCTAGAAGGAGATACAATTGTTGGTTTATAGAAATCTGTTTGGATTTTTTAAAATGTCATTAATTATATCCATGAGGTTATTTATAAAAAAACACGGCTTGTACCGCGACTACATAAGAAAAACTGCGTTAGGTTTGATTAATTTAACATTTAAAAAAATACCAAACTAGTGCAGAGTTTTTTGGAACAAATGTCGTTAAGTTTTCGATTCAACTGTTTATACATTATATCAATACATTTGTTATTTCTTCTATAATTTGTTATCCAAATACATTTAGAAAATATGTATAAATTTGAAGAAAGCAATGTCTGTGTATTGAGCAAAAGTGTTAGTGTTTTAAGTTTTTCAAAGTCCTCCACCTACTTCGGGATCGTTCTTAATTTTGACTAAACCGCTTATAATAAGCTATGTCTTTAATTTTTTAAATGCCATCAGTCGATTTTGATGAAAGTTTATGCTAAGAAATTTCAATACTTTTCCGTTTCAAAGGCCCAAATCACTCCAAACCTAATCTTTGCGAAAGACGGAATTTCCTGGTGTCAACATACATTTAACCCTTTCAGTCCCAGTGATGCCATTTGACATCATCATTTTTCTGATCATAATTTTTAAAAAAAATAAAAGGTCTGACATCTATTGGGATTAACAAAAAATATTTTTTAATAGAAAAAAGTTTGAAGAATCGAGTGATGTGCTTTTTAATATCATAAATGGCTATAGGCGATCAAAACAAATTTCTAAAATGATGCCAAATTGTCATTGGGACTGAAAGGGTTAAAGGAGGATAGTATCCACAGTTAAAGGTTACAATTTTAAATGCTCTGGTTGGCGGCAGTTGTAAATAATTTGGCGGCTTTTTTACTTGTTCCCAAGAAATGGAAAAGTACAGAATTTTTATGACCTATTCGGTTTGCTGGCAAAGGTAGCTCGCAATTGTGGGTTTTTATGCATTTGCATATTTGCACTCTGTATTCTTCTCAAGCGTGTTGCTTACCATTTATATTTTCTAAAACATAAAATGTATAAACTTTTTATCTAAAATATTTAAATATATTCAATATTGATATTCATTTATATGAAAGACTTTTTGTAAACTTGGCAGTGCCTTTTATAGGCAATTCAATTTGCTGTATTAATCTGGTATAAATTATCGGCGGATAATTTATTTGTTATATTTAATTGGGATTCTTTAAAAATATTTCATTGTTAAAATTAATTTTTAAATAAATATTATGTTATACATATACTTTGGTATGTTTCAGCTATGAGCAAAGAAAAGCATCCATGCATTTACTTTTTCTTAGTTAACATCCTATTTTCGTTAACTATTCATTGCTTTCATAATACCTAATTAAAGAAAGCCTCGCCCAAACAAACTTTACACTTCTAGAACAAAACAATTTATTTTTCAGTTCCAAATACTGAATTAAAAAAGAACTAAATCAAATCCAATAATTGTTTTCAAAGCCGAAAGTAAACTTTTTCTTTACAACTCAATTGATTGTTTTCTTTAACATTCTTTATTTAATCCAATTTCAGAGTTCCTCGTAATTGGTGAACACATACTATAAAAACGATTCAAACCCGAACAAATTTTATAACACGATTCTAAACAAAATGAGCTGATTCTAATTCAAGTTAAGCTAATTGCCCTTCTCGCAGAAACAAGTAAAACCTTTTTGTATTTAAGAAACTTTTAAAGTTTGTTTTACTCAAAGATTGTTTGTAATATTGTTAGTATAGTATAATATTCATTCAGTACAATAGGACAAATTTATAACTATGGATAACTTAACTGATTTACATTTTAGTGCTGCGGTTTTCAAATTGATTGATTTCAACTTTTTAATTATTTTTCTGCAATTAATTTTTGTATTTCTGTAGTGTAAGCATAGGAAAAAGAAATAATTATTAAAATATTACAAAATTAAAAAAAAGAAAGACTGACGGAAATCTGCAATGCCAACTCTTATTTTTCGTTATTTTCTAAAAAAGAAAAGTAGTATTAAAAATAATAATCTAATCAATTATGAAGATTAAGTTTCTTGCATACATACTGGCATTGATATGTGGACAATATTGTATATTTCTGCATAGTTGATTTACCTGTAAACACATTTTAAGATAGAAACGCATTTTTTGTAAAATACTCCGTGTACTATTAAGGGGACATGGAACATAACGACGACGCTTCAAAATATCAAATTTTCATTTTAACTTTCAATCACTAAATTTATTATTTACGAAAATTTTTTATATGATAAGCATCTGAATATGGGCTTGGAGTTCGCAAATTCGGTAGTTATATTCAATATAAATTTGTTTCCAGCTTCATATGTCATTCTTTTGAAACACAGATTTTTAGCTTTTGGGTACACTTTCCAGCAGAACTATTGCGTGTATCTGAAAATAATTTTTTATAGAAATAAAAAAAAAGTCCAGTAAACGCAATGAATCTCAAGTTTGACGATAAAACATTCATAATTTTGAAGTTATTAACATAAATAGAAATTTTGCGCATTTTTTAAATTGAAAAATCGTCTTATTTTTACGCACTTAATGTTTTTTTGGAATATTTTTGGTTTACTGTGTTAAATAGACATGTATGAAACATCACAGGAAATTCCCACCCTTCCAGTTAAATAGAAAGAGAAAAGTGTACCTTAGGGTTGAAAATCGGTGTATTGGAATAACGACATTTAATGCTGGCGACACAGTTATATTGAAATTAACTACCAAATTTGAAAACTCCAGCCCCATATTCAAATGTGCATCATAGAAGTGTTTTTGTAAAGGCGCGATGCAGTAACTAAAGTTTAAATGGAAATTCGATATTTTGAGTGGCCGTTTTGTTCCCTGTTACTTTAAAATGCAATTGTAAAGTAAAAAAATTAAATAAACATCAGAGAAAATTCATAGAAATAAGGGTCAGTTCTTGCTCTCCCCCCGTGGGAGAAATATACACAGAACGCGAGAAATGAGTCGACAAAACGGATTTACCGTTCGAAATCGCCGTAGAATCGAAGAAAGAACGACACGCAAAAAAACAGAATACAGAATTTTTTTTTAAATAAAGGTACCTTTGGGATTGGAGAGAGGGGAAATTGGTGAGGGTAGGTCAGGAGAGAAATAAAAAAAACAGCTCTCAACGAGGCAATTTCTACGATTTCCGCTATTTCGAATGCGGGAACGGATTTTCGAAATTTGCAAAATCGTTCTTATTTAGCGTTTACTTTGCGGAGTGATAATGGGTAGAAAATTGGATTTTTGGAGAAAACGTTTTATACATTTAGACAAAATGAATAAGGTGGATTTATTGGGTGATTCGTTGAATGATAAGTGTATTGTATTTAATTTGTTTCTTGATGTGTTTCGATAGTCGATTTATTTTTATAAATGAGGGATTTAAATTTTGAGGCGTTTGTACACTTAAGGTAACGTGTGGCTGAATAAAAAAATTTAAATTCATGAATAATGGATAATAAAACATATGTTGAAATACAATTAATTATATGACAATTAATTCAAATAATGGGGTTGTTCACGGAAGATCTGGCAATAGCTCCGCGGTCTTGTTTTCCTGTCTCTCGAATATAGAGGTAGGAACTACCTCTATGCTCTCGAATTACTTTTGTTTGGTTGGTAGAGAAAATCAGGTGTGTGTGCTACAAGCACACTAACCTGAATATAGTCTACCAACCAACTTAACCAAAACAAAAGTAATTCGAGAGACAGGAAAAAGACGCGAGCTATTGTCAGATCTCCGTGAAACAACCATTATAATATTTTTTACATAGTAATAATTTTATGAAGGTTACAAAGTATATTGATAAGAGAGAACCAAGTAAAGGTCACATAAAACCGATTAACCACGGAGTTCCCTTAGATTTTCAGAAATTCTCATGTAAGTATCGGGGAATTTAATTATTCCGTCACCACTCTGTATAACTAGAACACCCATGTTTATATAGTAAATTACAAATACAAACTCAAACGCTACAATGTCAAGCTATAAATATGTTTTCCTTTTTTGGGATAGTTCATCAATATAAACATCTTCTAAGAAAACTTACTATGAAAAGAAAAGGTTATTAGAACTATATTAAATCAATAATTTGTAAATAATACAAATTCCATGCATTAAGAAACTGTTAGTTTGTTTTACAAACATGATGAAAAAAAATTATTGTAATGCATGATTTCAACAAACCTCCAAAGTTTTCAAAGAGCAACGAATTGCTCCAATTATTTTGTGAATAGTACTCCAAAACCGGAAGAGTGTCAGCGCTAGACTATGTTGTAAACCATACTTTAAGCAGATCGTGTGAAACAATGTAGAAATGTTGCGAATAAATAACGCCTCGTAAATGGAACTGAGGAACTTTGAATCTGTATATAATCTGATATACAATAGGGTATTTGACTAAAAAAAATCTTATTGTCTTAAAATATTCTTATGCCAAAATATTGAACCCGTATTTTTTTTCAACCCTAGAAAAAGGGAGAAAAATGAATTTTAAGATTAGGACGAAAACTTACGCCCGAAAACGCTTTGTGGCTTTCACGTGGTATCTAAGACGTCACTAGTAACTATAAACAAACTTTGAAACACCATTTTGGAATCTACTTTAAGCAAATTTGAACTATCCGCTTCTGTAAAACCTTCCATTATCTATATAATTCTTATTTTAATAGTAAATTATATTAAGTCCAGTTTAATTACGAGCAAAATAAACATCACACCGGTTTGTTTATATATACTAGTGACGTCAGCCAAATCGACGTGTTTGTGATCACGTGATGTACCGATGAAAAAAACCATTTTAAAATGATTTTTATTAATTATTTAAAGATTTATTTCTCAAAAAATACATACGTTTGTTATTTTTGGGTTCAAACTATAATTTAAGTAATATTGGAAGGTATTTTAGCGATACAGTCAAAGTACCCAATTAAATCGTCAAATCTGATCAGGTGTTGACCTCATCTCTTGCCTGACGTTAAAAAATTACTTTCACCAACAGCCTTCGTGAATTTCTAGTGAGAAGATCCAACAAAACGTATGCCAACATTGTAATCTAAAATTATTAACTTCATACATTTACCTCTCTCTAGTGATTCCAACATCACAGTTCTCATGTTTCAAGGCAAATCTTACAATCACTTACACGACGCACGCGACAATTTCGCCCGCGCGTGATCCCGACCCTAATCACCAGGCTTTCCTAATTCCGGAATCCTTATAGAGGTCAGAAGATGTAGATGCTGACGGGCAAAAAACAATACAAAAATCGGAGTGGCAAGTGAAGCCATCGATCGCTTTGTAGTAAGCCCACACAAATGCTCTCGGCGAAGTATTTGGCGCGATTTTACAGGGGAGTTTGAGTAAGCTTACTACATCGACTTGGCAATTTTCGACACTCTAATAAAAACAGCTATGACGTGGTTGTTTCAGGTAGTGAATGGCAACAGCTCCAGCTGTCTTGTTTTCATTTTTGGTCTGGAATCAGTTTTGTTTTAGTTTTCGAAAATGATTTTTTTAAAGAATATTTTACTTATTAAATTTTTAAAAATCCAACTTTTTGCTGTGATGTTGGTTGTTTTAAATCATATTTTAAAGACAGCTTGCATGGAAAGAAAAGTTTCTTTTCACCTATGAAGGTCATTATTAGGGTGATATCGAAATGACCAATGAAATCACACCACTAAAAAATAAACACGAAAGCGTTACATCATCTGGAACATTCCCATTAGAACACATTTTTCTTACCTGTGAAGAGAATTTTTTTTTATATTTACTTAACCTTTCTTAAGTAATAAAATTATGTGCGGGCTGGGGAGACCAGTCGGTTAGGCAATCGTCTAGCATCCTAAAGGTCCCAGGTTCGGGTCCGGGTATCGCTAAAACCACTGCCGACCTATAAACGGCCCGTGCATCCAAAAATGTCCGACGAATAATACCCCGTATAGAGGGAGTGTATGTAAATAACCTTCAAAAGTCCTAACGTTGCGTACGATGTCGCCCTTAACGGTTGCGTTGGGTGCCTACTCAGGTGCCGGCTCGTCACTGGACTGTGGTTCTAAAATACGACGCCCGTCGCCAATAGCCCTCGTGTAGATCTAGTGCGACGATAATTCAAACTAAAACTAAAATAAAATGATGCGTTACTAGCAAAGAGTGAGCGGTTTGTTTGGGCTTACTAGGTTTGTTTGGCGACTTTCTGGCGGCTTCACATCGTTTCTCGCCAAGCATCTCCATCTTCTTAACTCTGCGAGGATCCTGGTTGTCCGGAAGTGTAATTTGCTAATGCAACAGTCCCGTTTAATGAGTGACGTTTGCTCGAGTGTGTGCTGGAATAGATACAGCACCGGGCTTGACTGATGACTAACGAAGATTTTGCGACAAATTCAGCTGGAGAGGTTGGTTCTTTCAACATAGCTTTGGACCAAACTTTTAATGAACGGTTAGGGCTATTTCTATTGGGAACAGCTAGCGTATTATGGCCGGAATGCTATTTGGCGACTTTGGCATTCGTCAAAAAGTGAACACAGGGTTGCTATAGCAACAAGATTGATGCAAACATCTATTGAGTTGAACTGGAAATGTTTACCAATTTAAGTACGTTTTTGCTACTTGGCTATAAAAGGAAAGTCGCCAAATCGAGACCGGCCATAATACGCTAGAAGTACCTTTCTATTTATTCACGGAAGAAATATCGTTGCGACAAATTAAACTGGTGTATTTGATCTTTCAACATGGCTTGGTCAAAAGTTTTACTGAACGGTAAGGGCTGTTTCTATTCATGGAAACTATAACGGATACTTTAAGAAAAATTATCATAAATGTAACTAGTTTGTAATTGACCAAAATAATTATTTGAAGCATCGAAACAGATTGTCTAAAAATGTTAACACAGTAAGATGACACAACTATCTTTTGGGACGGCAAGGCATCTTAAAACAATGTGAAAAATCCTTAACCTTCTAAGAGGTCAATTATTAACTAAAAAAATTATCCCTCATTTAAATTTAAAAAAATTATATTTAAACAGCAGATGATAATAAGCTTAATTTTTAATTAAGATAGGCGCCTACTTCAAAACGTATAAAAAAATTGTTTGAAGGCCGAACTTAAGATTATTAATTGTGGTAGCATGTTTTTTTTAAATTTTTTTAAGTTAGGCTTTTTTTATATGAATGGTTTTTATCCACAACTTTTTTTTTCCCTTTGAGGTAGGCGTTTTGTTTACTTTTCCAATTTTTTGGGGGGGGAGATAGATAACACATAATAATCAGTACATTAACCTCTAAATTATAATGATCCTATATCTTATTCAATGTTGCTTCTTAAGTGCAATTTGCTAATGCATTAATGTTCTGATATTTATGTGTTGGTACTATGAATGACGGATTTGACGTTATGGCCTTAGTATAGAAAGATAAGATTTAAACGTAATAAATGGTCACTGTTTTATGTGTAATGTGGCAAATATTATAATAATACAGTTTTGACTATTAGCTTCCACACTAAGTTTATAACGTAAAAAGTGGAAGGTATTATAATGCCTCAGTCCGTCTGTCTGTCCGTCAACCCACTTTCATAGCCCAAACTACAAATGCTACGGACAAATGTGATACGTCAAAAAACTCAGCGCATCGAAAATAAAATACATTGAAAATTTCAGAAAAGAATTCGAAGTACTTCAATTATGTAAAAAACTGCAAAATTTAATGCTCATTTAAAAAGCATGGGAAGCCATTTTTATTAGATTTAAATCACCATTGTCATTCGCAACAATCGCTCGAGAAACTTTAATTCTTTCAGACAATAAATTAAAATAAATTTATTTTTGCGACATCGATCAGTTTGAAATGACGTCAAATATATATCACTTCGAGGTTCTTCGTATGTTGATATGAAATGTTTTCATTCTATTTAAAAGCGAGGAATATTACATATTTATTCTTTTGAAATATTCATTTTTGCAAACGATAAGTATTAATTATTGAATTTTCGGAATAAAATAAATGAAACTAGAAAATTTTAGCATGTTAATGTTTAATATAGAATTAATGCTGTGTTTGTCGCCTTTTTACCTGTTAAACACAACTGTTGTGTGGAAGCGGGTTAAGTGACAGATTCTGTTACAAACCTACTTTTCTTTAATTGTATTAATCCGAATATGTTTATTCAGAGATACTTTAATAAGTCCAATGAAAAGCCAATGTAGTAAATGGAATACCAACCTTATGCAACAAGGGGCGAGTTTTCACTCTGGTGGGGGGCTGGGTAGCCCAGTAGAAAAGTTAAACGAAAATGGCCCCAGTTGCGGGCGCGCACATCGCCAAATTAACTGCCTACCTTTTAACGGTTTGTGCTGCTAAAACGGCCGACGAATAATTACCCATATAGAGGCAGTGCACGTTAAATATGCTAAAAAGTCCTGACGCGGCGTTCGTGTAGCTCAAGTGCGACAATAATTCAACTCCTAATTGGTTGGGTAACCACAGCAACTGAATCTGAGTAGACTTTGATATAATTAATATTTTAATCTCTCTCTCTCAGGTCCTATGCCCTTACTCTGACTATGATGACATTACAAGTTTGAGTAGGGTTTTAACTCAGGTTAAAGTTTAATACTTGAACACGATTCAAGTTTAAGATATCCGTCAAGAATTGCCCTTGTGCAACCGTAACCCTCCGAAGGAAAAGCAAATTGACTTAATAGTAAACAGGGGTATTAAAATTTAAACTATTAAGTTTTAGAAGTTTTAAAATAATATTTCTGGCAACATATGATTATTGATGACATCCTCTATTGTTCAAATATTTTTATTTTTAATTTTGAGTGTTGCTCACTGAGCTCAATACGCAGTGGAGCGCAGACCTCCGGTTTTCATCTGTTCCTAAACCGCATTACACACATTTTGCTGAAGAGGTCAAACCAGCCTATGAGAGATTGGTACCTAATAAGCGCATTGTATATTCTGTGTATTTTTGAACTCTGGCGCAACGTTTTGTATTCTTCCACGGGAACGAAATTTACTACAAGACAGTATAGGAAGTCCTCACTCAACGGTGTATTGAGCTGATTGGTGTTGCTGCAAAATCTAAAAATCAGGTGACTGCTTTATACGTCAGTATCCCCTAGAGTAGTACTACAACCAAACCTAACCTAACCACGAAACAGTCCTGACTAGTCCATGCATTAACACAATACCCTTTGCTGATGTGCTGACAGTGTAATTTGCTAATGTCTGTCCTCATCTAATGAGCACTATCCACTCTACTCTAATCTCCAGGAGATAAACTGTCGCTTTTGAAGGATGGTCGCCAACGTTTTGGCGACAACGGGCGCCATAAAATCGTTATCAAAAGAAGCCAAGGTATGCTGAATAAATGAAGGACTCCATTACGTACATTAAGAAAATGTTCTTGGTTGAGGCTTGGCGGAAAAGGGTTTATGTTCTTTTGCTTTGTTAGGTAATTTTGGATATGTTTTGGGAAATGTGTTCTCAGTTTGCATATTGCTTAATTGTTGCACCTTTGTACTTAAGAAATGATTGTCGAAAACGGTTCTTTTAGGATTGTCATAAGTTTTGCTTTTTTTACGGTATGAAATTGGTGGTTTTCGAACCTGCAGAGGTTTAAAAATACGTTTTAAAAGTTTGTATTTGTTTGTAATTCTAGGTTTATTAAAAGTTCTGTCAGTTATGGTGACAGAAATACTACTTGATATCAAAGTTAAATTACTAAAAGTACAATTGCATAAAAAAATACTTGAGCATCACGCTCACTTTCGTGAAGCTTTCATTCAAGTATCTAGCAGAAAGTGTATGAAATTAAAAGTTTTACGATTTAGGTATACCGTAACTTTTCCTATATATTGTGTTCATTATTACACTTCGGAGAGAGACGCACTAGTATACTAGCATTTTTAAAAGTAATGTATCTAAATATTCGATGGAAAATTGCGTCTTATTTTTAGCTTCCATACTACGTTTATAACGTAAAAAGTGGAAGGTATTATAAACGTTCAGTCCGTCTGTCTGTCCGTCCGTCCGTCACCCACTTTCATAGCCCAAACTACAAATGCTACAGGCAAGTGTGATACGTCAAAAAATTAAGCGCATCAAAATTAGAAGATATTGAAAATCTCAGAAAAAAATTCGAATTCAAAGTACTTTATTTAAAAACTGCAAAATTAAATGCTCATTTAAAAAGCATAAGAAGCCATTTTTGTTAGAATTATATCATCATTGCCATTCGCAACAATCACTCGAGAAGAAACTGTAATTCTTTTAAATAATTAATTAAAATAAATTTATTTTGCGACATCAATCAGTTTGAAATGGGGTCAAATATTTTTTACTAAGAGATTCTTTGTTTGTAGGTTGATATGAAATGTTTTGTTCTATTTAAAAGGGAGGAATATTGCAAATTTATTCTTTGAAATAAATATTATTTTTTGCAAACTAAAATAATTATTGAAGAAATAAATATTGTATTTACGAAATAAAATAAATGAAACTAGCCAAATTTAGCGTTTAAAGGTTTATAATAGAATTAATATTGTGTTTGGTGACATTTTTCCTGTTGAACACAAATGTTGCGTGGAAGCGGGTTAAGTGACAGATTCTGTTATAAACCTACTAGTTTTTTTTGTAATATAATTAACACTTCCCAGGTTCATGTTTATTTTGGATTCAGTTTGTTTTATTTACCCTTTAACGACGATAGCCAAGAAAATCGGCCAAGCAAAAATTAACTTTCTGCTAGTTTATCTTAAATATCGATTTGAAGTTTATCTAAATAAACACATCATAAAACACATAAAGGCCAAATTCCTCAGTAATTTATGTAGAGAAAATTAAGTTACACGAAAAATGTATTTAATTTATTTTTTTTAAGTTTCGTAAATAAAGGTGTTAATGGTTATTCACAAAGTGGTCATTAATATGTGTTTGACTTTTTTTCAATTTTTATAATTTATGCTCAAAAGAACCAAGCATAAATAACTTAAGTAATTTAAAGAAAAATGCTTCAAAAATACCTTCGAGACATAAACCAGCACACAATTTATACATCAAGTATTCGCTGCCTCTGCAACTTTTGCGGGGTGACAAACTGTCTCTAAAACAAAAATAAGTAACCGACACTGCTGTAAATCGGTGTCACTTTAAAATGCCCATTTCCCCCTCTATTCTAAAAAAACGAATGGCACCACATCGGCTCTGTCTTTAGACGTGAAACACTGCGGATGTCAGTAGCTATAAAACACTTTAAAATGGGCGAAAAGTACAATTTAAACGATTTAGTAGAAGCAAAGTGCCACAAAATTACCTCGTGAAGACTGTCGATGTGTTTGGTGAGTTATTTATAAGGCTGGTGGTGATGGAGCATCTGTTATTTTTCTTAATTTAAATTTTTAAGTAGAGGATCAGTGGCTTAGTGGTAGTGCTTCGCATTGTCACACCACAGATCCGGGGATCGAATCCCGGATTGGGCGAGGTTGACCCATCCTTTCAGTACTTAAGTGGGTCGATAAAATTGGTACCAAGCATGCTTAGGAACTTAACACTGGGGATTCCGCGTGAAGCTGACCACCTTACCGGGACATATGCCTAGCACCCCAGAGCCCTAGGTCACGAAAGCTAAAAAGGGCACGGAAGGCCTTGGCCCACTAATGGGCACTTGCGCCGAGGAGTTTAGTTTAAGTGGTGATGGAACGTTTGTTATTTTTCTTTAAATTTTTCTTGGAGTTATGTATATTTTTTTAACAATTTAGCGATGTTGATTTTTAAAAATAAACGATTCCAAATTGGTAAACTGGCAAGTTCCACTTTAGCAAATTTTATTGTGCAATTTTATGTTTAGAAACTGTATGAAACTACTAAATGTGTAGGAGTATAATTGATATAAACTATAAAAGAGCCGTTGAATACTATTTTTATACATGTATTATTATTTAAAAATTGAAAGTTTAGAGGTTTCTATTCGGTAAGAAAAGTGTTAATGGTATGTATAGAAAATGAGAAAAATTGGATGGATTTTTTCAAAAAATGTCCAATTGAAGGAGTGTTAACGTATTAAACATTCAGATATCTTGCAATATTTTTTAAGTCGCAATATTTTGTAAGTTAACTTTCTAAGAAGAACTTACTTACATCTGATATGAGCTCAATTTATCTTTCATCGAAAATGTATTAACCATTTGTATTAAATGGCAAATTTTCAAAGTTAAGATTTATTTCGTTTTAAAATCTATTTTCAATAATTAATAGAATCACTTAATTCTAAGTTATACAAATAAAAAATAATAATTTAATCTTCGAAATTTCATGGCCTTCATAAAATACAATTTTCACTCTTAACCCTTTTGTCTGCAGTGGGTCTGAATACAAATCTCCCGAAATAACTCCAATAAACTCCTCAAAAACCCCCTTTTCTGCTCTATTTTTTGTGAACCGACCTCAAATCCGCCTATTTTTTGGCGATGGTTCCAGGGTGCGATCAATAGGGATCTTTGGCTGAAAAGGAATAGGAGTTTATACAGGAAAGTCTCTCAACTTTGAAGAAAGAGTTCGCATCATCGACCCTACAAAGTGTGCCAAAAAAGTTTTTGGTGTGTGTTTGTATTCTCGAGTGGAATCTCCCTTGCCGACTTTTTTTATATTTCGCCGACCTTTTTCATGCCATGCATTGTTGTTCGACTTTGCATACTGAAGATACCGAGTTCTTGAAAGCTTTTTTTCGTTTATGATTTCTATATGGAGGTATTTTGTTTGGTCTTTTATGTTTTGATCCCCTGGATGAAATGTGCGCTAAGTGAGTTAGAATGGTTTTTGAAAACAAAATGTGCTTTTTGCTGGAAAGTAGGATACATTTTGATTTTTTTTAAAGGAAACTAAAGTAGCGACTTGGATATTGTGTATTTTGGCGCTGGTTCAATACTAGATAACGGGAAAGACTCGGGTCATAAATGAATGAAACACAAAAAAAACTATGCATATGTTTTATAGATTTAAGTAATATTTTTAATGATGAATTCTTCTCACAAATATCAGCACTTGCTAATTAACTAGTAGATTCTGTGTGAATGAAGAATTTACTAGTCTCTAGTTATGGTATGTTTTTGTATTCACGAGTAGAATCCCTTTCCGACCTTTTTTATATTTCGCCGACCTTTTTTATATTTCGCCGACCTTTTTCATGCCATGCATTGTTGTTTGACTTTGCATACTAAAGATACCGAGTTCTTGAAAGCTTTTTTTCGTTTATGATTTCTATATGGAGGTATTTTGTTTGGTCTTTTATGTTTTGATCCCCTGGATGAAATGTGCGCTAAGTGAGTTAGAATGGTTTTTTGAGAAAAGAAAAAGAAGCGCTTTTTTCCGAAAGTAGGCTACATTTTGATTTTTTTAAAAGGAAACTAAAGTAGCGACTTGGACGCTGTGTATTTTGGCGCTGGTTCAATACTGGATTAACGGGTAGGACTTGGGTCGCTCATAAATGAATAAAAGAAATACAAAAAGTGCACATGTTTTGTAGATTCGAGAAATATGTTGAATTATGAATACTTACAAATGCATCAGCACTCGCGTATCACCTGCTACACTCTTAAAACAAACGAGCGGTTTTAACTCAGTCTGAGTTAATTTCCACTCCTTTCCGTGCCGAAAATGCACTTATCCTATAGGAGTGAATTTCACTTTTTTTTAAGAGTGTAGTTGTTTATGTATGATTGTAGTGAACTAAACGGTCAGCATATCCATTCAATACGCTGAATTGCATTGAAATATAGAGCTGATATACAATACACACACTCGGTTTTTTTTATTCAGGCTTCTTCATTTCAATATCCGGATACTAGTTATACATACTAAATATCTGACCAGGAGCACACTTTTATGCGCATTTCTTTGGAGAAACAGCTCGTTTCTGACACAAACTCACGTACTAGGTTCCATCAATACGTCAACCAGATAACAGAGCTCACACATTTGCCAGGCTGTCGCTTGCAAACGGAAAAATTTCGTTCCGATCCGCTACCGCACTCAACTATAACTTAACTCTTCTTTAAGTGTGAGTTCAACTTATGACCAACCTGAAATTGCATGTGAAACGAGTAATTTTTATAGGTGTTGAAAATGCTAATTTTAGTTCTCTAATTACATTTAAT
Source organism: Oedothorax gibbosus (assembly GCA_019343175.1). Taxonomy (NCBI): domain Eukaryota; kingdom Metazoa; phylum Arthropoda; class Arachnida; order Araneae; family Linyphiidae; genus Oedothorax; species Oedothorax gibbosus. The sequence goes on along the minus strand of CM033277.1, from coordinate 7,336,272 downwards.
AACGTTTCTTTGATAGTGCTAATTCATAACAGAAAAACGGAACTTCTTTGCTGAATCCGGTATCACGATTACATTTATAGAAAACTGTACATATACGGCCAGCCTTAATTGTAAGGAGTTTATTTTGCTTTTTTAATCAAATCTATATGTTAATAAACAAATTTAACTAATCGAAGTTTCTGTTTGTTCTTTCTAAGATATGTTGCTTGACTATAAGCCCAGAAATTTAGTTTTCTTATACTTAATGAAAGGAAAATGATTTTATTGTACCACATCGGATTTTTAAGTAGCATTTTTAACGATATCAAAAGACTAACTTTAAATAAAGTATAAAAATCTGAAGCCTACCTGCTATTATCTTCAAAATACTTTATCCAATTTTTTCTAAATAGAGTTAGCACAAAAATATGAAGCTCGAACATAAGAGCGCAAACATTTGACCAAGATAAATAATATAAAATTTCCTATATTCCACACTCGTCTTTATAAGCTTCACACACATTTTCTAAGTTTCAAATTTCTGAATGAAAAATAAGTAGAATTTACAAATAGGAAATTCGCCTTTGGTATATAGCCTTCCGAACTTATATTACACCATAACCAGTTTTCATACTTTTTTTCCCGGCCAAAAAGTATCAAACTATTCCTCCAAAGAAATCCCAATTGGTTCTGCTACGGAAAAATAAAACTTCTATACGGGAACTTTTTCATTGTATCGCGTATAACGTTCCAATGTTCGCTCTTATTTCTGCTGAAGAACACTGTGGGGTAATACGAGATTCAGGGCATACAAGGGCAAACTTCCTTTTTAGGAATTTTAACTGGATGTGGGTTTTTACGTTGTTCTGACCCATGTCCCGCTGTTTCTGGAATTGAAGTTGGCGGTGTATTGCCTGGTTTGGCTAATTTAGACATTTACATTGGTACTAAATGTTGCTTTAATTAATGTATTTGAAAACCATGTTGTTTTACAAAAATGAATTCAACTTATGAACAATATAAATATGGAATTTCATGTTACGCGAGATATTTTAATAGTTGTACAAAAACTTTTTATTTCTAAATTCATTTAATGAAGTGTCTTATTATTTTGTGGCGGTTCACCACACACGCAACCTCAATATATCATCCTCACGCTAGAGGGCGCAGATTCATCTCTGCGTTCCTACCACTATTTCTAAATAGCAACGATAGCAGTAGTATATAAGCCGAGGTAACTCATCTCCACCTTGAGGATCCTTTTGGTAGATTGTTGGTTACTGAGGCTATAAAAGAACCTCTTTTAATGATTACACCTTAGCATTAGCACACCTTACATATTAGCGCTTAAAAAATGTAAACTTTGAAATTTATTTTTAAACGTAGTGTATTTTTTAGTTTTTGCGGATATATAAACACAACTAACTTTATTAACAACTATTGAATACATAGTAACATTTATTTCAGCGAAATAGCCGATCTTTCAAAAGTACCTAAAAGTTAGCTACTGTTGCATTGATAGTTGCCTTCACAGTAGTTGAAATAATAAAAAGAGTAAACAAATTAATAAACTAGAATGTATTGACTATAAAATTACAAAGGTTGTGGAAAAAATTGAATAAAAGAAAATGACGTGTAAAAATCATTTAAAGAAAACAACTCTAATTCTGGTTCGGTGGGAGAATTAAAAAAACATAAACAGCTTAAGGTTTACGCTGATTCAATTTTCATTCTAATTGTTCCTACTAAGCTATACTCTAGGGATATGGGCACAAATTATACTGGTTCAATAAATTCTAAATTTTCTTCTGCCTACAGTTCGATTGGTTTATCCTTCTAAAGTAGGAAAAACGTACTTTTATCTTTAATCTTGAGCTTGTGATAAGGATAATAAAATTCGACAATTATTGCTATTATTTAAGTTAAAGTTATATACAAATCGTTAAACTATTGTTAATTATATGGGGTTTTTTTCTCCAAACTCTATTTGAACTTTTTAAAAACCTTAAGTTTGAAATCTGAATCTAAATTTAATTGCCAGTTTCGACACCTAGTTCCCTTACACCTTCATTTACATAAGCTAATTATGGGATAATTTGACCGTTGATTAACGATAAAGTCAAAAATTCAAATCGTGAAGGGATGCTGCTGGCTCGACAAAGGCATATCCCAAAAACTTCTGAATAGAATAGATTAATATCATAGATATCATAGTTAAAGTATTAGATTGGTAGATCACGTGACCTCCAATGCTAACGACGGGACGCGCATGGAGGACTAGAATAAGAGGGCAATGGGGCCAGTGTTGCTACCACTTTAAGGAGAAAAATGCTACGGCATCATCGGAAAAATACCATTTAATTCTAAAATTACAAAACAAAAAAATGCTAGAAAAGCTTTTAACGATATTTGTTTTTGTAATTTTAGAATAATTCTAAAATTACAAAAAAATATCGTAAAAATAATAGCTGCATTTTGGAATCTTTTTACTGACTTGAAATGCTTTTCTAGCGTACTTTTTGTTGTAATTTTAGAATTAAATGGTATCTTTCCGATGATGCCGTAGCATTTTTCTCTTCAAAGTGGCGGCAACACAGGCCCAATTGCCCTCTTATTCTGGTCCTCCATGCGCGTCCCGTCGTTAGATTGACAGACCTCCAATTCTAATACTTTAACTATGATATCTATGATTAATCTACAAGTTATACACGGTACATATTTAAAATGATGCCAAGTAAAAAAGGGTAAGTTGAAATAAATTATAAAATACATTTTTGCTAAGAAGCGTGGTCTGATTACATATTTATGCAAATATTTGACAAAATATCTCTAAAGTGACTATTATGTGGAAAATAAACTAGTATCGTGGTGATTTATCTTAGGACGCTTGAACTTCTGCTCCACAGCTTCTACAACTTCGTTACTACTAAACTGAAAAATATAGTACATTTTTGAACCAAAATCAAAAGCCTCGGTCAAATTTTAACGTTAGAAAAATCTATTGCTCGACATTCCAGAGCGCAAGTAAGTGTTATTATCCGGCAAGCATAATTTTTTTTATAACCAGCTAAAACGAGCAAGTGAAATGTTCTAGTTCAGTTATTTTTTAAAAAAATTAAGTTAACTATTTTTAAAGTATACTTTAAGTTAATAATTTAATAATTTTCTATTTTAGAATTAAAATCTAGCAATTCAATAATCTGCATAGTTTGGACATTATCAGTGTTTGGTAAATATTTAAGTGATATCTTTATGAAATAATTTCGGTCATGTTGTTTTTAACTACACGCTCAACTACCCATTAAAAATTTTCATAGTTTTCAAGCCCCGTTTAACCATAATTTGTGGCATCAGCCAATAGGACTTTTGGCGATTTCAATCAAACAATTTGGCGACCACCAACCCTTAACTACGGTAACCTCTTTTGAGCTACTGACCAGCTCTTACGAAATCTCCGCACGTATTTCTATCACTACTTTAAAATCCCTCGTAGCAAAACGTATTATAAAAGCTGGGCAAGTAGCAACACAGTCATTGATTAAAGTTTTTTTTTGTCTTAAAACGAATCTGAACCGTCCACATACTTTTCGATTCGAAATAATAGCTTCATAAGTCAATCTAATATTTTTTTTTATCTATTTCGTTGGAGAATCGGAATTAAGGACGAGATTGCCATTTTATTTAGTTTGTTTTCGAAAACTTAATTGAAAAAGATTTTCTTATCACAAGCTTCTTTTTGTTTGAAATATTGTAGTTTAGGAAATATAAATGGTGTGAAGGATTTCTGTAGAAGAAAGAGAACATGAGATTTCGGGAAAAATATTTAAGCTTATTTCATTTTAAATGTAACGTGATTATATATTTTGTTCGACATATAGTTATTTTATAAAGTTATTTTTCTAAAGCATGATTTATTCAATTTCTGATCATGTCCTCTGGTCCGGCTATTAAGGTAAAACCTAAGCCCTCCATGTCTCCCTGTTTTATGAACTTGAATAACTCAATTAAATCACCCCAGCTGCTCCCATATGCTCCATAGCGCGTGCGATGTTGCCCTTAAGGGGGAATGGGCGGGCTGGTGCGGGGTCTCCAAAGCAAAGTGCATCAGTGTTAATCCAATGGGGAAAAATATTTTCTCTGCCACATTTCTCCGGCTGTATTGAATATTTTTTCAAGCGGATCTTTTTTATATGATGCATGTAGCTGACTTACAAGTCCCGACAATCCCACTTTTTGAAATTGGTTCGAATATTTTTTATAATTTTTAATAAATACTTTTACACAAAATATTCGAAGCAATTTCAAAAAGAGAGATTATAGAGACCTGTAAGTTAACTACATTTATTATTAAAAAAAAAGTTTGTAAAAATATTCAATACAGCCGGAGAAATGTGGCAGAGAAAATAGTTTTTTCGCCATTGGATTAACACTGATGCACTTAAGTTTGGAGACCCCCGGTCCAGCGCGCCCATTCCCCCTTAAAAGTGGTGTTGGGTGCCTAGTCAGGTGTCTGCTCGTCACTTGAGTGTTTTTGTACTTTACTACTATATCCTAGTGCGCTGCTAATTCTCAACTGAACTCAACTCGACATGCAGTTATTTTCCATTGTATGATCTATATTATACATCTACATTTTTATAAAATAAGACATCATTCTTTAAATAAATATTCTAACGTTTCCGAAATTATTCACAATATAAATTTTTACCTAAACCAATTTCTTTCATTTTTCTGCCTCTGTTATTGAATTCTTAACAACTCTATAAAAGACCAAACGCAACAATCTTGTATATATTTTTTTCACCGAAGCGAACACGCTTCACGGTGATTTGCTTTGAAATGAGAGCGAAAGTTGGGTCCGTAGTGGGGCATCGTATATCCGCGAGATCGGACCCCTTACCAAAGTTATTTTCCAGAAGGGAAGTTAAAGAAATTAAGGTCCTGTTATTTTGTATTAGCTTCTTAATAAAGAGGAACGTCCTTTTTCCTTATGTACTAGCAAATAAATACCCGTTCTCCGCGCGGACTAAAAAAAAAATGTAATCGATCCAAGTATATGTACCATTTAATCCATTCTAGGATAATAAACTTATGCTATTGTTTCCGCTCATTATAAAGTATAAAATCCTGTTACTTATACTACCTTAAAAATATAAAATAAAAAAATACGCTATAAATGCACGCATAAAAGTCATCGTAATTTTCCTCATAAACATATAAAACCTTTTAGCTCATTTGGCGCGTTTTTGGAAAGAATTTGGCGAGAAAAGAGATAGCTACAAACACTCTTATTATACAGCTTTAGCACAATGGCCTTCGAACAACAAACCGGCTATAAATTTAAAAAATATGTATTATTTGGCGCGTTTAGGTAAGAATTTGAAAAATATTTGGCGAAAAAGTAAACAAAACCCTAATATGTAGCTCTAGTACGATGGCCTTGAACAACCATCATAGTTATAATTCACAGAAATAGCTTAAATATGCATATTTGCAATCAACAGAACCATCAATGAAGAAATCATCAACTAAACCCACAATAAAATCCTAGAATGGAGACTGGACGGAATCACGTCACTTGAAACATGTCAATTATTTTTCAAATAATGAATTTAGTTTCTGAAGGTAATGGCAACATAATAAAATAAACATTTTCAGTTTTAAATATTTTCGTTAAAAGTTTTATTTAATTTTTTCAGCAGATGACATCAGGAAAGTAAAAAAATGATCGGATTTGAGCATAAGTAGTGTATGTTTTTCGGAATATTCAAATTTTCTCTAAAAGTAGAACATTTTGCGCTCTTGAAAGTTCAAAATCTGTAACTTAAGTATGAACTACACATTTGTGCCAAGTTACGAGTCAAACAGATGTCTAGTTTAAGAGTCTATAAGGAATATGCATACACACACAACTTCATTTTTATTATTATAGATTTTGCATCTATGATTCATTCTTTGATATACCTCGTGATTACAAGTAAATAAATTTTAATTGATTGCTAAGCGAAAGCAACTGTTAAAGTGCTCCATATGTACAAGTCATGCTGTTGAATTTGACTAACTGTGGGATCCTTAAATAAGTCAGTAACATTTTTGGCTGGTGAGTTTCGTGTATTAGGTATTGATATAATAATGGAGTAGTAAAACGAATGAAATTGTTTATTCTAGTTTCATGTACGCTTTAGTCTAAAATATGACAAATATTCGATCTGATCTCTATGATACTGTTCAACTCAACTAAAACTACAATTAATGAAACAAATAAAATCGTTCAATGTATTTTCATGTAACGTGTTTTTTCTGAAATATGACAAATATTCGTGGGCTGGGGAGCCCAGTTGGTTAGGCATTCGCCTAGCATTCGAAAAGTCCAAGGTTTGGGTCCGGGCATCGCCAAAATAACTGCCGACCTAAAAAATCCCGTGCAGCCAAAAATGTGCGACGAATAATACCCCGTGTGGAGGGAGTGCACGTTAAATATCCTTCAAAATCCTAACGCTGCGTACGATGTCGCCTTAACGGTTGCGTTGGGTGTCTTCAGGTGTCGGCTCGTCACTTGGCTGTGGTTCTAAAATACGACTCTCTTCGTCAATAGCCCTAGAGTAGCTCTAGTGCGACGATAATTCGAACTAAACTAAAGAAATATTCGTTCAGAACATTATAGAATATTGTGTTATACTGTTAACCCAACTACACAAAAACAAAAAACTTATATCAGCTGAAACAAATTGTAATACATAAGCAATCTTTAAAATAAACTTCGCTAATAGATTTTAAAAACGCAACCCAACTACCGTCAACCGCTTCCAAGAAATACTACCCTTGTTACCCTGTAACAAAACCCTTTTCCAGCGAAAAAGAAAGACACACGAATAAAAAATTCTACAGATCGATACATCCGGGGGGGATTCCAAAAATTTTTTCGTCCGAATTTTCGAATGTTGTCCTTGTCCCATAGGAGATCCTCGTCGTTAAACCGGACCGGAACTGTGCTTAAAAAAGGACGAGGTCGTCATTTTGACCCGGACGTCAAGCGTAGGTTTAAGCTTTCATGGCCCGTGTTTGTTCTTCCTGGGGCTTAGGAAGTAATTTTGTTTTACGACTCCCGGTGAAGGGCAGTTACAATAGGGTATTTGACTAAATCGGGAAACTGCCCAAAAAAGTTATATAAACATAGTATTGGAACTAGAAAACACATATTTATTGGTTTTTCTTCCAAAAATTACTCAGATATTATTTAAATCAAGTTTTAAAATCGCGATATTTCAAAGCTTGGTCACGTGACTGCAAACGCTACGCTGATTGGTCTGACGTCACCTGGCATTAAACCGCCCCACACGCTATTCAAATTCAGCCATCCCAAACTTTTTAGCGCTGTCCAAACTGCATAGGTTTTTTTAGATTAGTCTTTTTTTCTTTGTGAATTTAGTGCTTATAAATATTTAAATAAAATTAAAGGATTCACAAAAACGGCCAGCTCAAATTTACCGAGAATCGATGCTTATGATGGTTTTTTAATCTTCTTCGGATTTCTGTTCTGATGAGTTCCGAAATATTAAAACTTCAACCGAAGTAATAACCAATTTTAAACGGATTATAAGGAAGCTATTAATATTTTTAATGAAAACGTCCTAAAATCTAGTTAACAAGGGAAAGTGTTATATTTAATGTTGTAATGTTAACTAGTTTCATATCTTTTTCTTTGCCTATAGATGGCGCCCCGAAATTATTTTTTTTCTTGTACTAATCTAGAAAATAAGAAAAAAGTTAAGCACTTCTGTTTACAAAAAGTTATTCATGCGTTCTAGTAAAAATAAAAATTTTTTATAAAAAATCTATTAAAAGCTACATCAGTTTTCCCCTAATTTTAGTTTCACTGGACTTATATATATATTTTTTTATACAGTATATTTTTTTCATACCTGCATTTAAATATCTAGTACAACTTTTTATTAAACTCAATACTTGAATAAATTATCTTGTAAAAAATTATTAATTAAATTTAAAACAGCTTAAGTTGTTTGTGAATGATCTTATTTTCGATGTTTTCAAGAGTTAGTCCAGTAAATTCAAACTTTAAACTCAAATACAGGGCCTTAGTAAGCGAAATCACCAAATGTTTACATTGCGGAACGGCACAGTAGCGATAGTTACTCATTAGAAGAAGCCGAAATATTCTACGTCTCCGTACTTGATGAAGGTGTGTAGCTCAAATTTAATGTAAAAACTACGTACCCATTTCACCAAAAAATAAGCACTTATAAAGAAACAAATCCGCAAATGAGTGACTTATATTGAAAATCCCTGACATTTTAAATTATTAATTATAACAAAAATTGCATATGCGTGTATAAAATAATCATTTCTAAATTGGTTTTATTCAGTTTTAAGGCTAGACATTTTGGCAGATGGGGCGGTTGTTTAAAAAAATTTACATGAAAAAACTTCATATCACATGGAAAATTCATATGAAGTAACCTAATTTTATATTACAAAAAAAAAACGATTTAACTGCGGCCCTCTAATATTTTTATGTACATTTTTTTAGGATGTGTGTTAGTTCAGATTGAGTTTTTTATAAATATATTTTTCTTATTTTATAAGCCATTAATTTTTGGTTTACAAGAAAACGCTCTGGTGCCATTTTATCTTAAAAAGTTAACCTAAATCTTTAAGGGAATTGACAGGTAAGTAGGGGTTCATGAAATTAAAAAGCCGCGAACCAACCATTAGTAACAAAATGCTAAATTTAAAAAAAAAAAAGCCCATTTAATCACCTCTATTCACTCAGTCAATAATAAATCAAAGGAAATTGAAGTATCAAAAACAACAACAGTGATCACTATACGTATTCTCCCGCATGTCGAAACCGTTTGCTGCCAGGTGACGTCACATCCTTCAAATTCTGCCGGGGATCGTTTTGGGGGCGTGGCTTATAGTTCAATTTTAATTGCGTTTTTCTCCGTTTCTAGGCGGTATTTGGGAAAAAGAAAAAATACGGGTCTAATATTTTTTGTCTAGGAATATTTTAAGCCAATAATTTTTTTTTAGTCAAATACCCTATTGGGCTCTAATCGAAAAGAAGAAATGAATTTTCGGTGTGAGTGGGTGGATGTATGCTTTGTTTTTGGTTCAGTAACGATGGTAATATAAGGCAGGTACTATACAGTCCCTGGACAAATTATAAGACGCACTGTATTTTTTTAGTAATAATGAAAACATATACCAAAGAATGCCATATCATTAAAAAATATGTCGATATATGTATTAAGTATAGCAGATAGTATTTTCTATTCAATAGCTTAAGTTTAGGAACACAAATGTCCTTCTAAAGGTATTTTGTTCATCATTAATTGATACATGAAATCTTGCAGTGCGTCTAATAATTTCTCCAGGGACTGTAGCTAATACAGTAAATAGTAATAGTAGTGCTTGTTGAATTTTCACATAGTATATTTGGGTAACTTTGGCCTTTATTGTTAACTTTGCTGTCACTTATATTTAGTTTAATCACACAAATGAAAACTGCAGTTACAAATATATGGAACTGTACATAAGATATATTTTTATCGAATCTAAATCAATGTTTTAGAACACATTTTTTCGCTTTGTGTATATATACCTAGTACAAAATAGCGCACAGCTTGAAGAATTGTAAATATAAAATGACCGCATTCTGGAATATCGTGATTAAACACTATTTAAAGTGGAATTGTAAGTTTACATACCTATTTTACTAGCACAAAGAGTAGGTTTAAGATATCATGGCTCGAGCGTAGCTTAGAAAATATTTTTTTTTACCACTCCGGGTGAAGGTCAGTTACAATTGATCTCTAATTTGAAAAGAAGAAATTAATTTTTTGGGGAAGTGAGTGGATGTATACATTGTGTTTGGTTCAGTAACACTGTATTTAGTACTAAGGTACTAATAATAAGTAATTAGGTAATATATCTTATACGGTACATGGTACATATTTTGTTGTACAGCAGTGTATATCTTGTTGAATTCTGGTACAGCAGTGGTTAACTTTGGATCTTATAGTTTACTTCGCAATCAATTACAATATTTACTATAACAAACAAACACATTGTAATTGCAAAAATCGAACTTTACGTAAGAGATTTTATGTATTTATCGCATCTAAATCCATCTTTTAGAACACATTCTTTTACTTTGAGTATATATCTAGTTCAAGTTAACGTACAGCTTGAAGAATCGTTAATGTAAAATCGATAATGTTAATTAAAACTATTTTAAGTGGATTTGTAACTTTCATATAAATTTTACTGGCTCAAAGCATATGTTTAGACAAAAGAATTTGAGTGAATAGATGTGCACTCATATTTGGTTCAGTAATAATACAATGTATGTCAAATTAGAGTCGGTAAATACTGGTTCTACTTAATCACACATAGAGAAACCCTTGTATTAATATTGGCTACTTCAGCTTTCATTTTAGTAATCAATTTTGTCAGTGCAGTGTATTGCTATTCCCCTAGATAGTTTTAAATTGACACTAACTTGTCTCGAGTGGCGAAATAAAGCTTACTCAACTCGTTAGAATTCCGACAACTCGCAGTTTTACAGTTGTTTACACAAGGGACTATTTCAGTAGCACTGCAAAGCCTGTAATGCAGTGTATGGCTTGTACTATGCAGTTTTAATAAGCAATGTAAATAGATAATAGAAGGTGTCCGTAAAAGAATGTCCGAGTTTTAAATTGTAATAGTATTGTGGTTGAAGTGTAATTGTAATGTGGTTGGAGGTGACGAATAAAGAATAACTCGGGTCTACGTTCCACCCCTACCCCACGATTTACCAACCTTGAAAGGTAGAATTGCACAGGCTGTTGCTTCCATTACTCCGGACTTGCTGCAGACAGTATGGGAAGAATTGCATTTTCGTTTGGATGTGTGCCGTATCACTAAAGACACACACATTGAGCACTTATAGGAAAAACTAGGTTAGTTTTCCTTCAATGTCATGTATGATTTGTTATATTTAGTATAAAATAAACTCCTGTAATACACCATTAAAACTCGGACATTCTTTTACGGACACCCTGTACTTCAAAACGAGATCGAAGCTTTATAAACGTACATCACAAAGATAGACAAATAAAAACGTTAACTTTAAGTTTTCAAATTCCGTTTATCGTGTATCTTAAACTGTCCAATATAACGTGTTCAGTATTATGGGCTATATTTGTGTTATATATTTTGTTTATTTTAAATAAACTTCATCAGAAAGCTTATTTTCGATTGTCACTTGTTGCCAATCACCGATAATGAGTTAAAGCAAAAATGTTAATTTTAAATATTTTTAAAAATTTGTACGCTTGATTACGACGGTTCATTGGAATTCAATAAAAAAAAATTATCAGAAAGTAATAAGAAACTCTGTTTAGTTGGGCAACATCCTAGAACTATTTTTTCGAAATAAAAACTAAAATGTTAAAATTGAAGATAAGCTGTTAAGCCCTTTTAATTAATCCCCTAAGCCTATGTTTTTATAATTTTTAATTATGATAATAAAAGCAGAGATTATTAATGATGTTACTTATCAAAAATTTAATTAAGATATAAAAAAATTGAAATAAACTCATTATACTGTTAAATTGCTAAAAATCATAAATACTTAATTTTATATTTAAAAAAAAATCCACAAACGGGGATAACTTCGGCGCAATATTTTCAAGTCAATAACTTTTGATCAAATACATTCATGTAGTGGCAATTCTGCACCGAATGAGGAAACAATATTTATGAAGAAAGTTAGTACTAGGGTTGTACACTTGAGATAAAGTTACCTCAATTTACGGTTATCAAAAATTTGTTTTTTTATGCGAGTCTTATGTTCATTTTAATAAAAACATTCTACGATCTTTTGCAGTTCATCTTGCAAACCATTTTGTTTAATCCTTGAAAGGCTTATACAAAAACTATTTAAAAGTAAAAATAAATTTTAAGGAACTGCTTCTTTTCTTTACGTAAGTAAATGTACTCTTACACAAATTGAAATAAAGCTTTTGAGTTATGTATATTCTTGCTCTTTTGTTAAAAATAATTAAATGTTTTTCTTCAAACAAAATCCCAAATTTTAAAACCCAATATTCAACATTAACTCTAAGAACCCCTCTTATTATTTTACATTTTATCCTTTTTGTATTTTAAATATTCCCTTTGATAAAAAAATAACAATCCGAAAAGTAAGATTCCGAAAATACTTTTTAAATGACTCTTTAAATCAACTTTTTCAATTCCATATCCCTCTTGAACAATACCAGAAAAATTCATTTTTATAATAAATGATCACTTTTTCTATATCATTCTCTCGAACAATAATGGTACTTAAAGTTAAGAAACAAATCCAAATTTTATTCCACACCATTTCTACCCACAAAAAAATTCCGAAAAAAAAAGTTCTAACAAAATCCCAAAGAAGTATCGCTTTCTATACTTTTTCGAACGAAAAATAATATAACAATAAAGCATTGAAGTTCCATTCAGTAAAGAACAGTTCTTTTAATCTTTTTCCTGGTCACAGTCGCGACCCAACAGTATTGAAGAATAATTCTTCCATTTTTAGAAGAACGAATTTTTATTCGATCTTGATTCCATTTTCGTTCTTTTCTGTGACAAAAGGAATGTTCGAGTGAAATCAACCCCACCTGTCCACTGTTGCCATGGGCGACAGTCAATCTTTTTCGAAGTTTTGGTTGAATCCTGGAATTTTAATATTTATACAATGGTTTGGGTTTTCATGGACATGGCGACCGGGTTATTGTCGAATGGTTGTGCTGAAACCGATTTCTTTTTGGCGCTTTGAAGTTACAAATGTCAAAAAGGAAATGTGGCATATCTGTTGACATTTCGAGAATACAGTCCCTGGACAAATTATTAGACGCACTGCAAGATTTCATGCAAAATATTAATTACCGGGTGATATTGTACAGTTTTATTTTAAATTGATTTTTTTTTATTTTTATATTATTCAATCAATTACCGATTTATTAGACATAAATAAAACAGCATTAATTTAGAAAAGCATAAGTTTATTAAGTTTTAAAGAAAAGTGAAATTAATGTTAGTAAAAGTCAATATTTAATTGAGCCACATTTAGCCGCTATCAAAGCTTTAATTCTGCGCGGCATGCTATCAATGTAAGACTGTACTGTCTCCTGCATTTGAGGATGATGATTCCACACATAAATAATCTTATAATAAATAATTGATATAAATTAATCTTAATCATAATTAATCATAATTAATCATAATTATCTTAAAATAAATACAAATATGTAGTCTACAACAATTCTTAAAAAAAAAACAATAATATTGTAGTTTAGATATACCCTTATTGCATAAAAACTCTTAAGAAATATAAAATTACTAAACAAAATACAGTGCGTCCAATAATTTGTCCAGGGACTGTAAGATTTTAAGCTTAAGTATAATTTCAGTTTTAATTGGAACTTTTTAATAAACATTTAAATGCAGTGGTTTTGCAAGCACAGTTTCAGGAAAATTTGATAAGTATTATTAGATATGCCTTAAAATGGTTAAACTTTAGTAAAAACATGTTATTTAATTGTACGACTATATTTAAACAAGTTATTGCAGGAATCGATCAAATAAAATATCACATCTCTACAAAATTGTTAACTTGTAGTCAGTCATTATAAAAAATTTCACTTGGTTTTATCGTACGCACAATTTATCTAATAACCATAGATTATGGTTGCGCAATAACATCAAACAAAAAATATCATTTTCCAAAGCAAATATTGTTTTTATCTAATTCCCGTGTTATGCGCTTAGTATTTTTTACCCAAACATATCTTTCTTGACAAGCTGTAAGTTAAAAACCTTCTCGCACATCCTGAACTACTTTCCCCAATTATTAGACTTCAAAATTATTTTTCAATTTATCTTTGCATATTCACGATAAATAATCTCAAACTCACCCATCGCTTATTTATTTACATTACACAAACATACCTTAACAAAGTCCAACGAAACTCGACACACTTGAGTGGCGGTCAAACAATTAAAGAGCTTAGAGGAAGAACATGCTAAGTGACATTTTTAAAAAAATGAGTTTTTTGTATCAATGCACTTATAACTAACGATAACAAGTTTCCTCTATTCATAAACTGAAAGTTTAATATATTTATTACGGTTAGTACCGTTTTCAGCAAATCTGAATGCGTACTAAAAACTTTAATGTTCATTTTTCCGTTTTCACCTTTTTGTCACTTAGCACGTTTTCCCACCAACCTCTTCGATTCTAACAAAACTTAACTCAAACTTCTCTCCATACCTTGCAGAGGATATCCTTTCATGTCCCAACAGGGGAAGAAAGGCAACCTCCGTAATTTAGGAGGACGAAAACAGGCTTACCCGTCTCACAAATTCAATTAAAGGGTCCTGATTTTCCTAACAAAAGGAATTTTAAATGAACTCCTTCCAATACCCTTCTCAACATCATTATATGTTACCGTACTTTGTGTTTTAAAACCACCCTTTTGTCTGTGCATCCTTTTGTGGATGGTAATAACTCTCGTCCTCTGGAGCAGGTATTGAAATTTATTTAAGTGGTTAAGGAAAGGGAATATGCTTTTTGAAATGGTGTGTGTGTGGGGTTTTGTGTCTGTTAAGTACACTGTTAAAAATTTTGTGCTTGGTTTCACCATGATATTGGTAAGCTTTGTTATTGTTTGACCAAAAATATGGTTCCTAGTAGCTGCAACGGCTGTGTGGTGAAATGTTTCACCTTTTTTCGGTGTTTGGTTAACCAGTTTTCTGGATTTAAGTAAAGAACCTGAAAATGGTTCAACCGAATACAAAAATATGGTTTAACGTTTCACACACGCCGTGAAGCTACTAGGACATATTTTTGTGAAACAATGTGATAATTTAACAGTTATAGTGTGATATTAGATGATGGTTGTAGGTAGTACTGTATACAACCAGTCTACATCATAGCGATAGTAGTAAAAAAACAGTTGTCATCGTAGAGTAAAAGTGAGTAGTTATGTAGAAGGTTGGGATACAGTTAAAAATTTGTGTAACAGTTTTCTAATTTCTGCTAACAGACGTAAATGTTTTTATAGTGTTTTGTCTATGAAGTATGGTGTAACAGTTATGTACTGGATTTGAGCATGGCTTAGGTTCAGTATCGGATATAAAAACAATTGTTCATCATAACAGACTCACCCGTCTTACAAATTCCATAAAGGGCTATGATTTTAAGTGGTTAAAGAAAGGGAATGCTTTTTGAAACGGTGTGTGGGTGGGGTGACGTGGTCGTGACGTGAAGTATAATTTTATGTCTGTAGAGTGTGGTGTCACAGTTGTGACACTGTATTTGTGCAGAGGTTCAGTACCGAATTTAAAAACAATTGCTTATAAAGTGAAATTGAAGGAACAAGTGGGAAAAGTTTGTGCAAGAGTTTTCAATTGGTGCTATTAAACAAAAAAATGTCATTTTATGTTTTCTAATGTGTTTATTAAACGTTAATATGTATAATTTTGTGTCTGATAAGGCAAGACAGTTATAACGCTGTATTTGTGACTGCTGTCTCATGTTCAGTATCTAACATAAAACACAAGTAAAATTGAAGGAACACGCGAGGAAAGGTTTTGTGTGTTAGTTTTTTGAATAATTGATATTTAAACGTGAAAAATATGTACATATCTTGAAATCAGTGTGGATGTCTTTTTTTACCAAGTTTTGAGAATTCTTAAGGTATTTTGCATTATGAGTAAAGAATACACGTTTCAGTTTACCATGTAGCAAACAAACTTTTCAAGGATAGTTTTTTTATGGTTGCCAAATAGTTTCAACTATTTACCTCTTCAGTTTAAAAATTACAAAAAAAAACAGCTAAGGTTGTAAATACCTTAGAAAGCACATTATTAATCAATAGTACTCTATTTTACACGATTTATATTTGTCTTATATTGTACTATTTCTCGTAATATACTATGTCTTACATTAAACTATTTTTCGCTCTTTTTGATTTAAAAATATATTTTTGATACTTGTTGTGTAATCAATATACAAGGTATCAGCGGTAAAACGGAAACACGTTCGCTAAGTCCGCACTTTTTTTATCTTTATTTTTGTTGTTCCAAGATAAAAACAGCCCCACAAGTGATTAATCTGCAGTAACTTCCTTGTATCTATGGAGTTAAGAAGATGAAGATGATTGGCGAGAAACAAAGTGAAGCCGTCAGAAAGTCGCCAAGCAACCCTTGTAATCCCAAACAAACCAATCATTCAATGTTAGTTCATGCTCCAACTTAGCATATTATTCTTTAAAAACCGTTAATTAAAAATGACTATTTGCGCTATGACTATTATAGGATGTAGCACGGGATCTGAATTTATTCATGATGTTAGAAATCTCCTTCACAGGTAAGAAAAGTGCGTTGTAATTATATTTTTATTGGATATTCAGAAATCGTCAAGTTGATTCTGTAAGCCTATAGAAACTCCACTATAGAATAGGGGCTGGGGAGCACAGTCAAAAAACGACTGGGTATTAACGTCCGACGTATAATCCAGTGTAGAGGAAATGCACGTTACATAAGCTTGAAAGTCTCAACGATGAGTACGATGTCGCATTTAATGGTTGCGTTGGGTGCCTACTCGGGTGTCAGCTCGTCACTTAACTGTGGTTCTAAAATACGACGCCCGTTGCCAATAGCTCTCGTACAGCTCTAGTGCGACGATAATTCACAAACTAAACTTAACTAAACTCATTTTCGGGCTGGAGAGCACAGTCGGTTAAGGCGTTCGCCTTTGCATTGCGAAGGTCCCAGGTTCGGGTCGGGGCATCGCAAAAATAAAGCTACCGCCCTATAAACGGCCAGTGAAGCCAAAAAACGTCCCAATGTATAATATACAGTGTAGAGAAAATGCACGTTACGTAAGCTTGAAAGTCTCAACGCTGAGTACGATTTCGCCCTTAACGATTTCGTTGAGTGCCTACTCAGGTGTTGGTTCGTCACTTGACTGTGGTTCTATATTACGACGCTCGTTGCAAATAGCTCTCGTGTTTTTCTTGTGCGACGATAATTCAAACTAACCTAACCACTGTATAATAAAGCCTAATAGTTCACTGAGAGCGTTTATTTGAGCTTACTACAAAGCAATCGATGGCTTCACCTGGCAAACCGGTTTTTGTGTCTTTTTTTGCCTTGCAGCATCTCCCTCGTATTCTTAACTCTCTTTTGCTTGTATCCCGGAGATTTTCATTTCCCATATAACCATCCATCTTTTTTTAAAAAAGTGTCAGTTTCTTGATGAAAAATGATGGACGACGTATCATTTTTTATTATTTTCTCAAGAAAATCAAAAACATACTTCGAAAGCTAAGCCTATAGAATCTCTCCTTTTAAGTGAGTTATCTGTGTCGTTAAAAATTTTAAGATGACGAAAAAGTAAACATGATACAAAAATATAAAAATATCCCCATTAGTTTCAAAAATTCTATGAAAGGAAAGGTTCTAAATTGAATCATTAAAGCATTAGGTAATGATTTTTGTTCCACAATTTAATTCGAAAGTAACGGCTTTTAAATTGTCGTTATGGCATTTTTGTGTTATCCAAAAAAGTTTTATTTGTCTTGTAATGTGATTGTAACCGATTAGATAAATTTTTATTACTTCGTTAGAAATAAAAACGTATTTAACTAAAAAAAAAGACAGCAAAAATAAATTCATTAATGGAAATAAATCATATTTAATGATATGGCTAAGAAACTCCAATAAAAAAAATGGCACTTATAAAAAATAAAAAAAATAAAAAAAAAACTAAGGAGTTTGCAATACCTGCACCACTTTCAAAAACGGAGAAATTAATCAATACACATCTGATTGTAATTAAATATCTGATAAGAATATTCAATACTTTCAAAACCAAAAAAAAAATCTTTGACGGCTATATCTTGCACATGCGCATTTTTTCCCGAAACCCGTATTATGTCATCCCAAAGGTACTAGAAAGTAGTATACTTAACTAATGTACTAAACTAGTGCACTACCGCACTAGTACTACTGGTGAAACTAGTGTAGTACCGTAGCTCTTTTAGTTTGAGCTGTAAAATTGTTTCAGATATACGGAAAGATTGCCCAATGATTGAAAACCACTTTTTCAGAATCAGCATCCTGCAAAACGTAAAGAAAACCAAAAAAAAAAAAAAAAACATTTCTGATTTTCGATCCCATCGCTACACTTTCATTACCTAATATTTCATATTGAGTATTTGAAAGCAAAAATACACATACAAGTGTTTTAAAATATTTGACTATTCATCAGTAAGTAATTATATATTTTCTGGCGGAACTTATTTTTAAGTGTATCGATGAGAAAATTTATAAGCAGTTGCAGGAATTTTTTTTTTAAATAATGGGAAAATCAATGGTAGTGAAAAGCAGGGACGGAACCAATATTTAAGTTCAATTTTGATACAAACCATTTTTTATTGCATACATACTAGTTAAGTTTAAATTCGTAATATTTACATTTTTAGTTATTATCTCTGATTCTTATATTAAGGGGACGCGGTACCCAAAATATTAAATCCAGTATTTTTATCGCTAGCATGCAAATTGAACTGTTTTTACGAAGAACTAACATTCAATAAATATATACCAAAGAATAATAAATATTGAAACAAGTTTATTTTAAAAATTTCAAAAATTTTAAAATTATAACGTTTTTTTTTTTAAATGCTACTCCTCCTACAATTTAAAGAATTTTTTAATAGTTTCGTTTGCAAAATGTTTCCACAACATGTATTAATAAAAGTTGTTATGGATATTCAGCTATCAGTAAAACAAGAACAGTTATATAGCTTTATGTATAAAAATCGCCGAAAAATAGGATTTTTTTAATTTTTCAAATTCATCATTTTTTAAAAAAAACTTCATACTAGACCTTATCCCATACCAACTTTTGTTAACCATATATGTCTTAACACAGGACAAAACATTTGGAGCTCTACATTAATTTACCTAAAAGCCTAAAGGTTTTAACCATTCACAAGCTGAAAAAATTAAAATTGAAAAATTCAACAAAAAATTTACAAAAACATTTTACCAAACCACTATATTATTTACCATAAACCTCCATCAATATAAAGGATTCCTTCTTTTTTTGCAATTTCCATAGCTCACAGCATACTAGCATGTTTTATTACTTTCTGGGCAGCTCTAAAATTTACAAAAACATTTTACCAAACCACTATATTATTTACCATAAACCTCCATCAATATAAAGCATTCCTTCTTTTTTTGCAATTTCCATAGCTCACAGCATACTAGCATGTTTTATTACTTTCTGGGCAGCTCTAAAATTTACAAAAAGATTTTACCAAACCACTATATTATTTACCATAAACCTCCATCAATATAAAGGATTCCTTCTTTTTTTGCAATTTCCATAGCTCACAGCATACTAGCATGTTTTATTACTTTCTGGGCAGCTCTAAAATTTACAAAAACATTTTACCAAACCACTATATTATTTACCATAAACCTCCATCAATATAAAGCATTCCTTCTTTTTTTGCAATTTCCATAGCTCACAGCATACTAGCATGTTTTATTACTTTCTGGGCAGCTCTAAAATTTACAAAAACATTTTACCAAACCACTATATTATTTACCATAAACCTCCATCAATATAAAGGATTCCTTCTTTTTTTGCAATTTCCATAGCTCACAGCATACTAGCATGTTTTATTACTTTCTGGGCAGCTCTAAAATTTACAAAAACATTTTACCAAACCACTATATTATTTACCATAAACCTCCATCAATATAAAGATTCGTTCTTTTTTTGCAATTTCCATAGCTCACAGCATACTAGCATGTTTTATTACTTTCTGGGCAGCTCTAAAATTTACAAAAAATTTTACCAAACCACTATATTATTTACCATAAACCTCCATCAATATAAAGATTCCTTCTTTTTTTGCAATTTCCATAGCTCACAGCATACTAGCATGTTTTATTACTTTCTGGGCAGCTCTAAAATTTACAAAAACATTTTACCAAACCACTATATTATTTACCATAAACCTCCATCAATATAAAGGATTCCTTCTTTTTTTGCAATTTCCATAGCTCACAGCATACTAGCATGTTTTATTACTTTCTGGGCAGCTCTAAAATTTACAAAAACATTTTACCAAACCACTATATTATTTACCATAAACCTCCATCAATATAAAGGATTCGTTCTTTTTTTGCAATTTCCATAGCTCACAGCATACTAGCATGTTTTATTACTTTCTGGGCAGCTCTAAAATTTACAAAAACATTTTACCAAACCACTATATTATTTACCATAAACCTCCATCAATATAAAGGATTCTTCTTTAAAAGAAAAATCTTATTCAATTTCCATATTACTCCAGGCATAGCTCACATCATACTAGCATGTTTTATTACTTTCTGGGCAGCTCTAAAATTTGAGTACCGCGTTCCCTTAATAAACTAAATAAAGCTAAGAATGACAAAATCAATGACGAATGTCATAAACCCATATAATTCCCAATTCGAATTAAATATCACGAAATCAAATATTAAAAGAAAAATCTTATTCAATTTCCATATTACTCCAGGCAATTTTTCTCGAGACTTTCCGATGACTTTCTATTTCATTATGTGTGAGTAATTCATCTTTTAAAGTAAATTTCACCCCTATTTTCTGTTCCTTTTAATGCCTTACATCAGCGATCACGCACATACAAAACATAGGAATTTGCCCCAGCTCTAATAAGTACCTGTCAATTCGAAGGAGTAATCAGTTATTTTTTTTTTCTTTCGTACTTTCGTCATTTTCTTTCTGTTTTTCTTTTATGGTAAAAAATAATTTTCGGGACTTTTGCTTGCACCGAGTATGGGATTAACGTTCGTGTTATTTTTGCAGAACAAGTATTCAATATTTTCAAATGTGACTTCTTTCTTTTCTACGTGATGTTATTTTATTGTAATTTTCTCAGTAGCATTTTTAGAGAAAAAGTAGGTTTGTAACAGAATCCGTCACTTAACCCGCTTCCACACAACAGTTGTGTTTAACAGGTAAAAAGGCGCCAAACACAGCAGTTATTCTGTATTAAACATTGACATGCTAAATTTGGCTTGTTTCTTTTATTTTATTTCGAAAATTCAATAATTATTACTTATCGTTTGCAAAAATTAATTATTTCAAAGAATAAATATGTAATATTCCTCGCTTTTAAATAGAATGAAAATATTTCATATCTAACGCACAAAGAATCTCGTAGTGAAATATATTTGATTATCGTAATTTCAACCTGATCGATGTCGCAAAAATTAATCTATTGTCTAAAAGAATTAAAGTTTCTCGAGCCATTGTTGCGAATGGCAATGCTTATTTAATTCCAATAAAAATGACTTACTATGCTTTTTAAATGAGCATTAAATTTTGCAGTTTTTTTTATATAATTGAAGTTCTTCGAAATCGAATTCTTTTCTGAAATTTTCAATGTATTCTAATTTCGATGCTCTGAATTTTTTGACGTATCACACTTGTCCGTAGCATTCGTAGTTTGGACTATGAAAGTGGGTGACGGACTGAACGATTATAATACCTTCCACTTTTTACGTTATAAACGTAGTGTGGAAGCTAAAACTGGGACATATCATTATTATAATAGATAAATTGAAATAATTGGTAACTTTTTGAAATCGCAGTGAAGGGTGTGGTCATGCAGAGTGAAAATCTAGAAAGAACGAATTTCTAGTAAGGATAAAAAAAAACTTGGTTCAACAAATGTTTTCAAAAGTAAATAAAACATATGTAACCATTAAAAAAATTTAACTTCTTTCACAAAATACAATATTGTAAAATAATACCTGTTTTATTCATTTGTCAAAGCTCTTTACAAATATCGATTAAAAATATATGTTAATTTTTAAATTATTTCCATTGTTCCACGTATACCAAGTAAAGATTCTTGTTTAAGTAACCTAGTCATTTCGAAATTCAATGTAGTCATCTTTCATACAAAAACAGGATGAGTCAAAATGCCTTATAACCGACCTTCTTAAGATACATTTAAAACAATACAAGTTCTTTTCAAGAAAAATACAATTTTAAACAGATTCCTTATATGAAAATATGAATTGGGCACCCCTAAAATTGTCATAATAGAACACGAAATTAAAAAAGTTAAATTGAATACAATATTTTTAATCCCGCGTTTGGTTGTTGAGTGACTCGATGGCCGCGTTTGGTTTTTAGATCTGGGCTGGTTAGCGTATATTTATGGGGATACTTTTTCAGGGATCTAGCCTTGTCTTTAAAAAAACTCATGAAAAGTATTCACATCAGACAAAAACTCATTCCCATCTCACAATCACATCGCTACTCTTTCAAAATTGATCTGGGTCTGAGTAGCACAGTAAGGTCGAATGGGGAAGGTTCACGGTAACAGTGCTGACGCTCTAAAAGTTTTGTCCTACCCATTGTGAGATCGTCACATGACTGTGGTTTTAAGTTGCGACACCCATCGCGAATAGCTCGAGTGTGATGATTATTCAACTTAGTCTAGCGTCTCGAGATCTTAAGGTCCCGCGATCGAGGTCCGGTTCCACGAAGCCACGAGTATAGCGGAGTACTGCTCGTTAAATCTGTTGGGTCCGAAAGTCTGTGGTCGGTCATTTGGCAGTTTACCACGGTACAGGTCCTGGAGACTATTTACCTCTCCTTCTGGGACATGTCTAAATTGTGGAGGTGGCGATAGATGGCAGCATCTGTCTTGTATGTGTGTGTATGTCGTGTCTGTCTTTCTTGACGAAGGTTTATAAGCGGGTCTTTAAGCACAGAAGCCTGAATATATATGTACCAATCAACTAAGTCTAACATGTCCTTTAGAATACGCCGTTAATAAATTTATCATCATCAGTACTGTGCCGCCGAACTTAATAATTTCAAAGCCACTTACGTCTCATCATTTTCCCTTTTACGCAAATTGCACGGTCTAGGGCTCAGCCCAAAAATGGGCTTTCTCCTTTTAATAAAGGATATTAATTCGGTCCTATGCATTGGACGAGACAGAGACAACTTATGCAAATTGTAACACTTTATAGGTTTTTGGGGATAAATTGGGGTTGGGGGCAATACATTTTCGTTTCTCTTGAAGCATGGCGTGTAAGACTTTAAATTAGTGTGGTTTTCTGGCGTTTAAATGTGGCGTGGATTGCTGAAGTTTTTATTTATGATTGGGGTGTGCAGAAAATTATACCTAATTGTGATTAAAAAAATTCGTAGAGGTTACGATTGAAGCTCTACTTGCGGTAACTTATAGCTCTTTTACTGCGTTTTTACTTTTTGCCTAAAGCTCTGTTATGGTAAATATGTTCCACACAAGATTAGATGCATTATAGAAAAGTTCCCAAACTGTAAAGTTTACATTACTACAGCGTCTTAGAGAGCAATTTTATTTTGTTTTTCAAACTAGTTACACAGACCTCTTTTAACACTTACTACGCGCACGCGCAAATTCTTACCTAAATTTAACAAAAGTTATTCTTGCTTAAGATAATCTGTAAAATGTTATTGTATAAAAATGGACAAAAAAGTATGTGCAACCAAAAAATTTGATTATTAATACCCTATGTAAAGGGAGTGTACGTTAAATATTTTCTAGTGCCGACGCCTCGTACAATGTTGCCCTTAAAAGTTACGTTATGCGCTTACTCCGGCTCCGGCTCGCCATTTTACTCTAGTTCTGAATTATGACACAAGTCGTCAAGAGCCGTCGTGTAGATCTAGTGCGGCGATTATTCAAAATAACCATAACCCGCCAAATTGTTAAATTTACATTACAGTATCTTAGATGGCAATTGTATTTTTACAGTCCCTGGACAAATTATTAGACGCACTGTATTTTTTTGTAGTAATTTTATGTTTCTTAAGAGTTTTTATGCTATAATGGTATATTTAAACTACAATATTATTGATTTTTATTTAAAAGAATTGTTGTAGACTACATATGTGTATTTATTTTAGGATAATTATGATTAAGATTAATTTATATTAATTATATATTATAAGATGATTTAAGTGTGGAATCATCATCCTCAAATGCAGGAGACAGTACAGTCTTGCACTGATAGCATGCCGCGCAGAATTAATGCTTTGTTAGCGGCTAAAGCTGGCTCAACTAAATATTGACTTTTACTAACATTAATTTCAATTTTCTTTAAAACTTAATAAACTTATGCTTTTCTAAATAAATGCTGTTTTATTTATGTCAAATAAATCGGTAATTGGATAATATAAAAATAAAAACAATTCAATTCAAAATAATAAAACGGTACAATATCACCCTATAATTAATATTTTACATGAAATCTTGCAGTGCGTCTAATAATTTGTCCAGGGACTGTATATCTTTAGTCTTGCTTCGCACACCCAAGTATTCTTATTTATATTTACCACAAATAGTTATTATTGCTCACGATAGCATGTGGCATAAATGTGTTCATCCAAAAACTAATTTTGATTTTAAAAAATACGAATTATTTTAACAACTTTAGATCTAAAACTTATTATAACTATTAAATTATTAGTAAAAACCATAGTTACAAAGTTATTTCCATCTGTTAAATGATTGCTAAATACTAAAGTAACAAAAATTACGTCAAAAGACCATCTCATCATCCAGTTCCAATGGAGACTCTCGCTTTATCTCTCACTAGATCGAGATTACACGGGATTTATTTATTCTGTTGCCATTCCACGAAGATGAATCTAATTAATTTAGCGAATGTGAGAGTCTTTATTTCTCTGGGCTTTTCTTTTATTGGTATCAGTATCGGGTAACCGTGGCATGCCTGCCTGATCAATATTTAATTTATGAGTTTGTATTTCCACACTAATTGTTTCCTAACTACTTTTGTGAGAAAG
The DNA here is from genome assembly GCA_019343175.1 of Oedothorax gibbosus. Taxonomy (NCBI): domain Eukaryota; kingdom Metazoa; phylum Arthropoda; class Arachnida; order Araneae; family Linyphiidae; genus Oedothorax; species Oedothorax gibbosus. The sequence goes on along the minus strand of CM033277.1, from coordinate 7,311,338 downwards.
TAAATGTAAGATGTTTCTGGTTTTAAAATTGGAGCAGAGTTTGGAGATAATTTTGAAATGTTAAGAGTAGATTTGTTTGGTTTTTCGAATTTAATAGATGTTTGGTTTTAATTTTGTAGAATAATCTGGTGATGTATATAAAGGATGTTGGATATACGGGTGATTTGTGACATTTTATTTGTGGTATTCTATTGCAATATTATGTTTCGAAATGAACAATGATATGAATAAAGTTTCTAACTAAATAATTATTTCAATCATCTTAATTTAAAAAATAAATATTTTTGTATCTTCTATACATTGCTATTTAATTAAACTTTTGTCTTGTAATTTATATCTATCATTCAATTGATTTATTTAAGCAAAAAAATATTTTTTTTGTTAAATTATAATAAAAACGCAAACAATTAAAACAATATTGCTTTAATAAATTGATTATTAAATTGATTAAAATTATTGATTTAAATATAGTTTACATTGTCTTTTTTGAAACATGTTTCTGAATTCATATTTTCTATCAATATTAATGCATTTGAATGTTGAAAATAACACTTTTCGAGCAGCATTAACAAAATTTTAGGATTGTTACAATATAATTTTGTTTTTAAAATATTAAAATAATTTATTTATATATTACAAATTCAAATTGTCTACGAATTTAACATTGCTCAGAATAAAACAATACAAAGATCTCGCTGGCTTTTAGTTTTAATATTAATATGAATTTGTTTCGTTGTTATATTCTGTACTATGTCATCACAATAACATATATTTTAGGATATTTAACGCATTTTTAGATATTTAACTGTTCAATCGATTGCCACCAAATTAATGTTTTGCCGATCTAGTAGTTTTGCTATCGAAACCAAAGAGTTCTATAGTAGGGTAGAGACTGAACCTGGCAACAGCACCATGGACTAAAACGGATACAATATAGGGTGGCATGTGGGGCCCGATGGCCTAGTGGTTTGGATCGCAGGCCATAACGATTGCAGTCCGCGCGCTGTAACAGGTGGGGTTCAATTCCCGCCTTTGCCCTGGGTGTACTTCCTTTCTCAGTATCAAAATTATAAATTAACTAGCACTTTTGCCACTCTATTCGGGCTCCGTAGTGAGCCATGGCTGTCGATGACAGCTCAGTGCGAGTCGTTCCTCTACCCTATTATAGAACTCTTTGATCGAAACACTATATTAAGTATAATACACAGCATAAAAATCATTTGAATTTCTTAGTATTCAAACTACTCACCAAGCCTAGTACACATAATACGTACCACAATTACTTTTCACACACATTACTAAGTTTTATGGTTCTCCCTTATTGTGCAACTAACTAACGACACATACAAATATCTAAAAAACTTCGCCACTAACTACAAATATACGAAACCAGAAGCATTCTTTTATTTTCTTAACCCTGGAAAAGAAGACATCTTCTTTTCTAGGCCATTGTTTATGGAAAAAAGGATAAGAAAACGGAGTTTAAATAAGACGGTAAGTGATGCTGGATGGAAGTATACACAAAAGTGGTCAGCCCAGTGAAGCCATCATTGGTTCGTTTATGAACCCTAACATACCCCTTGGCGAATGTTTTTGCGATGTTTTGATACTGATCACGGCCAACTTCAATAACAAGGCCATAGAAGCTCTCCCAAACATGAGTGTAGACGGAAATTTTGACGTCACTGTTCCCAGTGCCGAAGATCGAGAAACTAGTTTGGACGCATTCGGAACCCTAGAAATGTGGTCAGCCGTGAACGAGTGGATCCGAACAGGTTTCGAGACAGGTTGAATTCATCTTCGGAACAAAGTCACTCGGAACTATGACGTCAAAATTTCCGTTTCCGAGATTGTTTGGGAGAGTTTCTTCGGCCTTAGTAGTTGAGTATGCCGTGTACTGATTCGATGTTTCTCCAGTGCTATCAAAATAACAATTGCTTATAAATTATTGCTTATAAATCATTATTTTAAAAAAAAATAGGCGAGTGTTTAAAAAAAATGCCTACCTACAGGGCTATTCCACGAAAATGTCAACCTCGGTACCAAAATTTCAAAATTAAGTATATACTTTGTGTCACATACCATTTTAAAGATTGGAATCTCTGTTTTAACACACTGAATTTCATTGTTTGAAATATATTTTTTATAGAAGAAAAATTGCTTTTTAACGAACACTGTAAAGAAAATCCTTAATTTTAAGTGTTAGATTCTTACCCTTTCGAAACATTTTTTTCCTAAACTTGCAATATTTTTAAAAAAAAAAATGTAATTAAATTGTTCCCTACATTGTAAAGTAACATTCTATGCTCTTACCCATATCAAAAGTTGCAAAATTACTTGTAATGGGATACATTTATTTCACCCTTTCATAAAATGTCAGTCAGTTACCAAATTTGTTTTAATTTTTAAATTTCAGAATAGAAATTTGGACTGCTGGATCTTTATAAAAGATATTCTCTGTTTTCAATAAGTACTAAATAGGACAAAAAAAAAATGAACTTGTACAGGTAAAAATTGCTTGGTAACCGACTGACATTTTGACTTGGTAACTGACTGACATAGGTGTAGCTGGCTATTAATTTACTTATTATTACCCCAGTATTGACCCTATGCATAAATTATTTGTATAATACAACTCAACTTTCATGTTTTATTCAATCACATGTTGGTCTTTTTATTAATGTGAACAGACGATCAGTTTTAAGCAGGACAGTCCCGCTTTTTGTCTCACTGACCCGTGTATGTTCCGTGTCGACCCGTGTTGTTTATTAATTCTCATATATTATGAATGTGCAACTAATTTTTGGGTTTTCTCTCATCAGACATGGGCGGCTGGGGAGCCCAGTTGGTTAAGGGGTTTGCCTTGCAAGCGGAAGGTTCCAGGTTCGGGTCCGGGCATCTCTAAAATAACTGCCGACCTATAAACGGCCCGTGCAGCCGAAAATGTCTGATTAATAATACCCCATGTAGAGGGAGTGCACGCTTAAATATCCTCCAAAGTCCAACGCTGCGTAAGATGTCGCCCTTAATGGTTGCGTTGGGTGCCTACTCGGGTGTCGACTCGTCACCTGACTGTGGTTCTAAATTACGACGTGCATCACCAATAGCCCTTGTGTAGCTCTAGTGTGATGATAATTCAAACTAAACTAAACTCATCAGATATGTTAAGTATTTCAGAGATGTCAGTCAGTTACCAAGGCGTTCTAAAAGCTGGTATTTTTTCAGGGTTCAATATTTTGATATAAAAATTGATGTGCTGGATAGTTCATTTCTTCCACTTTAATATAGGCCTGACTTTTAAAAGCCACCTCTTTTATTATCACAAGAAATGATATTGAATAACTTGAAGTGTCAATGAAGGTTGCAGATATGTCAGTCAGTTACCACAACTTCAATAATTTTTCTAACAATTTCTAAAGGGCTATCTAAATCTTAAACCATATTTGAATTCAGCTGAAAATTCTCTTTAAAATATATAAAACCTAATTTGTAGAACTATATAATTGTCCCGCTATTTCGTAAAACATTGTAATTTCGTCCTCCGAATGTCAGTCAGTTACCCATGGAATGGCCCTACAGCTACTCATATGCCCTTTACTTGCGTTTAAACACACTGTCAATAACAAAATGCATTTTTCATAAAAATAAGCAACTAAGCTATTCATTTGATTTCAATTTTGCCATGAGTCATACTTCATGACTAGCGTCATAAGATTTGCAGGCGTTTGGTTTGTTGAAAGTACCTGGGTGGCACGGTGGGTTAAGGTGTCATGTCAGTGAGGGTACCTTCCAGGATTTAACCCTTGCCTTAGCCATCTTAAGAACAAATCGTGCTGAAGAACAAAAAAATAATAAATTTCGCCAATAAACAAATCTGCGAAGATTGGACTGGTGCACATTAATTTTTCCGTTGTTCAAAATCTCGAAGCCACGTAAGATGATACTGTAAGAATGGGTTGGGTCCCTACTCAGGTGCCGGCTCGTCACTTGACTGTGGTTCTTAATTAAGTGGACCGCCACCAACAACCCTCATGTAATTCTACACTCTTAAAACAAAAGAGTGAAATCCACTCCTGTAGGAGAAGTGCATTTTCGCCACCGGAAAGGAGTGGAAATTAACTCAGATTGAGTTAAAAACCACTCGTTTGTTCTAAGAGTGTAATTACGAAGTTATTTCTACAACAACAAAAAATAGTTTATTCGGGTTTGGCGACTTTCAGGGGGCTCCACTTTCGCCAAATCATTTCCATCTTATGCAACCTTCATGGAAAAAGAAATGCTAGGGCAAGAGAGCGGAGAATGCTGTCTAATGACGCGAAAAAGCCTGAAACTTCTGCAAATGTGGTGTTTTTTGCCGCTATTTCTCGACGAAATAAGCGATACTTTGAAGCTTTGTGTCTTTGTTCCGAGTTCTTTGTTACTGAGAATGGAAGAAATGATTTTTTTAAACGTTTAGATAGAAGTCAAAACGATTAGCATTTGTCATATTGGGTTTGTCAGTTGTTATATAAAATCTTTGGATTTTTTAGGTTGTTTAAAATAGTAATGAAATAATGGAAATTTCATTTCCCGTGATTTTAAGATATGTAAAATAACACAGAATCGGATGGTTTTTTGATTAAACAACTGCAATTTTCTCAAAAGTTTTTATTTTACTTAATCATAATTTTTAGTTAATTTTTAAACTATACTGTTAATGAATGACAGTTTGAGTTGTGGAGTAAACTAAAACGTGGAAATTTTTTCAAAACTTGTCAAGATTGCTGTAGTTCGGAGTATTGTAGTTCTAAACTACTGTAGTTCTAAACTACTGTAGTTCTAAACTACTTAGTTCTAACTACGTAGTTCTAAACGATATCCATAGCCCTCCGTGTAGTTCTAAAGAGCCAATAGTTAAACTCAACTAGGTTGGAGTACATGCCCTGTAGTGTTTCCTTTAATTCCTTACATGCCCGTAAATGTGGCTTATAGCTACCTACGGACGCATGCCAGCTTGAGTAGAGTATACAGTCCCTGGAAAAATTAATAGACGCACTGTATTTGTTTTAGTAATTTTATGTTTTACGAGTTTTTATGCAATAATTGTATATTTAAACTACAATATTAGTGATTTTTATTTAAAAGAATTGTTGTAGACTACATATTTGTATTTATTTTAAGGTAATATTAATTGATTAAGATTAATTTATATTAATTATTTATTATAAGATTATTTATGTGTGGAATCGTCATTCTTAAATGCAGGAGACAGTACAGTCTTGCATGATAGCATGCCGCGCAGAATTAAAGCTTTGATGGCGGCTAAAGGTGGCTCAACTAAATATTGACTTTTACTAACATTAATTTAACTTTTCTTTAACACTTAATAAACTTATGCTTTTCTAAATTAATGCTGTTTTATTATGTCAAATAAATCGGTAATTCATTGGATAATATAAAAATAAAAAAACAAATCAATTTAAAATAATAAAACTGTACAATATCACCCGGTAATTAATATTTTACATGAAATCTTGTGTGCGTCTAATAATTTGTCCGGGACTGTATATGCTAAAGACTTTTATTTAGTTTCAATGTTCAGTGTTTTGTTTTCCTCGCTTTACATTGGTATTTCTGCATTAAAATACAAATGTATTCAATAGTGTGCCGTCCTAATACATTAAAATGTATACAATACACACTACTTTTTGTTAAACAGACATCCTTATTAATTCATATTAAAGAGAGTAGATAATTCAATTTTAGCGGGAAATATTTTAGTTGCATTTAATTTAAAGTTTTAGTTAGAGGAACATAATTTTATTGTGACTATTCACAATTTATAATACTTTACATGCTCCAATTCTTAAAATGTGAATCCACAAATCTTGTATAATTTTTAATGAAGTAAATTATTCAAATTCCAGTTGTTTCAGCTCAGATATTAAAATCAGTTACGTAAGCCAATTTTTTTGTTCTAATTCATTCTAATATTGAAACCAATTTAGCGTATATACATCTAAGTTTTCCGAACTATTACATTCGAATACAACTAAAACGTAGTCCGGAATGCAGTTTTAATCATCCAATGCCTCTCCTACCTTCATTATCGTGAACATTCATTATGCTGCATTCATTATATTCCACGACGTCTCCGAACAAGATGGTAAACGAAGCGAAAAGAAGTCTTGCGACGTAATTGCTTTTGGAGGCTCTTTGATATTTCCTTTAGATATTTATCTAATAACGTAATAATGTACATTCTGCCCATTTGGTGGCGGATATCTTGTAGTGATATCTACTGTGGTGGAATTGATGGGAGCATATTGTTGTTTGGTTACGGGTAGATTTGAATTTAAATGACTAGTATTTTTGTCGTTCATGTGCTTGGTTATTATTTTTAGTTTGGAATAGTAATAAAATGCCTTTCAAATATTGCATTTGTAGCTACCTCGGTAACCCACATGTCTACCAAAAGGATCATCAAGGTGGAGATGAGTTACCTCGGCTTATATTCTACTATTAACTTTGCAATTGCGACCACCCTAACTAGATTAAGGACAGGCATACCACTTCAAAGGTATGGAAATCCAAAAAGATGGAACTAGAACGCCCCGACTCGGAACTGGATCCAAAACATCTTTTCTCTTGTCCAGCCATCCTGGCAAAATTGCAGCAAATTACCAACTCGCCCTACGAAGACCTTTATGAGGACCACTGTCTGCAGATCGCTGGGGCGGTCTATGAGACCTTTGGTCCTATATAGTCTCTATCCATGGACACGACATCATCATCAACTTTGAAATTAAGAATAGTGGTAGGAACGAGATGGTAAATCAGCGCCACCTATTTGTTGATGGAATATTGAGGTTGCGTGTGTGGTGAACCGCCACACATTATTGTAATTCCTATATTTTGTGCAACCAAAAATATCCAACGAATAAGTCCGCGTAGATTAAGTGCTAGTTAAATGAGCCTAATTTCCCGACGAGGCGTACGATGTTGCTCTTAAAAATTGCTCTGGGTGGCAAACTCAAACGTCGGCTTGTCTCTTGACAGCTTGTCTCTAAATCTCGGTTGTCTCTAAATCTCGCTTGTCTCTAAATCTCGGCTTGTCTCTAAATTACGATGCCCGTCGACAAAAGCCCTCATATAGCTCAAGTGCGACGAAAATCCAGCAACCGCAGTAGGTAGAAGTACATGCGAGTTAAATTACGAACTGCTCTCTCTATTGAAAATCACATATTTTTGAGGATCCGTAACTTTTACAAGTAAAATGACTCATGTATATTAAAAATTTACAAAAAAAGTAACTTTATTGCCAGTTAAGGTTTTTGATAAATGTTTTGTATCAATTACTGAAATCACAAACATGTATTGCAATTTTATTCATCTCTTAATATCTTGCTCTGTTTTTCAATGGATACATTTAACTTGCTCTAGAAATACGTTAAGACATTTTTTGAATATTTTTTATTTCCATCTTTCGACTCTAAGGATTAGATGCTTCTTGATAAGAATGATTCTGACACACCGAAACCCATCCCCGACATGCACAAAGTCGACAACCTAAAATACAATCCTATGATGATGATGATGTCGTGTCCATGGATAGAGACTATATAGGACCAAAGGTCTCATAGACCGCCCCAGCGATCTGCAGACAGTGGTCCTCATAAAGGTCTTCGTAGGGCGAGTTGGTAATTTGCTGCAATTTTGCCAGGATGGCTGGACAAGAGAAAAGATGTTTTAGATCCAGTTCCGAGTCGGGGCAGTTTCTGCAGCTGGATATGATATAATACAATCCTATGCTCGGTGCTATTGAAACACCAAAAAAAAATCATCGTGTCTCGGTCTTGGGACGGGATATGATGGCGGATGTCACACCGTGTGACATCAAGATATCCTACTTGGGCAAATGTTATCAGTCCCATTGTACAATATGCTCAAAACAAATGAAGAGCTTAGTGGAAGAACGTGCTAAGTGACAAAAAGGTGAAAACGAGAAAATGGGCTTTAAAGTTTTTCGCTTGCACTCAGATATGTTGAAAACGGTACTTGTAAAGCGTAAAAAATATACTAAACTTAAAGTTTGTGAAAAAGAGGAAACTTGCTATCGTTAAAGAAGTTAGTAATATGTTCATTGACACAAAAATCTCAATTTTTTCAGAAATGTCCCTTAGCACGTTCTTCCACTAAGCTCTTCAAATAACAGCTGGTTACTGTTTAGTTAAGATTACTATAAGTGGAATTTTTATATATAATATAGCCAATTTTTATTTACTGTTATAACGCTTGACTAGAGCCGCGGTAGCTCAGTCGTGTGAAGCGTCGTGCTCGCATCGGAAGGGCTGTGGGTTCTGTCCTCGGCGGTGCTCGCAATTCTGATGGTTGCTGGGTCGGCGCTTGTATTCGACTAAAGACCGCCGTGTTGCTAATGGTGGCTGGGGCACGTTAAATATGTCGTGGTCACAAAGTCCTCCATGTTCCCATACCAAATTAATACCTATGGGGGCGTACCAGATCAGGGGGTTATCGGCCTTTGATCTGGATCAAAATTCCGATATGTGAGTGAGAATGGATGTGTGAAAGAGACCTTCCTGTAAAACGGATGTGTCATGCTGCGAGCAAAAGTCGGACTTCCTCCCTTGTGGCGCTCAATAAAAACGGAAGCCGCCCCACTTCGCCTTAAAATCGGGTAGTTCTCTACTCCGGGCTCGGTTATCGAGTGGCATTAGAAACAACAACAACGCTTGACTAACTCTATAGGCGTATTCGTTAGTTTTTAGCAGTACGTAAAAGTGTATGAGCATTGATCGTTAAACTTTGAACGAATCCCCTAGTTTTATTTTTCGTCACTTTTACACACATAATACTATATATACTATGTAAATTAAAAAAGTAGTTGTTAACCAACATAAGGTTTTTGCTTAATTTTCAGTATCAATTACTAAAATCACAAAGCCATATCCTAATGACCACGTCTACTGCGACGTAACACATAAGTGAAAAAAAATGTTACATTTAGCGTTATTAACTTTAAAATAGACATTAAGGATACATTTTAACGTAACGGAATAAGAAATCTTTTTGAATTCCATCTTCTAACTCCAAGGCATTCACGTTCTTGATAAGAATGATTCTGACACACCGAAACCCATCCCCGACATGCACACACAAAAAAAAAAAAAAACGCCAACCTAAAATACAATCCTATGCTCGGCGCGATTGAAACACCGAAAAATCATCGTGTCTCGATCTTGAGTCTGGATATGACGGCGGATGTCACACCGTGTGACATCAAGACATCCTACTTGGGCATGCTTCCAGAGGAGTGTCTCGGGAGTAGAGATATCTTGAAAGAAAATCAAATATCCTGTGGGGCGAGAGAACGTCTTACTTTGCGATTTATATCTACGCTGTGAGATATGCATTTTTACGTGAAAGATGCATATAATGTTGCTGGATTTTGCCATCCCGTTGTACCTGAATGGATTTCACTAACTCGGTTTAGGATGACGTGATGGTTATCAAAATATTCGTTTAGAAGCTTAAATAAACTTACATGGTTTATTAACATTTTAAGAGAATCTTTTCAGTTATTATACACTGCCTTCGGTGATATACAGTCCCTGGACAAATTATTAGACGCGCTGCAAGATTTCATGCAAAATATTAATTACCGGGTGATATTGTACAGTTTTATTTTAAATTGATTTGTTTTTTATTTTTATATTATTCAATCAATTACTGATTTATTTGATATAAATAAAACAGCATTTATTTAGAAAGGCATAAGTTTATTAAGTTTAAAAGAAAAGTGAAATTAATGTTAGTAAAATTCAATATTTAGTTGCGCCACCTTTAACCGCTAGCAAAGCTTTAATTCTGCGCGTCTCATGCTATCAATGCAAGACTGTTCTGTCTCCTGCATTTGAGGATGATGATTCCACACATAAATCATCTTATAATAAATAATATAAATTAATCTTAATCATAATTATCTTAAAATAAATCCAAATATGTAGTCTACAACAATTCTTTAAAATAAAAATCAATAATATTGTAGTTTAAACATACCATTATTGCATAAAAACTCTTAAGAAACATAAAATTACTAGGAAAAATACAGTGCGTCTAATTATTTGTCAAGAGACAGTATGAATTTATACAAGTTACGTATAGATGCATATGAGGTTACTGGTTTTGATGTTACCTTTCTCCATGAATGGGTTTCGCTAACTAGGTTTGATGTGTTGCTATATGAATTGTTATCTGCATATGCAAGTAGAAGCTCAGGTAGAAGTGCAAGTCGAAAAGCTGTACAGTGTACTAACCATAAAGTTAAATTTTGCTGAGTATCATCTGCAGCAATGATATTCGTTTTTACGTATTTTCACGTTTTAGATGAATTTCGCATGTAACGGGATATTTGTCTTGTTTTGATTTCTGTGATGAATATCTTTGAAGTTAAACCATAAACTATATATTGTTGACTACAAACTTTTTAAAGCACACAAGAAAAAAATTAAGGGGGTCCGCGGTACGTTGTACAACTTCGTCTTTATTTTTGCACTTACGTAGAAAAAAACTCGAATTCAGTAAGCAACATCTATAAACAATACTTTTTAGCCCAAAGAAACTACAAATTATGTGCAAAATTTTACAAAATTTAAATTTTTTATCAAATTTTTGCCTTTTTTCAAATTCCTACTCTTCGATTTTTCAATTTTGTGTGTTTAAAATTTTATTAGAGGTTCTTTATTAATATCCTAATAGAAGTATGCATAAAAAGTTTAGTTAACACACATTACTGTTTTGGAAAAAAATATTACTGAAAAAATCAGATTTTTATGGGAAAAAAACGAATTTTCAACTTTGAACATTGTTTACGTAAAATCAAATGAAAATTAGGCAAAATGAATGCATACTTTTATAATAAATACTATTTTGTATTTAAAAATGTAAAGAAAGCAGTTTAAAGTGCTGTAGTTAAAAAGTCTTAGCATTTTGAAATAGATCAAAATAGGAAAATCTCGTCCGGAGATATTAGTCTCTTAAGTTTCATTTTAACATTACCAGAATACAAAGTCTTTGAATGAAATTAATCATAACTCTTTTGGTATTATGAATTTTGTTATCAGGTTTGCTATGGATTGTAGACTATTGGCTATATTTTGTTTTCATATAATAAAACAAGTGCAATTTTACCAATTTCAAGGTACTGGATCTCCTTAATGGCAGAAAATAGTAAAAGTATTTACCTAACGCCTACACTTGTAAGGAAATCGAATATCCTGTGGGGCGAGAAAACGTCTTACTTCGCGATTTACACTATTAAAACAAAAGAGTGAAATTCACTCCTATAGGAGAAGTGCATTTTCGGCACCGGAAAGGAGTGGAAATTAATTCAGACTGAGTTAAAACCGCTCGTTTTAAGAGTGAAGGACGCAGATTGTTTTCTTTTACCCACTCCGAAAAAGAGTGAAATTCACTCCTATAGGAGAAGTGCATTTTCGGCACCGGAAAGGAGTGGAAATGAACTCAGACTGAGTTAAAACCGCTCGTTTTAAGAGTGAAGGACGCAGATTGTTTTCTTTTACCCACTCCGAAAAAGAGTGAAATTCACTCCTATAGGAGAAGTGCATTTTCGGCACGGAAAGGAGTGGAAATTAACTCAGACTGAGTTAAAATCGCTCGTTTGTTTTAAGAGTGTATATCTACGCTGTGAGATACAGATTTGTACGGGTTTCGTAGAAGGATCTGCATATGGGGGGGGGGGGGGTACTGGTTTTGATGTTACCGTTCTCCGTGAATGGGTTTCGCTAACTTGGTTTAGTGTGTTGAGATGGTTATCTGAATATTCGTGTAGAAGTTTAGATAGAATAAAGTGGCAAATCCGGAAAAGTACACGTTAGACTTAAACCAATTTTATTTTATTAATGAGAAAGTTACCTACATCATGTTTGTTGTCGTTTCAGTATAAAAAAGGTGCAAGTCAAATGTGGACTTATCTGGTTTTAAACTAGACGACTCAGAAGTCAGCTTTTGCGTATTTTTACGTTTTAGTACATATATAAAACGGGAGGGACATTATTTTTATTTTCCTAAAGACAATCTTTGCAGAAAACCAAACATAACGTTATTGACTCCAAATTTATTGATTGAAGCACACACACAAATTGTTTTAGCTACTACTAATGACTGCATTATTGTAAAAGTGTTTACCTATCTTCAACACATCCTGCTTAAGCATACCTGGGTCGGACAAATCAGTAAAGGGATTAAATGTTTGATTTCATATGTAAAACTAACTAAAAAGCATAATTAACAGATAACTGCAAAGGAAAATTCCCTCTTGAAAGAAAAAAAAGTCTTCAATAATCGGATAAAACAATAAGTTTTTTGCTATGGATTTCCGACCGAAAATAACTATTTATAGATAAAGAAATTCGCCCAGCGCGCAAAAGAAGCCCACAAAGTACCACAAATGACAAAATTCTAAAAATATTTGTCTCCTTGGCCGCAAAATAAGTTTGTTTCATTGTTTCGAAAGTTTTAAGTTAGTTAACGTCTTATTCTCTAATTATAACGATCCTTCAATTTCTAGAAACTTAATTGTGCACTATTTTAATTTTAAATATACAATTCTATAAGTAGTTTTCAACCGGTTTTTGACGCAGATGAAATAAAATAGTACGTTACATTTCAATTTCTCAAACTCTTTCATAAGCTAATGAGTGGAAGTAACTTCAAAGTGTAGGATGCGTTTGTTATGTAAGTAATTAGATTTTCTCTTGTAATTTCTAAATAAAATTTGAATTTTGTCATGATTCGACAACTGAACCTTTATAGAAAAAGGATATATTTGCAATGTTATATAACCATACATTGACATTTTTTGACTAAATGTATGTACGTGTTTTATGAAATTTGAGTTGTTGAAAAGCTGGACTAAAGTTTACTTATAGTGAGTAAAATACATTGCTTATTATATTAGATTTCTTAATTTCGATGTATTTTCGATGCAAAGAAATTGGTCAAATGCTCTATTAAATTTAACTATTAAGGAAATTAATGTTGAATAAACATTAATATATTATAATAAACTAAAATTTGAGATTATTTTAAAAAATCTTTTTTTTTAATATCTATATCGGCTTTATTGTATATTTTAACAAACGTTTTTTTTTATATATTACTCATAGCAGACTTATAGAAAACTGTTTGAAATTACTTAGAATATTTGGTTTTTTAATTTTTGATAAATAATTTTACACAAAATATTTGAAGCAATTTCAAAAACGTATTAATACAAAGCCCTGTAAGTCAGATGCATTTGTCTTATAAAAACCGTTTGTAAAAATAATCAATACAGCCGAAAAATTTTGGCTTAAAAAATAACATTTCCCTATTGTATTAACACAGAGGACCAGCGGTCTATTGGGCTCATTCCCCCAGAACAACCATCCTTTCCCTATGACCTTGTTGCCGGGGTATACTTTATATTTCAATCTAAGTAAAATAGCTACTCGTTAATTCAATGGGGAAAACATCACTTCATCGTTTACATGGTGATACGAAGAACATTAATGAAATGACCTTATTAATATTGTAAGCCGTCATCAAAGTTGGTCCATTCCATATCCTTAATTATGTTTCTGGCTGGTTGAAAGTGACTTAGAGATATATCAAAAGATAGTCCCATAATTTCTGTGCTCTAGAGCAAACGTACGTAAGTCTGTAACAATAGTGATTGCCTAGTACGGTTTTATACCATGAAATATACTTTCGCATGTTATTTTCTTATTTAATTCATCGTAAACCTTTAAAAAATCTTAATTTTACATAAAAAAATATTGAAAAGAATTTATAGAAAAATAATGTTGATTTCTGTAAACAGTTTTTTTTTTGTAAAAATATGCTGTTTAAAGTAAAAAGGTTATTTTTTAATTTAAACTACATACGAGTACTAAACAACAATCTAAAAATCATCCTGTTGCGGCTCCCAGAGCCGCAACAGCTCCGTCACTTTACTGCGGCTTGAAATTGCAAGGCTCGTCACTAATAACCTTCGAGTAGGTCCAGTTCAACTTTTTTCAACCAAATATAAAAGGAAGAAAAAAAAAAAAGAATTGTGCCATTTTTGTTCTGAATAACAACCCAAATGACAATATACTGTGGGAAGAAAGAGAAATAATCTGCAGATCAATATTCTTTGGTATCGTAATTATCCGATTAATGTTTCGGGATAAAATCACGATGAATCGAAATGTTTCCGAAGCGATATATTCGGTTTGTTATCGAAAGTTATTTACCATTCTTATTCCTTATATTTTTGTAAGTACACTGCTCAAAACAATTAGGGGAGCACTTTGGGAGCTTTTGTTAACCATTTCAGTCCCAACGTTTTATTATTATTCTAAAAACCTAAAATTCGTTATATAGATTAAGATTTTTTAATTTAAGATTAGAATAATAAGAGATTAAGATTAGAATAATAAGAGATTTATATAAATTAAGATTTTTCCCCTGTTTTTTACCATTTCATTCTGGATGCATAATATGCATCCAGAATGAAATGGTAAAAAACAGGGGGAAAATCTTAATTTATTAACTCAAATTTGAAGGGGGGGGGGAATTGGAATCATAAATTTTGAATAAATTATTAAATTTTTTTTTAAAAACTTCATTTGTTAAAAAAAAAGTTAAAATCAATTTTTAAACATCTAAGAATGCAAGCGTGAAGAATTTAGGGTCAATTTATATCATAAAATTGTTTTGGGAATGAATTTTATTTTACCATGTTTTTCATGCTTTCATTTAATTTAAACAAACATTATTTAATTCTTCAAAAGACATGATTCTTCCATCTAACGATACACAAGCACGAGCTCAACTTAGTGAGAAAAAAATTGCAATCTGATGATTCCAAATAGAATCATTGGGTAAAAGGGTTTAAACCAGGTATTCGCCTAATTATTTTTAGCAGAGTATAAACGATACGGCACAAATTGTGCTTTAATTTAAACTTCTATAGCAATGTGTTGTGTAGAAAATCATACTTTAGGTAAAAAACACGCTTTGAAATTAGACAATAAAATATTTACCGTCGAGAAAATATGTATCTATTCATAAACAAAGAATACGCAATTTAAATTTTGACACTTGTGACTATTATTTACCTTTGCCTTGCATGGCATAAATACATTTTCAGATTATAATTGATATTGAAATCTTGTTCTTATAAAAAAAACCTTCAATTTTAAAGAAAGCAACTTAAGTATTACTCTAAATTTTTTATAAATATTTCCTTTTGTATACTTTCGAGGAAAATATTTGTTTTAATACTTAAAAAACAATGCATCTATAAAAAATGCATTTCATCAAAGAACCTTCAAGACTACATTATTATACGCTTCTAAACTATTTTGAGTAGCTTTTAATGTTTTAAAGTCACTCTTTAATCCGATTAGCTTTCGTTGCATCATCGGGTATTATGTCATGGAAAACAACAAGAATGATTTTCTTTGAAGTAAAGTATTTTACTTTATTACAATGATATAAAATAAAAGTAAAAGAAATATAATGTATTGTTATGTTTTATTTTTTGAAGTTTGAGTATTTTTATAGTTAATACACATAATAAAAGATCATGCAAATATGTCAGTATTTTGGAAAAACGTTATTTGTTGTTGAATAAAATTTAGGAGTTTATTAATTTTAAGTAAAACACAAAATTTCCCATAATATATATTTATTGTGTGTGTTGGTTCGGGGTTGTAAAATGTTTTTTTATAGCATTATGTGTATTATACGACATAACAAATATGCATTAAATGCGAATGAGCTCCATTGACCGCTGGTCTCCAAACCAAAGTGAATACAACGGAAACAAAAACCATATTTCTAAATTACATTTGTCCGGTTGTATTGAATGTTTTTACAATTGTTTTCTACATAGAAACTCTAGTTGACTTGCAGGTTTCTATAATCGCACTGTTCTGAAATTGCTTCGAATGTTTCGTTTATAATTTATTGAAAATTTATAAATATCTATATTCGAACCGATGTCAAAATGTAGGATGATGGAGACCTGTAAGTTAGCTACATTTATCATATGACAATAACGTTTGTAAAAATATTCAATACAGCCTTATAAATGTGTCTTATAAAATATTTTTCCCATTGGATAACCACTTAGGCACTTTGGTTTGGGAGACCCGCGGTAATTCGGTGACATTTGTCCTTAAGAGTGACAAATGACTATTAAACTGTTCCAAAGGTTTAAGTTAAAAAAATAGTTTTCTTATTTTACTACTCAACCTTGCCATATTGGGACATTAGGAGACTAAATTTTAAAATAAGTGTAGCTTAACCTATTATTTTAAGAATTTTCTAAGGTATTCTGTCAGTTAATATGAACACATTTACTGACTTCACTCTCATTATATTTTAGCTTCCACACTACGTTTATAACGAAAAAGTGGAAGGTATTGTAACCGTTCAGTCTGTCTGTCCGTCACCTACTTTCATAGACCAAACTACAAATGCTACAGTCGAGCTTCTAATGCTCGAGATACATCAAACAATTCAGCGTATCGAAATTAGAAATTATTACATTGAAAATATCAGAAAAAAATTTGAAATCGAAGTACTTTAATTATTTAAAAAACTGCAACATTTAAGACTCATTTAAAAGCATAAGAAGCTGTTTTAATAAGAATTAAATCGCCTTTGCCATTCGCAACAATCACTCGAGAAACTTTACTTCTTTTATACAATAAATTAAAATAAATTAATTTTTGCGACATCGATCAGTTTAAAATGACGTCAAATATATTTCACTTCGAGATTCTTAGTATGTTGATATGCAATGTTTCGGTTCTATTTAAAAGAAAGGAATATTACATTAATTCTTTGAAATATAAGTTAATTTTTGCAAACGATAATACTTGAATTATTATTGAATTTTCGAAATAAAATAAATGAAACTAGCCAAATGCAGCGTATAAATGTTTACAATAGAATTTACATTGTGTTTGGCGACTTTTTTCCTGTCGAATACAAATGTTGTGTGGAAGCGGCCTGAGTGACAGATTCTGTTACAAACCTACTTGTTTAATTTATCATTTCATATTATTAACAAGTGTCATGACAAATTTCCGAATTTCTTTGATCAGTCTAATGACCCCATATGAGCTACTGGAATTGACAAAATTTACATGCATGTAATTCTGAAACTCGGGTTTTTCTAGTGATATTTTTTTGTAAACAAAAATATATCACACAACATTTGAAAACTTCACAATCGTTTTTGACATTCTACAAAAGACAAAATTTCTTCTTTTGTCTTGAAATCCTCAAATTCTTTTCTTTTTTTGGCCGACGCTATTCGGATATCTTTATTTTTTTTGTTCTTTTATAATATTCGACTGACGTTATTTTTTTGACATCCTGAATCCTGTGAGTATGAAATAGAGTGGTACGCAATATAAACTTTTGACGGAAACTTGTAGTTTGAATAAAAAAAAATTCAACTCGTGGAATTGTAAAGAAAAAATATCGTCCAATCCTTTGTTCCAATTTTTGTCCAAGTTTGTTTACCTTACGAAAAATATATTTAAGAATTCAGTTTTTTTTAATTTTTTTTTACCATTTACAATCACTGTTATTTAATCTGGGAAAGGTTTTTGCAGTTTAAGTTTTCTTATTCAATAAAAACAAACAGCCCTTTCCACATTTCGTATAACTTAGTTTATATTTGATTTTGTTTCCTAAAAAAGCAAACTGTTTTATTAAATTGTAATAAATTAGCCACATGATAATTGCAATAATAGCCATTTGTCCACAGAATAGGGTACTTGACTGTATCGCTAAAATACCTTCCAATATTAATTAAATTATAGTTTGAACCCAAAAATAACAAACGTATATATTTTTTTGCAAAATAAATATTTAAAAAATTAATAAAAATCATTTTAAAATGGCTCTTTTTTCATCGGTACAGCACGTGATCACAAACACGTCGATTTGGCTGACGTCACTAGTATATATAAACAAACCGGTGTGATGTTTTTTGCTTGCAATTAAACTGGATTTAATCTAATTTACTATTAAAATAAGAATTATATAGATAATGGAAGAAAGTTTTACAGATGCGGATAGTTCAAATTTGTTTGCTTAAAGTCGATTCCAAAATGGTGTTTCAAAGTTTGTTTATAGTTACTAGTGACGTCATAGATACCACTTGACAGCCACAAAGCGTTTTCGGGCGTAATTTTTCGTCCTAATTTTAAAATTCATTTTTCTCCCTTTTTATGGGGTATTTGAAACAAAATACGGGTCTAACATTTTTGGCATAAGAATATTTTAAGACAATAATTTTTTTTAGTCAAATCCCTATTATAGCCACATTATTGGGTGACAATGATTTAAAAGTTAACTGTTGACTTCTGTAGATGAGTATTTGTGTAAAAATATGTTATGTCAATAACTTGTTTCGTCAAACATTTACAACGTCATTTTAACGTAATGAAATCGAAGTTCTTTTTAGGTAGCTATTTTATTATCGGGCATCTTGACCTAAATCATAATTTTGTCGTGACAATAATTTTAAAAATAATTACTGGTTTTAGGCCAAAGCTTAGCTGAATTGGTATAGATATATATTTTGATGGACCTCAAATTTATTAGGGATCTGTAAGACCTCATTTCATCAGTTACAATGGGCTTGTTTCACGAGGAATCTGGCAACAGCTCCGCGGTCTTGTTTTCATTTTTCTCGAATTACTTTTGCATTGGTATTCCAAATTGAGTTTTCTAAGAATATTTTAGTTGTTATTTTTTTAAAATTCCAACTTCTTTCAATGCAAGATTTCCTTGATAAATGATTAAAACAACCAACAGTACAGCAAGAAGTGGTAAGTTTAAAAAAAGAACAAATAAAATAATTATTCTTAGAAAACTCAATTTCGAATATCAACAAAAGTAATTCGATAAAAATGAAAACAAGACCACAGAGCTGTTGCCAGATCCCACGTGAAACACGCCCATTTAAATACACCAATTAACGCATTGCAGGTTATTTAAACTATCCAAGTTGCTTGTTGGGAATAAATAAGTTACGATTAAAAATAGTAGCCGAAATTATAAATAATATAATACAAAACTAAAATACATCAACAATAAACCAATCGAAAGGAAATTTAATAATCTGGCTATCTATAAAAACAAGTTATTTTCCTACTTTGCTCTCTGGCTCGTCACTTGACCTTGGTCAAAACGATGAGTGTCATCGCTAATATTTCTTATGTGTAGGTATTTAGATGTTAAACAATTTGAAGAATAAGCAAATTGACTGAAGTGTAAATTTCTTTTCACTGCATAAGATTAAAATTTAAATTTTTGTCAGAAACTCTAATTCCTTAATTTTTCAAAATTCCTTAAATTTAACAAATTCTGTAGCTGGTAATTATAAATGACTCATCTTTATTTAAAATTTTAAAATTTAGTAAAATCATTAAATTTATATTTAAAAAAAAATGACGTGTTACTTTAAAAACTGACAGTAAGATGACGAGTTTGTACGTTTACAGTCCCTGGACAAATTATTAGACGCACTGTATTTTTTTTAGTAATGATGAAAACATACCAAAGAATGCCATATCATTAAAAAAGATGTCGATATATGTATTAAGTATAGCAGTTAGTATTTTATATCCAATAGCTTAAGTGTAGGCCAATAGCCCTCGTGTAGCTCTAGTGCGACGATATTTCAAACTAAACTAAACTTAAGTGTAGGAACACAAATGTCCTTCTAAAGGTATTTTGTTCATCATTGTTTGATACATGAAATCTTTCAGTGCGTCTAATAATTTGTGGGGAGGGACTGTATATCCCTCAGAGGGTTAATTTAACCAAAGAAGCAAGTTGGTACTGACAATCCAGGACATGAATACAAATAGCCAACAAACGTTATTAGTCAACATCAATAGCCGAATTTACCAAAATATAGTGACTTTAATTCGAAAACCCGACATGCTTTGTCATTCACTGACGGGCGGATTCCACTTTCTACTAATGGACCAACCAATATTGTTCCGCAGCTTTCAAGCTTTTCTGGAAAATGACAATGAGCGATGTAGGTGTGACGAAAGGCTAACTGGCAATTTGCTAAAAACTAGACGTTCCGTGTATTATGACACATGAATCACAAAATGTATATATAGAGGTAAAGTACATTGGAGAGTTACCCTCTACGTTGTTCCTTTTAAGATTTTATGGAAATAAGAAGCGTGTACGGAAATATTTCTGTTAAATTTACCCATTTTGTATAAAGTATCCAATTAAAATGAAATTTGTATAAAAACCTTGCATATATTTTGTTAGATTAGTTATTAATTATTTTTATTGTTGCAGATGTTTGTATTGAGTACAATATACTAGAAAATGTCATTTGATTTACCATTATATAATTCCAAATAATTTAATAACTCACTGTTATAAAAGTATGTACGACTGTTTAAGAGGTTTCCGCTGATTATGAAAAACTCGACAAGCCTTTTTTTTTTTTTTTTAGTTTAGTGAATACTCAGGTATCGGCTCGTCACTTGACTGTGCTTTTAAATTACGACCAATTACGCTCGTGTAGCTCTAGTACAACATTGATTCAACCTAAACCTGACACGCGTACTTTTACACGTTGTCTGCAACAATATAAAGAAAAAAATAAAAGGGTCCACACTTTTTTATCGTATGAAAACAAAAGTGCACTGTTAAAAATTTGGTGCTAGGTTTCACAAGGATATTGGTTGGTTTCACCATGATATTGGTTCCTAGTAGCTGCACGGCTGAATGGTGAAATGTTTCACCTTTTTTCGGTGTTTAGTTGAACCATTTTTCTGGATTTGGAAACAAAAACCTGAGAAATGGTTCAACCGAATACCATAAATATGGTTGAACGTTTCACCATTCAGCCGTTGCAGCTACTAGGAACCAATATCATGGTGAAACCAAGCACAAAATTTTTAACAGTGTGTAAAATGAGTTATATTTTCTCAAGAAACCTCTTCCACACAAAAGTTGTAAGTTGAATGCAACTCGAAGGGCAGTCAATTATTAACCCTTATATTAAAAAGTTCCGCTCATGTCGCGAATCGTCAATTACAATTAAACCAAACCAAACTCCGAATACACGATATTAGTCACCGATCAATATTACACGGTTCCGCGACATCTAATTAATTTCAACATACACCACCTGCCTTGAAAAGGAGTTGGACATTCTGCATGCCTAATTATTCATTTTCCAATAGTCCCTTAGAGTCAGCGATATTGGACCAGCGAGCCATTCAGCAGGCAAATATGCGACGCTGTTGCAAAGTTTTGCGTCTTTACTATTCAGCATTTTAGGGTGCTCAAGGCTGGAAGTGCCATTATTATCATAGCTTTACGGCCTGTTGACCATTTGTTGCCTTTTGTAAAGCGTCTTGTGGAAATCTGTAGCCAGTTGTTTCGGGCTTGCTAATGGACTTTAGTGAAAATCTGTGTTTTCGAAACGGTCTGGCGGAGGCGAAACTTGGCTTCGGTTTTAATGCGTTTGAGTTTGGGCGAGAGTAATTCAATATGGGATTGTAACAGTTTCGACATTTAACAGTAAGACTTTTCAGGTGCCAAAGTTCGTTATTGGATGGTATTGAATGAATCGGATTGGATTTATACAACATACGGGAGCAATCTCAGTGTTTAAATAAAAGGTGTAGAACACCTTTTAATTAACGGTACGACTTTTCATTTGCCAAACGGTAAGACTTTTCAGGTGCCTTACAGTAGACTTTTCAGGTGCCAAAGTTCGTTATTGGGTGGTATTGAAGGAATCGGATTGGATTTATACAACATACGGGAGCAATCTCAGTGTTTAATTAAAAGGTGCAGTTTCACAAAACTAACATTATCCAACGTATAACTTAGGTATGGGGTTCAGCCCGTTCATTGGCGACTTCGTCCAATCGAATTAACAGTTGCCTACAGTCACCAATGAAATATGAAGAATGTGTGTCGAATTTTCTCTAAAAACAGAACGTTTTGAACTCTGAAAGTTCAAAATATCTAACTTAAGTATGAACTGCACATTTGGACAAAGTTACGGGTCAAACAAATGTCTAGTTTATGAGTATATAAGAGACATACACACAAACACACAAAACTTCATTTTTATTATTATTGATGAGGTAATTTGGCGGCTTACTATTAAAAACGTCATTGACGCTATTGGTTAAAATCCAGTAACTGCAAATCATAAAAATTAGAATCAAAGTTACACATTTATCCCAAACTTTTTCATACTGCATTACATATTACACTCCCTGGAATTTATCTAATCGAATAAAAAAAAAAGCCAAACTCCCTCTTATGTCATGTAATTACAAAGACACTTTAAAACAATAAATGATGTTTAAAAATCATAAAAAGAACCATCTCATGAAACAGTTTCACCTCATTCTCAAAAAAGCACAAAAAACAGCACACATTTTTTTTTAACCGGCGCTAATTTGTGCTATTTTAAGACCAAATTCTCAAGGATGTAAGACACAATGCGGGCGGTCCTTTATTTACCAAAAAAAAACCTGGACTAATTACTGAAAGTTTAATGAAACGGTCTTGTCAATTTACATAAAAGGACCCATTGAGCCGCGTGAATTTTTGCTACGTTTATAGCTCTGGTCAGGAATGCTTACTCTTATGAACTTTGGTGGTGGTTCTCTTTAACAAAGACTCTTTGAATAAGAAAGTCAATATAAAATTTAAAAAGATACCGAAGGATAAGTAAGAATTGAAGAGCGTAGTGGAAGAACGTGCTAAGTGACATTTTTGAAAAAATTGAGATTTTTGTGTCAATGAACATAGTAGGGGAGACCGGGTATAGTTGATACAGGGTCAAGTTGATACAGTCAAAATAACTCCGTAATGCGCAGACGCAAACAAGTGGGTACTCGCTTGACTGGACGGCCGGTCCGTCCTCAGCAACCACGCTTAGTTAGTCCTCAGCAACCACGCTCCACAACCAGTTCAGTTAAGTTTGTTATTCAAATATCTTAGCTATAAAATTATGCAAATGGACTCCAGCTTATTTTTCATTAGTTTTTAAACATTGACAAAACCTATTAAAGTATTATTTGTGAAAATTTAATGATGAATTCGTAAAAGAAAAGTGAATCACTGAAACAATTGGAGCTTAGTGGAAGAAAGTGCTAAGTGTCACTTTAAAAAAAAATTGGTATTTTTGTGTCATTAAACATATTACCAACTTCTTTAACGATCACAAGTTTCCCCTTTTTAGGAAACTTTTAGTGTAACATATTTTACGCTTTACAAGTTCCATTTTCAACAGATCTGAGTGCAAATGAGAAACTTTAAAGCACATTTTCTCGTTTTCACCTTTTTGTCACTTAGCACGTTCTTCCACTAAGCTCTTCAATTGTTTCTTTAACCTGTTACTTACAAGAAGTCTATATTCAAGCAAAGAAGTTGTTCTGATTTTGCTAATAAAAATTTAGTTTAAAGCAATTTAAAAAGTTTGTTAGGTTTTAAAGAAATTTCGGTTATTTCTTTCGAATTTTTTTTCTAGTTTGACTAATATTTACAGTTTTTAAAGTCATTTCATACATTTTAAATTATGCAGTTTTAACAATGTATTATCGTGTTTTCACTTCTGTTTAGATATATATTTTTTTAAATAGTGCTAGTTACTAAAAACTGTTAAATAACGCGTAATTTCAATTTGTCTATCCATTTAGAAATATAATTAAATTTTAACTTATAATTATTTTTTATACAACTGAATTTTTAACCAAACCCAAGCTCTAGGTCTGGAAAAAAAAATAGTTGAAGTTTTTCATCAAACGTTAAGCTATGAAAAACATAGACCAAATCAACTGTTCTCATTAAACGACTGAATACTTTAATTTTATGTTCCTGAAAAAATAGTTGAAAAAGTTCCCACAATGTTTTGAAGGTTTTACCTGTACGGGAACTAATTAGAAATAGTTGGGTTGATTCTTATTTTATTTTTGTTTCTTGGAATGTTTGTAGGCAATGCAGACAAACAACAGGCAATTTGGTACTGTTATATTTCGAGGCAATTAGGTCTAGTAAAAGTTTAATGAAACGAATTTTCTCTGTTGAAATCTCATTAGTTTGTATTAGGAGGGGGGTAGGGTAGGTACATATATATTCCAGCTTGTGTGCTTGATCAGAGACCCGCTTATAAGCCTTCGTCAAGTAAGACAGACACAGAAAGAATTTTTTACTATCACAGAGAAAGGAAAAGTACACCCAGGGCGAAGGCGGGAATCGAACCCGCACCCGTTACAGCGCGCAGACTGCTAGCGTAATGGTCTGCGATCCAAACCACTCGGCCATCCGGGCCCCTTTGTATTAGGAGTTACTTGGTGAATTTTATCAGTGCGTTTCCTATCGTATTAAATCGTTTTATAAACGTAAACGTTTTTTTATGTATATTTTTATTAGGGAAAACAAAATTTTTAGTATTATGAGATCATAAGGCAAAAGTAATATTTAAACCATTTCATTTTGACCTGAATTTGGCAGTTCTTCTCATTAAAATTTCAAAATAAAAGAAAATATGTACTTTATCATTTTACAATGGTACTTAAATACAATAAAATAAATGTTTTAACAATAAAAAACTGAAGCCTGCTTCACCGAAAATTCTGAGTAATGCCCAAGCTTAATAAACCTCACAGAACTAAATAAACTTTGTATAACTTTTTTTAATATTCATCTAGCTATAAAGTAGTTACCCTCAAGTTATTATTTAAGAGGGATTGTCAGTCCCATAGAGCTAATGCATTAGTTTTGGAATCGCAACTTCCTCAGAAGTATTGCTTTGCCATGTTAGCCCTTTTAACCCAGGTATGGGGATCAACATAACATCGAAATGAAACAAATTTGAAACGAAAATATTATCTTGTTATTTAATTATATATTTTTGAAGTTTTAATTGCCAAAAATTTACAGCAGATGGCGACACTATTTAAAAACTCAATTAATAATTAAATATCCGGAAGTTATTTTCTTTTAAATTTTGTTTTAAATTGATGTAATGATGATTCCCATACCTGGGGGTGAAAATGGGATAACATGGCAAAGCAATTATTTTGCAATAGTTGTGATTTCAAACCAATGCATTAGCTCTATGGGACTGACAGTCCCTCTTAAACAATTATTCCAATTATTTATTAAGATTCGTTTAAAATATCGATTATTTTGTTGCTGTATAAAATTACAATTTAAACCCTCTAGTATATTCCCAAAGTTTCAAAACAATCAGGAAGAAAAATTGTCATGAAAATCCCTTTTGTTTTACCTTCTCATCGAATGTTCCACTGCCATTTAAAACTTTAAATTGATTTTACTCGGTCTGTAATATTTGGAGAAGCATACTCGCACTTAAAATGCTAAAACTCCAATAAATATTTATGGAAAGTGATCATTTTTTTTAAATATACATAAGAGAACTTTGAAATAGAATTTGGGATGAAATAGTGAAAATATTTGATATATTCTTAACGGAATTTTATTTTTAAAATGAAATTCGGGTCTTTTCCAATAAAAATATTTTTCCCAAACTATGCCTCACCACAAAAATTAAATACCTGAAGTTATTAAGAATTATTCAATATTTAAAAATTAAATTCTTTAAAAATTAATCTGAAGTAGATGTGTTTTAAAATGGGCATCAAAAATTTAAAAACATAAATAATTTATAGTATTTTTTTATAATGTTCTTATTACTAATAAAATCTGTTTCAGACCATTTTACATCTATTTATCAAAAAAATATTTATTCCAATCTCCATTTAAAGGAAAAAAAAAAGCATTTTGAGTACCGAGTATCTTTAAATACAACTATTACTTCCTTTTTTTATTAATCAGCTAGATGCATTTGTTTCTATACTATACATCACTAAAAACTTGAACCTTATATCCAATAAATTTCACCTAATTTTCATTCAAATCTTCCATCTTTAATTATGAAATGAATAAACCTTTAATAAATAATGTAGCATAGGAACTGCTACAAAGACATAAAATATACATCGCAAGGTACTTAATAAAGTTTGGCAGTTATCTTTTAAATTGCATGATTTACGATCTTAATTAGCGTTAGTGGTCTCGGAAGTACCGTTGACAGTTAATGTCCGCATCTAGTTATTTATTTTATTAATAACGGATGGTATAAATTATGGACATATGCTGACACAACTATATAATAAACTTTATCCAGCCTGAATATTTGCCTGCTTTTACCAGTTTCATAGAAAACATTCCGTACCAGAACTTTTGAAACGTATCCCACCCCCACACACCTGATCTTCTCTTTTTAGAAACTTTTGTATATATCTTGCGGGGGCAGGGAAGCCCAGTCGGTTAGGCATTCGCCTAGCATGCGAAAGGTCCCAGGTTCGGGTCCGGCATCGCCAAATTAACTGCCGACCTATAAACGGCCCGTGCAGCAAAATGTCCGACGATAATACCCCGTGTGGAGGAGTGCACGTTTAATATCCATCAAAGTCCTAACGCTGCGTACGATGTCGCCCTCAACGGTTGCGTTGGGTGCCTATTCAGGTGTCGGCTCGTCACTTGACTGTGGTTCTAAAATATGACGCCCGTCGCAATAGCCCTCGTGTAGCTCTAGTACGACGATAATTCAAACTAACTAACTGTATATATCTTGTTATATTGTTTATACTGTTTGATTGATTTAGGATCTGCAGTATATGCACGTTATGTGACTCAGGCCTTGGTTGCATGCTGTAACTTTATTTGTTTAAAGGGATACGGTACCCAAAAATTGGCCAAAATATCGACTTTTCAATTTTAATTTTTTATTATTTCACAATATCTTTCCAACATTTACTGAAAGTTTCATAATGATATCTTTTGTAGAAAAAAAGTTATTAAGCATTTCCTGGAGTCATCCCTTGAAGTTTGAACCCGTATTTCGTCTGCTTTCAACCTGTTTTCTCTGTTTCAGTTTTGCAATTCTTGTGTTTAATAAATCCCTAAGGCGCTTTTGCTAATTAAGTTAGAATTTTGAAATTTTTAGCCTATGGTCTTATATAAGTGCCCATATCGGTGAATATTCATTAAATGGTTAACAAGTCAACACTTGTACGACATAGAATCGACATATACGTTTATCACATTTAATGATCATTTGTCAATGGACCCGGCTTTGCACGATGTTTTTAAGTTCAAAGCTATGTCGTAGATTTGATGTTTTACTGGATTATCGATATTCATTTCTCATTCGTGAAATTGTCGTAAGTGAAAATCCAAAATTCATCTCCGGAGATGCATGGATATGGAATTCCATTTCTCAACCACTGATACTTTCGAAATCCCTTCAATTTTCATAACCTGTCATGATAGCAGCACATAGATGCTGCTGAACATAGCGACGAACTTCGATTGGATTTATACACCTTTATTTGCAGATGTATGCCTATACCAGTTGATTCAGCTCTTCAGTGTATAACTAAGTTCAATCTTAAGAAAAACAGTTATGCTCAAATTACTACATGCTTTTCTTTATTTGTGCATTAAAATGACCTAATTTAATCATAACAATTTTCAAAATCAGAAACTAAAATATTTCCCCAACATAAATTCAACCAAGGCACTTCCACAACGTGTCATTTCCCACACCGTGTCCTTACCATAGAAATATCCCTGTAACTTTTTAAAGTTGAATATTGCCACTTATTTATTTGTGTGTATTAAAATGAGCCAATTAACACACAACATATCCGAAACAAAAAAACCAAACCAACAACTGATGAGAAATTGGCGTTATTTCTCCAAGAATGTGTCATTAGCATAAAAATCTCCATAACTTTTCAAAGTTGAATCGCGACGCTAATTTATTTCTGTATCGAAACAAAACAAACGACATCGTGACTGAGCTAAAGCTCCTAAAGGAGGTTAGAAATATACAGCCGATAGACAAAACAAGAAACACCCTATAGCAACAACTCATAACCAATCTTCATGCTTTTTTCCAAGACCATTGGCATCTGTGGCACTCCGTGACAAATCGGTCGGAAGAGACTATACCGACTAATGACTATCCACTAATGAAAGGCTTCGCATACCGTTGCCAAACGGGGAACAGAAATGATGGGGCATTATGCCAGTAGGCACTACGTCATTAGATCGTTAGTCGCACATGTCACTGTGACCGGTTTGTGATAGTTCCCTGGTGGAAGAGGGGAGGGTAAAGTGTTAATACCACTAAATACCTAATGTGTTTTGTAATTGAATTACAAATTAATTGAGAGTTTTTATATTGTTCAGTTTTTTAACGTTTGTTAAATAATTGTATTGCTTAGTGTAATTTAGCTTTGCTAACATAAATTACATGCTACATTTTACTTTATTTTGAAATAATTGCTAAAATTATATATAATTTAATCAAAATAATGTATAAAATCAAATATTAAAAAATATAACCCATTGTCGTTATCTTAATGAAATAATAACATAAGTTAATAGGTAAATTATAACTTTATGGTACAATATAAGAAGATTATATTAAATTAATACAAAGATTTTAAAAATAACTACTTAAAACAAATCCTGACACGAAATATAATTATTAAACTTTTTATTTTACCAACTCGTAAATGCGTTTATTTCAAAATATATCCCTTTTTAATTAAATCTAGGACGATAAGTAAATCAAAAATTATTTACCAATTTGAAGACAAATTAAATGATGGTGTAGTTGCTACATTTACATTCAGCAACGTACAACTAAGGTATGGGGTCCGACACATTCATTGGCAGATTCGGCCAATTAAATTTACTATAGGGTATGTGACTAAAATTTTTTTATTGGCTTAAAATATTCTTATGCCAAAAATATTAGGCCCGTATTTTTTCTTTTTTTCAATACCCCATAAAAAGGGAGAAAAATGAATTTTAAAATTAGGACGAAAAATTACGCCCGAAAACGCTTTGTGGCTGTCACGTGGTATCTATGACGTCACTAGTAACTATAAACAAACTTTGAAACACCATTTTGTATTGACTTTAAAGCCAAACTATTTGAAACACCATTTTGTGAATTTACTTTAAGCAAATTTGACTATCATCTGTAAAGCTCCCTTATTATATAATTCTTATTTAATATAGTTTGAATTAAATCATTAATTACAACAAAAAACATCACACCGGTTTGTTTATATTATAGTGACGTCAGCCAAATCGACGTGTTTGTGATCACGTGACGTACCGATGAAGAAAAAAGCCATTTGAAAATGATTTTTATTAATTATTTAAATATTTATTTTGCAAAAAAATATATACGTTTGTTATATTTGGGTTCAAACTATAATTTAATTCATATTGGAAGATATTTTAGCGATACTGTCAAGTACCCTATTGAAAGATGTAAATATTCCAAGTAAATCAAATATTATTTACCAATTTGAAGACAAATGAAATGGTGTAGTTGCTATACATTTACATTCAGCAACGTACAACTAAGGTATGGTGTCCGGCCCGTTCATTGGCAGATTCGGGCAATTAAATTTTCTATTATCAAACATCGCTAATAAACGAACTGGGCCATCTATCTTAGTTATACTTCAGATAATGAGAGTTTTGCATCTAAACACTTCAAACTCTGTCCAAAGTGGGATTGCTCATTGATTTGTATGTCTATTGTCAATCGTTTTGAGGACTGTTGGGATCTATGATTGCGGCCAATTTTAATGGGGGTTTTGGCTTGCAGGACGATTTAGTTATTAGAGACCTTAATCATAAATGGAACAGTCGCGGTAATGAATTAATAAGACTGTTAATCAATTTAAAAGGGGTTTTGGCGTTTGGTTATGAGAAATTGCACTGTTAAAAATTTTGTACTTGGTTTCACCATGATATTGGTTCCTAGTAGCTGCAACGGCTGTGTGGTGAAATGTTTCACCTTTTCGGTGTTTGGTTGAAGCATTTTTCTCGATTTGGAAACATAAACCTGCGAAATGGTTCAACCGAATACCAGAAATATGGTTTGACGTTTCACCACTCAGCCGTTGTAGCTACTAGGAACCATATTTTTGGTGAAACAATTTTGTAATTTTTTAACAGTGTGGTGCTTGTGACTGAGTTTTTGATTTTTTTATTTTTTTTTGGCGAATTTATTGTTGGAGCTAATACAGATGAGGGGGTATTTTCTTTTATAATGTGCTGATAGACGGCTAGATGTTCAAAACCCACTTTTTCAGAATAAGCACCCTCTAAAACGTGTAGAAAACGCAAAATATCCATTTCGGATTTTCGACCCCGTCGCAATACTTTCATTACCTTATATTTCATATTAAGGAATTCAAAATAAATATTTGATGAATGTAGTGAATTTGTAAGCATATTATAGTTTCAAAAGATTGAATTACCTCAGAAGCTTCAACAAACGTTGCAAATACATTGTATCTTGTTTCGATTATATGTATACTGAAAACATGTTAGCATTCATATTATGTATAGATATAATTTCTTTTTTGATAATTTTCGTGAAACTGGTTAATTATCATTGCGAATCTATTGCATGTTACTAATCAGTGTAGATAATGGAACATTTATAAAATATTTTTTTATTCTCAGGTGAATTGGTAATTGCATATTATGTTATAATTGTATTTTTGGTCCGTTCAAATAAATATACTAAACATGTTTTATTTTTGTTTCAGGTAAGCCATATTAGAGCTTTGTTAATCTCCCCGGAATTGTGTTTAAGAAAGTCTCTACTTTTTCTAAGTAAGAAGTTTAGTTGTTTACATAATTGTTTGATTGTTATGAAAGGTTTTTAAATTGTGTTTGATACTTTATTTTTGTACAATTATCTTCTAACTCTTTAATTACTGAAATATGCCATTATAATTTAACACATGTTTTCGACTTTCCTCAACATATTTCTTAAAAGGTGCACTGAAAAAGAAAATAAATTTTACTGTAATAATCCAATCAAACATAAGATCTTCACTAACAGCACATTATATGGTGTGATTTCTTTTGGATATCTACCCGATATCCATATGACATAGGAAGTAATTTTTGCCATGTGAAATGCGTTCTCTTATGCTATGAATAATGATACTAAATCGACTTTGCTCTTTAAGTTGTGTACGATTAAATTCCAAACAAATTGCTTTTCCTTCATCCCAGTCAATGTTCTCATGTGGATTTCTTTTTTCAATTTTTTTTCATGTGTTCATTGTCCGTGATTATTTTCAAAATAAGTTATTTTCATATAACTTTTATATTTAAAATACTACGTAGCTAATTACTTTAAGAACATCGAATTGTGTTAAAACGGCCATTTATTGATTGTCCCAGCCTAGTACGAGATTAAATAGAAACTATAACTTTAATTTGGAGAAAAAATCGTAGATTACTTTAATGTATATAATTTGAATTCTTTTTGTAGTAGCATAACATGATAAGAAGCTATGTTCGCTCTCAAGAAGAGGACTATATATGTTAATTTTTTGGTGTCGTCATGCTTATGTTACTGCGCCTCAAGCCCAAGCGGGTTGCGTTGTTGTTAGTTCCTAATGCTAGTTCTTACTATTAGTTCTGTGACTATCGGCCTGTTACCTATAAATAAAAATACTTGTACCTTATCTTCCCCAATTCAATGAGTACACATCATGTCACCAAACAAGCTATTTCGATTGTATTTTTTCATCAAAAATCAACTACACTCCTCAAAAGAATTAGGGGAATGCATGGTTTAAACCCTTTCACCCCCAATGATTCCATTTGGAGTCATCAGCTTGCGATTTTTTTTCTCGCTAAGTAGAGCTCGCACTTATTTATCGTTATAAGGAAGAATTATGTCTTTTGAAGAATTAAATAATGTTTGTTTTAATAAATGAAAATATGAAAAATATGGTAAAATAGAATTCACTACCAAAAAATTTTATGAAATAAATTGACCCTAAATTCTTCACGCTTGCATTCTTAAATGTTTAAAAATTGATTTTAACCTTTTTTAACAAATAAAGTTTTGAAAAATGATTCTTATAATTTATTCAAAAGTTACGATTCCAATCCCCCCCCCCCCTTAAATTTTAGTTAAAAAATTAAGATTTTTCCCCCTGTTTTTTGCCATTTAATTCTGGATGCATAATGAATCTATTTCACAAATTTTAGATTTTTAAAACAAAAAATAAAAAATTAAAACTGAAAGGGTTCACATAGGTACGCAAAGTGCTCCCCTAATTGTTTTGAGCAGTGTACAACATAATTATTACCAACACCGAA